>CM056378.1:18444936-18639936 GCA_029718625.1 Synaphobranchus kaupii
GTTCAGAAATAGCATTACCGGCCTCAGGAGTCTGCACAGCTGGGAAGCGCTCTAATTAGTAGACTCTTCCTTTTGAAAGGGTAAGCTCAAGTTTACTCTGGTGTAGCTGAGGTCAGAGCTAATCCATACTGAATTTGTGAAAAATAAGGTTTCAGAAAGAATCACTGGAAATGTTTCTCCTGGACTGAAACAAAATTTTCCAGTATTGATTCACTACTGTTATAACTGCTGACTTCGACTATTATCACTGGTAGATGAATTACTCCCAGTGCCCAATTTAGCAAACATACCATTATACAGTATGGAATACACTGTCATCACTGGATGGATCTTCCTCTAATGTGTCACATGATTTGGTACTTCTTAACATTCTGCTAGGAAACTTCATTTCATGGACCCCTGTAGTTATTTAGATGGAAGAAACTATTGGAGCGATAAAAATGAAAGTTGAAAAAGGGCTGTTTTTTTCATTATTTGATTACACTGCAACCCCCCCCCCCACACACACACACACACACACACACACACATACATATACACACACCTGTCCTTCACATATTTCATTTGTACATAATTCAGTGGCAGGAATTGTAAATTGCATTTTTGTTTCCTGCAATGCTCCCAGAAAATATATATTTTCCACTTGACTGGATAACCACCAGTTTTGTGTCTGTGGCTGTCATTATTGCAGGACATTATTGAAATGCACTGTTTTGCTGTACTTTTGCAACAGATGCCCCAAAACATTTGGGTGTGTTTAGGAGTTTGGGGCTCACTGAAGGGAATTTCTTCTCCTCAGCATCTCTCAATTATTCCAGACAGATTTTCCCAAGGTGCTGTTCAGTGCCAATGCCGGTCTGTCCAGAACTTTCACTGGGTTTCACTCTGTCATAGTACAGCTGTTACTGCCATTGCCAGTACTCACATATGGTTTTGTGTGTCAGTAGGGCATTTTCAGTTATTTTCCTTGTACAAATTATTCTAGATCCTTTAGAGTTGTGCTTATTGCCTCCATGGTTGACCTACATGGAACGTCTACCCAATGGGTGACATCAAGCCAGGTGACAGTGTCCAGGCTACTCCATGCCTTGGAAGGTTGGGATTTGATCCCTGGGCTATGCTTTGTGTTTAGTAGTAAATGAGCTGGGTTGTGGGTAACAGGGTTGCGAAATCCAAGAATCTTCTCTGGGATATGTAGGACACTTACTTGGCAGCTTCACAATTCTATAGAAATATGGGCAAATGTAAATTATCCAAATGACATAGCCTATCCCACCAATTCATTGTGTGCAACACATAGTCACCTTTGGCAGTATATATGTGCCGTGCAGGAAGACATTAACTCAAACACACGAGGTCTTGAGAATCAAACACCCCGCTATTGAGCAATACCGTAAATGTATGCACTAAGGTACTTCCTGTTTACATGGATTGTTTGCGTAGAATAGGCTTTCGTCAATATAAATGTCGGGACTATGAACAGTAAATCCTGCATTCGTACACAAACACATGCATCAATGTCAAATACATATTTATTATGGCTTTTGAGACACTGCAGTCAAACACTGCATTCACTATCACTTAATGTTCAGTACCATCTGGCTTAAAATATTGGATCTTCATTTATTTGGCCAAATAATTTCTCTTAAATATTCTTGAATGATTTGAAATTCACAAATGCAGAAGTCCTGAAACACATTTCCATCTATATTAGAGTGAATGTATTTTGCATTCAATATTGATTGGGGGTGTGTGCACTGTATGCAGATTTGTTAAAGGGGAGGGTCCTTGCATGTATAACTGGCAGCTTTCAAAGTGTAATCCTTACACTGACATGAAAAGGTAACCTTTATTCATTTCTCTGTTTGTTTATTTTCATTTTTATATTTCCTGTATTTATTGTGCTATAGTTGACGTGTGACCTCATTAAATGTATGTTGTCATGGTGAATATCATCGTGGTGGGTGGCTGTAAAGTATGAAAAACCATGGGATATCTGCAGCATATTACTAACGGCAGCACTGTGGGTGTTTATATGAAGTAAGGTATTCTCAGGTTGCCAGTTAGTTTTGCCAGAAATGTAGTCTCAAGAAGTTTGTGGATAATGGACTGCCATAATGCTGTAGGTATGAAGACATTAAGTTGTGAGTTGGATATTATCCAGAGAAGACTTGAAAACCAGCATTAAAAACAGAGTTGATTTATTACGCTTACTCTGCACCAATGTGTACCATATAATTTCCCTAAAGAATGGCTCACCAGTCTATTATAAACTGTAAAAAGCCAGAGGCTGCAGAAGTTTTTATAAATTTATTTGTTTATTTTTCTCTTTTTTTCCCCATCAGGCTTATTGCTCTGTGATAAGATTTTTAAAATTGGTTTTAAGAGAAGAATTCCGTTTTTTTTAACCCCCACTCTCAAAATGACATTGTTCCCAGAGAGTGGTTAGCATTAGTAAGTCAGTCTGTTTTTGTGATTTGGAAAATGGAAGGATCCACATTAATAAAACAATGAAAGATAATTGATTCATGTCCTCATTAAATGTTTTGGCTTAGTATGTGCCAAAATAATCAAACTAATGGATGAAACTGTTGCCATATGTCAAAGAGCCAAAAGGTTTTTAAATGCATTTTAGCCTAGCGGAGCCGTTTAGTAATTGTAATTAAACAAGCACTGAGTTGGGGCAACTTTCAGTTATGCAGACATGTCCGAAGGCAAGAAAAAGCGACATCTAGCAAAAGCTCCTGGGAGCGATGACTAATACCTTTGTACAACACTGATTACAGATTCTATCAAAGAGATAAGGCTGGCAGTATTACAACAACTTAATGGAATGTATCACACCTAATGCCTGCAGTGCAAGTCTTTAGAAGGTCATGGATGTTGCGGAGTGCCTCTCCAATTCTGGTCATGTTAGGAAGCTCACTGCTGCAGTAGGCAGTTTGCAGGCTTGTTAGGTTGGAGGGGCAGATATAGTGCCGGTGTAGGAGGATCACGTACCACAAGCCAACCTACGGGGAGAGACAGGACACGTACAGGCTCAGGCCTGCACTTATTCACTCGGTGGTGGGAGAATGCGAGCAGAATTAAAGTGGGCAGGGGACAGAGGAGATCCAATAGGATGGATGAGCTGAGGGAGAGGTTGGATGGCGTGGGCAGTGTGGGGAGGCAGGCTGGGAAGGGAGGGGCGGTATCCTCAATGTTAAAACACTGGTACCCAGGTGCTGGAACAGAACTGGAACAGAACTGGCAGTGAAAAATGGGTGGGATATATTTATGGAAACATACTTTTGAAGAAGAAGCAGGGGGCATGATCAGCGTCATGATGGCCAAGAAGAATTTAAGAGCATTGTCAATGGTAACCCTATGACCAGGGTTATGACCCTATGACCAGTAACCCTAAGGAGCAGGGGGCACAGTCAGTTGTTGTGATGGCCTAGAATTAAGAGCACTGTCAATGGTAACCCTATGACCCTCAGTAATCTGGAAGGAGGGCATCAGGATTCTTTCAACGGAAAACAAGTACAACCTCAAAGAAGCTAGGAAAATTAATGATTGTGAATAATTGTGCTTTAAAGTCAACGCGAACCAAAAGTATTCTTGGCAATTTTGAGGTGGAGTTAACTTTTTAAAAGCCATTATTTTTGTGGCTTATCTAAGAAGGCATAAACTGGAACAGAAGTGGAGTACTACGCCTACGTGTTGCAGTTTAGCACAAAAACCTACAGAAGGGTATATTTATAGACAATTGACTAATTAAGAGATAGAGCAATTTAGGAATCAATTTGTCAGACACAACAATAAAGTGTCACTCTTGCCTGTTAGCCCATGAAGCAAAAATGACAACCGTTGTCAAACAAACAAAACAAGCGCAAGGATAATATAATGCATGAAAATTGTTTACCAGGAAAGGGTGAGGTTCAGGTTTGATGACTTTTCTGTAAATGGAAGTATAACAGACTCAGTGTGAGATGATGTTCAGGCTGTGGTATCTGCATAACACAGATCAAACACATCAGACCAAGTATATCAGGTACTGATGCACAATATGGAAATTCTGGGGGCCAATATCAATAACCAATGTTTGTCTGACCATATTAGCCGTTGTGAACTTGTGTTGAGATGATGATTACCTGTCTGTCTGTCTGTTTACCTGTCTCTGTCTGTCTGTATCTCTATTAGGGCTGACCTCCTTTGGTTGACTAATCGATTGTTTGGTCGAAACACGATCGGTGAACTAAGATTCTTATTAGTCGACCGAGAGCATGTTTTCTATTTTGGACATGAGCTTCTTCCTGACCAAATTAGTGCCTGTCAGACCAGAGTAATCTATTCCGCAGAAGCAGTGGTGCACAGCTCATCATTCTAAGTCAATGTTTCCCAAAGTGCGGCGTTGACAGGGATACACCAAGACCTCCTAGGACGTACGTTTATAAATATTTTAAATGGTGGATTTCTGCAATGTTTCATCCATATGTTTCCATTCCTGAATTTTTGTTTGTCATCAGTAAAACATTCCCTATGCTCCACTGGCCAATATGAGTAGAATTTTCTTTCAAATGCACCAATCACTGAGATCACCGTGCTTGTTTCACAACATCATTTCCAAACATTTGAATAAGTTGATTTCTCTGGGAGCCAGAGTTGCCAAGACCGCTTATAACACGCAGCCTTTTGGGCTTGTTTTAAAAAATCTGAGCTTGTTTGTAAATTTCACAAGCGACCTTGTTTTTTTTCCACGGTTATGGTTACTTTTAATGTTTATTGACACTAGCTAGCTTATTAATTTAACTATCCCACCCCTGGTCCATAATCACTCTATTAGTCAACCAAGATTTTCTTTAGTCGAAGGCAGCCCTACTATCCATCTGCAAAGCTGGACTCCAATAAATCTGATGTGAAAGAACATTAAGGGAGAGGAGGGGAGCTAACACGGGGGGCTATAGTGAGGTGTTGATAGGGTGAGCGCTGGTCCTGCTGGCATGTGATTGGCCTCCAAAATTGGAGGAGGAAAGAGAAGTCGGTGGGGGGAAGCTGCTCGTGATAGGGAGCCAATCATCTAAGGTTTGATGCAGTCTGTGAGTTTGATCTAAGGTTTGATGTAGTCTGTGGGTTTGATCTAAGGTTTGATGTAGTCTGTGGGTTTGATCTAAGGTTTGATGTAGTCTGTGGGTCGGCTTTGATGAATCACGACTGCCCGGGGGAAGAGAAGGACAGGTGTGGGAACCGCGGCAACCTTGGAGGAAGAGCAAGGCCAAACGTTGTCAGCAGTGAGAGTAGAAGGAGGGGGTGGAGTAGGCGGCTGAAACAGGGAGCAAGAGGCGGAGAACCGTTTGCTAAGGGTTCATCGAGAGCAGCTTGGATTTAACATTACAGCGTGCATTTTTCAGTAGTGGAATGAGCATATGAGGCATTGAGGGTGAGCATTGAATGATACTGATCAGAATGTGAAGACAGTAATTCTCTTTTCAAAGGGCAAAAGTGATCCATGCACTTGAAGGTGTGGTCTGTACTGACCTAAAGGACAGGGAACAGAGAGTTGAAAGTTTATGGTGAGGTAGACAGTGAAGCCACAGGTAGATCAAAGGAGGTGTCCAATGGTGGAAAGGCAACCATGACAGATGAAGAGAACGTGAAGGGAGACAGATTGTCAAAAAATGCCCACAGAAAGATGTTCACTTACAGCAGAGTGACGGTATTAGACACACAGTTAGCACCATGCCGCTCCTAGGCGAGAGAGAAGACTCAATAGAAACTGCGTAATCAATGAAAAGTGAGGCTTTTCAGACTCACTGGAGATGAGAATGGAAGATTATGTTGGCATAAGAAGAGAATGATGTCATATTTATTCTTACCGTTCAGAGAACGGAAGGTGGATAACTGAAGGTACAGAGTTTCTCCAGTTTTCATTACCTGAGCATATAAGCAGAAGAGAGGCTGTCTCCCTCATCGGGGGAAAGTTCTAGCGCACGCACACCCCCACAACTGTCGTTAATTCCCTCCATTAGTGAATAGACCGAGACCTGACATAGTCATGATCTAAACGAGAGGCGTCTTTAATTCTGTGTCGCAGCTGCCAGTTAAACATACTGTACGCCTGCACAGATCCAGCAGTTGTGCATCACAGCTGCATATTAAATGTGGTTAATGCCTGCGCAGATCCAGCAGTACTGGTCTCCTGTGTGTATGCAGAGCTGCCTCTGACACCCCTTTTAGAGAAAGAGGCAAGAGCAGTACAGGTCTCCTATGTGCATGCAGAGCTGCCTCTGACACCCCTTTTAGAGAAAGAGGCAAGAGCAGTACTGGTCTCCTGTGTGCATGCAGAGCTGCCTCTGACACTCCTTTTAGAGCAAGGCAAGGGCAGTGCTGGTCTCCTGTGTGCATACAGAGCTGTCTCTGACACCCCTTTAGAGAAAGAGGCAAGAGCAGTACTGGTCTCCTGTGTGCATGCAGAGCTATCTCTGACACCCCTTTTAGAGCAAGGCAAGACAGGGCAATTTCCTCAATACAAAACCTATAGCCTATATTCTCTTCAAATGCCCTAAAGGTGCACTTGAAAACAGCAATCTACCCTTGATCACATTGAAGTATTCCTTTGTACATATTGTAGCTATAGTAACTAGTATATTCTTTAGATTATAATCATCCCTCTATTGTATTTTTTTTTAGATTCGTGCACCAAATCTGCATTAATTTCTCTATGGGTTCCATTAGAAATGGGGCACGTTAAGTTGTGATTGCCCTTGTTATTTACATTTACGAGCAATAGATGATACACATCAAATTTTCATTTTACCCCTGGAAATTGTGCTGCCTTGCCATACTGCATAAACAAATTTACAGGCATACTGGACTATTAAAGGTTTTTGAGTCACAAATGTGGAAAAAAAAGATGAAAAACAATTTAAGGATTAAAAATGATTAGGGCCACAGTAAACATTCTGGGCATGTGTGCATAAAGAACTTCGATAAAAGCATGCCTTTTCATTTCCTGTCTTCGGCTTAATCTTTTGGGGTGGTAATTGAAGTAGCTGTGCAATTAAAAAATAAATATACTGTAAAATATGGGTTTATTACTATATATAGTGCTGTTTGGGGTTTTTGAAGCTGAGGTAGTAATTCACTTTAAGTTACGAGAAGTGGCCACAGAGCCATTTGAGTGTTATAGTGTAGGAAAGTCTTTCAGTGGAGAAATTCTCCAACTTATAGCTTTTCTTCACAGTTGTATTTTCTTACTGTAGGACAGCTTTCACAAATCACCAGTCACAAAATGCCCAACTTACAATCCATCAGGTTTACAATCACCAGCATGTTTGCCGTAAAGCACCTCAGTCTTTTTCTACCAGTTGTGGGAATGTTATTACTGGTTAGCCTGGCCTCTTTAAGACCTTGCAAATTGAATTCTAAGATAGATATGAGGATTGGTAATGGGATTGCTTACGTGGGGTTATGGGAGATCTTGACAGCCAAAATCCTTCAGGCTCCCAGATGGAAATTTGTCTGCGTCAATATGCCTCTCACTGACATGTGAAACAATTCTCCCCGGCACGTCACGCCCTGTTTAGGTGACAATCTCGCAGCTCGCGGAAACCTGCCACTTTGATAGAAATGAGATTACTGTGGCCTCACAGTTCTAAGGGCTCTGATAGATAATGGGAAGGTGGGATTTCAATATATCCAGCAGTCGCTAAGCATTCCTTGAGAGCGCAGGTCTGTCCGACTCAAGGAGGAGAGGGGGGTTGTGGGGGCAGAGCTCTCGACTCATCTCAAATCAATATCGCACCACATCTCAATCACCGTGAGTGCCCTGTGTGGGGGACCTCTCTGCGCATTACAGCGGGCATCAGCGCGGCATCGATACCAGGGAAACTCTTACTGTAAGGTTATGGGCTTCAATCCTTGATGAGGGGCTATGATATTATGAGCTTCATAAAGGAATGTAACCTTAATTACACCAGTTAATGTCCACCTCTTTAAATGGATAATATGTTAAAAAAAAATACAGTGAACTATGCAAGTCATTCTGTTAGTGGTATTTTCTTACTAAGCTGTTAATGAAACGCAATGCACCGTAATTGGTCACAGTTGGAATGGGTAGTCATGACACCTTCATACACAATAGTCTTAACCCTTTTCACAAGCACACATAAACACTATGTCCAGTGTATAGCAGTTGGCATACGTTTATTCCCAGTACACCTCAAACAGCAGATTTATTTATTCTTTTTTTTTTTTGCCACACTCTCTATTGATACTTCTTACATTAGATTTAATTTAAATAATTTCCTATTGAAAAGAGGTGCTTCTCAATATTCTGTTTGCCTCCTCAGTCCCGGTTAATGAGTTGAAGGCACAATTGCTTATACTCTAGGCTGCATAATAATGTTTCCTTTTCATACTGTGGATGTCATTGTGACTCTGTGAAGTTCCTGTGGCTCTGTGAAAAGACTGCCCCTCTATATGAGACTGTCTGTGCATCCTTCGAACAACTCTGTGAGAGGCCTGGACTGTGAAAGACCTACGTAGACTGGCTCTATGAAAGCTATGTTATTCTGTGAAAAATGTATACTTAATTTATACTTATGCCTCAAGAAAGGCTTGTTACTCTGTGAAAGCCTATGACTTTGTGAAAAGCTTTCAACGTCTTCCTTGAGTGTCACTTCACACCTCTTCCACCGTCCATAACCCCCACCTGCAGTTGCTATAACCTCTAGGAATCAAGCTAGTCTGTGAAGGGTTGTTGAGTTTTAAAAAGCACAGAACATCATATAAACATTATAATGGAATATGGGAGGACATGCTCAATGAACAAAAGACCGTGTTTGTCACAGAGGCAAGGGAGCACTGCGTGGCTCTTTCTTTCTTTACAGGGATAGGTTCCTGGCAGGAAGCATCCCAAACCTCAGTCCCGCCCGTCAGCATAGCGTTTTGGTTGCATGCCTATCTGCACCACTGCAGAATGGGATAATCCCCTCTTACGCAAAGATTTGGGGAGGATGGGGGCTCGCTAGCCTCCCTAGTCTGTGCTCCGCAGCCCACCAGCTGCAAAAAATGTCTGATGGAGAGTTTGACGGAGAGGACACACTGGCTGAGGTTGTGGGGGGGGGGGGGGGGGCATGGTGACAAACAAAGCTCGATCGTGTGCCAAGATGACGCATTGTGTTTTGTTCCCGTTTCAGTGGCCGTTTACGTGAATCACTTCGGGGGGGTTGAAAGGAAGCAGCTGCGGAGGCCTCAGCTGGCGAGTAGTTAACGTTCATTTCCGTCGCCCAGCTTAAAAAAAGCTTCAAAATCATAAGGTACAGTAATGGCTTCCTCTTATAGAATTCAGCTCTCCATAATTCATGGCTGCGCTGAAACATGATTATTATTGGTTCTAAAGGGGCTCGTCTCTCGTGATGGACAGCGAGCCGATTGGAGCGTGGCAGGGGCTGCTGCGGTAACAGCCCTATGCAGGCAGGGGCCTCGGCCCGCCCATTGATTGACTGTAATCTGGCTTCTGGCTGTCCCACAGGGCATTAATTATGGGATGCCGTGGTTAACATGTGAATCAGGGCCCTGACTAATCCAATCTGATTTTCTTCCTCGCGGGCGTGGCATCGGATATATTGAGTTTGTGTCACCCGGGCTCCCGCTTCACAGCCGGCCGTGTCCGATGTTGACACACTGCTGCCAGAGGCCAGGCTAACGCAGGTCAGGACCCGGCAGAGAGCACTGGAGAGTGGAGAGAACAGGAGCAGGGACCAAGGGCTGAACTCAGAGCTCTGCTCCAAGGACATTTTTATGGGGTGCACAATGGTTCTGTGTGCATCGTCTCTTACGGTTATGACTATCCACTTTAGAATCCAAACTGGTTAGGGTGAATGAAAAAGGAATCGACTTTGAAACGTTTGGGCCCTAGGATCTTTGACGGCAGTTTTCAAACGCACTTTAATGGATCATCCAGTGGACCAGAATGAATTGTCTCCAAACGGGTGTGAGGTACTACAGTAGTTTAGAAGCAGAACTTGTGTCTGAGCAAAGTTAATGGAATAGCAAGGCACTGAGCAGCACACCTTTCCTGAGCGCATCGAGACGCCTGGGATCTCACTTAGAAGCCAGCTATTATTGGCTATTATTATTTGTCTGTGTCGGAGGCTCCCCGTACCGCAAAAATGGGGTCGGCGCTGCTGAACAAAGTGACGGCGTTCAGTAAGAAGTACCGCAGGGCAAGCATGCCCAACCTGCTCCACCCGGCCCGCCCGGAGGGCCTGGAGCCACTGCCAACGCACAAGCGGCCCTCCGCGGACCCGCCCAGGTGTTGGGCCACGGACATCGGCCGCGTCCCTCTCAAGTGGCCCTCACTGATGGCCGTGTGCAAGTGGAGGCGGAGACTGTCGGAGCGCATGCTGCAGAGACGAGGGAGTCTCAACTGCTTTCAGGTACAACACAACTGGGGCTTCAATTCCAGAGAAGACACAGCTGCGGTTGATTCTGAGAGACGGTGCTGGATCGGCTGAGCCAAGTACAGTATGATAGAAATGCATCCAGTGTAAATCTATAAGCGTGTCAGTTTATTTATTGTCCTGTGGGGATATCCAGGCGCCTCTCCTCAGATACAGAGGTGAGTGATGCGGTAGTCGTTATCCATATTTACGCTAAAATGTATTCATTCAATAAAAGCTCACATATGTATATTATATATCTGTCAAATGGGATTATATAATATGTAGGTATATATAGAGATTGTAGGTATGCCATTCCACGAGAGTTGGTGGGCCATATTCCATGCCTATACTCTCAGAAAAAAAGGTATGGAAAGTACCTAAAAAGGTACAAATGCTTGGCACTGGGGTGGTACCCTGTACCCCTTGCCAGCAATACATAATTAATTTGTACCTGTTTTGCTTAGAATGGTACTTAAGTACTTAAGTACCCAAGTAGAACGTTACTGTACTTTCAGGGTACATTTGGGAAATGTGTTCCTTAAAGAAGAAAAATGTACCTCCACTGCACCTTTATTTCTGAGAGTATATAGAGTACAACATAAAATATGGTTCATCCAATAGCACTGTAGATAAACAACTTCTACAGCACAATCAAAACAAACTGTTTCTGTATGAATCAATGTCATCATTTACAGTGCCCTCCACAATTATTGGCACCCCTGGTAAAGATGAGTAAAAAGGGTTATAAAAAATTCACCGTTTGGTGAATTAGCTTAATCTCACACTGAAAAAATGAGAAAAATACAACCTTTAATTCAAGTAAATTTATTCTGAGAAAAAAAAAATTCCTCATCAAGAAATAATTATTTTTAACAAAACCATGTGTGCCACAATTATTGGCACCCCTGCATTTAATACTTTGTACAACCCCCCTTTGCCAATAAAACAGCACTGAGTCTTCTCCCGTAACATCTAATAAGGTTGGAGAATACAAAGCAAGGAATCTGAGACCATTCCTCTTTAAAGAATCTCTCCAGATCATCCTAGGTCCTAGGTCCTCTCTTGTGCACTCCCCTTTTCAGCTCAGCCCACAGGTTTTCAATTGGGTTTAGGTCAGGGTACTGAGATGGCCATGGCAGAAGCTTGATTTTGTGTTTAGTTAACCATTTCTGTGTTGATTTGGACATACTGTATGTTTTGGATAATTGTCCTGCTGGAAGATCCAACGACGACCCAGTTTTAGTTTCCTGGTAGAGGCAGCCAGATTCAGATGTAAGATTTCCTGGTATTTCATGGAGTTCATGATGCCATCTACCCTAACAAGGTTCCCAGGGCCTTTGGAGGAGAAACAGCCCCACAACATCAAAGAACCTCCACCATACTTAACAGTGGGGATCAGGTTATATTCGGTATAGCCATCCTTCTTTTTACGCCAAACCCACCATGAGTGTTGGTTGCTGAAAAGCTAAATTTTTGTTTAATCTCACCATAGAACATGGTTCCAGTCAAAGTTCCAGTAGCGTTTAGTAAACCCCAGGTGCTTACATTTGTGGTGAAATGACACGAAAGGCTTTTTTCTGGCATGCCTTCCAAATAATTTGTTGGCATGGAGGTGACGTCTAATGGTATTTTTGGAGATTTGATGACCCCAAGATGCTACCTTCCTCTGTAATTCTCGAACAGTGATCCTTTGGGATTTTTTTTGGCTTTCTTACCATCCTCCTCACTGTGCGTGGGGGCAAAATAAACTTGGGTCCTCTTCCAGGCAAGTTTGTAACAGTTCCAGTTGCTTTGAACTTTTTAAATATTGCCCTAATGATAGATATGGGCATTTGCAGGTGAGTAGCTATTATTTAATAGCCATTCCCTGACTTATGAAGCTCAACACACTTTTCCCTCATTTGATTTGTGTGTTCTCTTATCTTTCCCATGTTGATGTATGAATAAGGGAATATGGCCTCTGTGTCACCTCATATTTATACCCCAGTGAAACAGGAAGTCATGGATTACTGCTTGAAAGTTCCTAAACATTCTGATCAACTTTAAAATATAAAATAAAATATAAATGAAAAAAATTCTTCAGTTACATTTTGTTCATAAGAATTTCTAGGGGTGCCAATAATTGTGGCACATGTGGTTTTTTTAAAAATAATTATGTCTTGATGAGGGATTTGTTTTTCTCAGAATAAATTTACTTCAATTAAAGGTTGGATTTTTCTCTTTTTTCAGTGTGAGATTAATCTAAAAGGAATTTTTATAACCCTTTTTGCTCATCTGTACCAGGGGTGCCAATAATTGTGGAGGGCACTGTATATTGCAATGTTGAGGTGCCATAGTTCAGAGGATGAGTTAGTCCATATAACATGTACATGTCAATTTTATATCAGTTTTGTTTCAGTAGTATATCAGAGCTAATGCATTATAGAGATGGTGAATTCAATATTAATAACTCCTAATACTATACAGAGTACTCCTCATTTTTATTTTTATTTTTTACTTTGCATTCTGGCAAATTTTCTCAGTATTGAGCAATCAGTCAAAAACATTGCTGGCAACATTACTGACGTAAATCCAAAAGTCCTGTTTGGAAAAGCTATTTATTCTTAACACATTAAGAATGTGCCCAGTCGTAGTCTGACCAATGCCCGCAGAAGTATCGACCTGACCTGCCCACCACATATTTCATGCAAGGGGCTGTGCCACGTTCGCTATGAAATAGAAGCAGAATTATTACTAGTGGTGTTGTTTTACCAGAGTGTTTTATGTAACACTCTGTTCAGTGGGAGTCTGGTTATGTGCCAGTGTATAAAAGCATTACAGCATAATACTTCATACTGCCGGCAAAGCTGTGCTTATATAAAGACACCCCATCCCTGCTCGCACACACACACACACACACACACACACACACACACACACACACACACACACACACACACACACACACACACACACACACACACACACACACACACACACACACACACACACACACACACACACACACAGGCACACATGCATATACACACTGTACTTTAAACAGAGAGTGTCAGAGGACAGGTAGTCAATGATGGAAGAAACTGGCATGTAGCATTATGGGAAATTAAACATAGGCTGTGATGTCACAGAGGGGTGCTCTGCTCATGCAGTGATGTGGACCTTGGCCCCAGTGCTCATATTGGTATTCATGAGTTCCTGTACCCTTTCTCTCTTAATAACTCAGCCATTGCAGTATTACAAGTCTTTCTGTCTCTTCACCTTTCTTTCCTTAAATTGCAATCCGATTTGCACTTAACAGCTCTGAAACATTCTTCCCACGCCAAAGCTGATTTTGTCTTCAGTTGTGCAATGGAATAAATGTGTAGCAATGTGAGATCAGATGTATAACACAAACTTTGCCGTCAAGAAAAAAAATTATTAATAAAAACCCTGTGATGTCACAGGTTTTCTTTGGCGATGGAAATGTGAACAAAAAATCTTCTTGGCAGAACTCAGCTGTGAAAGTTTTCAGTTTGCTGTGAAAGTTTTCAGTTTCAGTTCTTGTAAAAGTTATGTCCTGCGAGAAAATGCCCACTCAACTGCCTTTCTCTAATGTTGTAGCCTACAGCTTTCTGTTTTAGTGTCTTTTGAGAGATGTTTTTTTCCATGAAGAAAAAAAGCCTGTAAATTAGCCATTGTCTAGATGTATCATTCTCATCTTTAGGCAATATAGATTTTTCAGATATAACTTTTTTGGACAGAATAAGTAGACACAACACACACACAAACATAACTATTGAGCTCTTGCTGTCTGGGATTTGTTCTGCAGTGCAAAGTCTTTGTATTGATCTATGAAACAGGGATTGTGTCATTTTCGCCCGTTTTTAAATGAAATATTGCTTCTAACAATTTCTTACTGTTTAGGTGAGGCCTAAACCAACCGTGGTAGTTTGCTAAGCAATGGTCGCCACCCTGTGGTACTCTTTGTAATTGCAAGTATGCTCGCCATACGCGTAAGCTCAGCGTGGATTGTCGAAGGCACTATTTTTTCCAGAACCAAACCAGAAGTTGAAAAAAGAGCAAAAGACTGAGACAAAAATAGTTCCGGTCTGATATGTATGTGTATATCACTGAGGCAGACAAAGCCTTTATTCCTAAACAATGAACACTGTTAATGAGTGTTGAATGAATAGCATTCACCAAGGAAATGTTAAGCTCTGTCAAGACCAAAGGTGTGTTCAAATTCAGCGAACAGAGCCGAACGTGCGTGGCAAACGTTTTCTTTGAACGGTTAAATTTGAACGGCTTTTTTAAGAACGTTCCAAATTGTTTGCATTACCGGTATCTTCAATTGAAATCGCCATCTGGGAACACATTTCCCTCAGTCCAGCGTCCATTTTTGTTCGCCGCAAACTACCTTTTCAGACCGTTCGCTTATGTTTGCAAACGTTTGCGGCGAACACAAAGCTAACGGAAAAATGTTTGAAATAGTTTGCAAACGTTCGCTGAATTTGAACGCACCTCAAGACTTGTGAGAATTATGGGATTCTAAGAGTTTCATAAGCAAAATTTATTCGACTTATTTATCAGGGAGGATTGCGGTGGTGGTGACACGGTGATAATGGGAGCTGTCGATCACAGTGAAAGGGATTCCTCAGATTTGAGATTCGGCCTCACAAAGATGGCATGCCAATTTTTGCTATTCTTTGTAACAGCCTTTTTGCCTCATTGGGAATGTGCCATTTTAAATTATTCAATGGTTGCCATAGATACTCCTCACATTGCCGCTCTCCAAGGGTCATTGGCATTCTGCCAGTGCTGATGAATTATTGTCAATCAGAAAAAAAATTTCTCAAAAAGTACCAGTCAGCAAGTGTAGAACATACTGACAAACATCTTGCATGATGAAATGCATAAAATATAAACAGTTTATGATTAATGCTTTATAAATAAGACCGAGAGTAAACACTGACTGCAACTGCCATTATTGCAGAAACATATCCTGACAACTTCAATGTTGCAGGCTTGCTGTATTCAGAGAACAAAATTAATGAACTAAGGGATAAACATAATTCACATGAGTTGTGGTATAATTTGCGAAGTATAAATTATGAATTCAACAATGTGGCCTAGGTTATAACAAGATAATGGGAATGTTGCTGAAAGGCTTTACATTAACTACATCCTAATCTACATGCACAACACATTCATATACACATACTGTAATAGCAACAGAGCAAAACGACCACAGATCACTTCATCAAGTGTTATTAAGGGTTAAGGCCCTGTTTTCCCATTTTCTGGCCTGCAACTCTATTGAAATACAATATGTCACTGTTCTTTGTGAATGCATAAGGGCTAATTGCTATGCTAAAGCAATGATCAATCGTAATGATTTTGGTTGCAATGCAAGAAATGGCTGCCTTTAATTAATGTCTTAGACTGGATAATGCCACGGACAAAGCAACTTAGAGCACAAACTACCAGAGTCCACCTGTGCTCAATTGGAATTAATTAAATAATTAGCTGCGGTTCAGGTAAAAGTGTCTTGATGATGAGGCTGTATAAGAATTGCACTGCCGGAGAGCTGAATTGGAGGCTAATATATCATACCGCCGCAAGCACAAGACCTTATTCATCGCATTCTTCACAGAACACATCGTAAATGTTTATCGCTGAACTTCCAACAGTTACTCTGCACATTGTACGGTGGTAATTTGCTGGGCTGAAAGTGTTTCTTCTGAAACAATAAACTTTCAAGCAGTCATTTTAAATTGCTATTTGTCCGCTGACAATGTAGAATAATGGTTAGGGAACTGAGCTGGCAACTCGGGCGAGAGTTTCTCTTGAATGAGGCACTTAACCTGCATTGCTTTAGTAAATATCCATTTGTTCCTATGAAGTCACTGTGAATAAGAGCATCTGATGAATACCTAAGATGTAGCGTTATGCACTGCTGTGTGCATAGTTTGAATGATTAGAAGTTTACCAATTACATATGATGTTTCCATCTTATGGAAAGTGTATGATAATATGCAGTTAATATGCAGCTGTTATATTATTATGTAGCACTGTAAATACTATATGTGTATTATAATGAAAACACTGAAAGCTTCCATCGCAATCTTATAGCCAGCAGGGGGAGTTGTACAGTAGCTGATGAAAACATATTGTCCAGAAAAGACAATATTTCCGCCTTGGATTACTCAAGCTGAAAAAATGTTTTTCATCAGTTACTCAAACCAAAGCCCTTTGTTTCAGTAAAGCCTGACAGTAGGATAAAAATACGGCACACAATTATTGAATTAGGATATTGAGTGAATTGAGTGGGCCTATTTTGTGCCATTTAGTGTTGACGTCACTGGCGGAAAAAGGAAAAATAGTTATTTGCCATACCTGATTAGATTGTGAGTTGCCGTGCTTCTCATCTCTCTGATGAAGTTATCCCTGCACTGCATATGAATCTGCTGTCAATACACGTTTTCACCACACACGGTTTGCCATTTTGAAGGCTTAACTATTCAGTAAAACACACAGATCTTAAACAAGAAAGATGTAGCTTAACAAGAGACATTTATGCACAACAATAAATGAGAAGTGAACACATTTCCCTTTTTAATAAATAAAGGGAACGTGTGATAAAACAAAATGCGATGATAAGGAGTCTGGGAGATGTAGGCGCTGCGAGCCAGTGAACTCCATGCAGGAAGATGAATATAATTGATAATTGAATATAGTCAGTGAGGCTGCCTGTTCTTGGCAGGTCTTTCTGTGTTTACTACCACATGAGATTTGTATCGCGGGCTTTTGGTATTGGATGTGCGGCGCATAGATTGCTTCTGCCTGGAGCCAGAGGTACGCTGTCAAGTTGCTCGGCGAGTTGAGTCATCCGTTGACAAAGAGCTACTGGCCAACACAGTGCCACGCTGCCTCTTCTCTCATTGCTTCTGTCTCTCTGCCGACAGCGGCTCGCTGGGGCTCACGCGGCGGACCGGGGGAACACAGGGGGGGGGGGGGGGGGGGGGGGGGGGGCGGGATGGGGGACAGAGCGCACAGCTGAAGAGAGTCTCTCTCTTATGTTTTGGCCACTCTCTCCAAGGAGGAGGCAAAGGGAGGCTTAAACAAGCCAATAACAGGACGGATAGGAAGAGCATGCGAGAGAGATAGACACAAACAGAGAAGAAGAGAGGCCGACAGAAAGAAAAATAAGACAGGGAGAGAGAGATAAATATTGTAAATCAGAGAAAAAAAGCCAGAAAGATTTCGGGCTTCAAGGGGAGGCTGAGTGGTGGCGGGAAAAAAAGGGCTGACAGTTCGGGAAGGATGACCGCCTACCTGCACAAGCAGCAGAGCTGTTGCCGGGCAGCCGAGAGCCGGAGTATGGAGCTCCTGTTCAGCGAAGGGCCGTGCTCCTGCGCGTGGGGAGACGCTCCCCGCGGATACGGCTACGGCTCCCGGACGCAGGCTCACTCCTCCGGGGCCACGCTGCCGCGTCAGCGCGCCAAGCTGGCCGCCTCCCACTCCGAGGGCACCTGGAGGGGGTCCAGCAGGGCCTCCGCACGGGGCAAGAGCGGCAGCTGCGACTGGTGGGCCGAATGCAGTTGTCACGAGGGCGGCTGGCAGGACCCCTACCAGGTAACAGCGGCCCCCAGGCTCCACTACATAGCCCAGCAGGAGTCGGTCTGCAGAGAGAACCGATTTGGACGGCTGTATTACTGTAATTACTATTAGCTAACATATTGAGCTAGTTCTATAGCCTATGGCATTCTTTTAATTCAACATTTTGATAGCTGCTATATTTCTAACTTGCGCTAAATGCAAAGCTACCAGCACATCCCTTGGCAACTTAGTGAGCCAAAACTTCTTCAGCTATTACGAGAGCTTGCTTCTTATTTGCATTGACTACCAGTTGAATAAGACCAGGGATTGTATAGCCAATAAGATGTAGTGAGGAAATTAGGTGGACAGATTTAAGAGCCAGGTTTTTGGGAGTCAGCAGAACACCACCCAGTTTTTTGTTTGAACTGAAGGTGCCCTTTTTTGTGTGATTGCTTTTAGAGAAAAGGTGCAATTTTGCATGTGTTTTCATTGCTGATATATCTTGGAAGTTAGTCTATCACGTACAGCAAACCATTCCAGTGCTGCCTAGGGACTGGGTACTGAATTTGGACCATGCTTGACCGGTAGAAACTGCACATATTCTAGCTGAAGGAGAATGAACTAGTTTAGCTTGCATATTATGTGATGCAAGAGGCAGGGCTTTGAGACGGTATCACTTTTCTCAATAGCCAACACAGTTCTGGTTATTGGTCACTTGAGAGGAGGGAAAACATATAAAAAAAGACTTGTAAGACTATATTTATAAAGTATATTGCTTACTCTGCAAGCTTTTTCTTTTTCTGCTGCCTCAAATGACCATTTGTTTAAATAACTGTTGTGTTGAAAATATTACCCTGTAAACAACATAACTCAAGTGATGCTTAATTTGTAATAGCAGCTTAATTTGTTTATTTATAAATTTGGTTTAGGATAAGAACCCCTTGAGCTGAACCATCCTGTTTTCGTGGGGGGTCTTGTAAGGTATAATTTGTGCAAATGAAGCACAATGTGAAAAGAGAAAATGGAATGCATGCTTAATTTGTTACTCAAAGTGCAATCTTATTAGATTGAATAGAGGTTATCTTTATAATAATGGAGGGGGGGGGGGGGGGGGGGGGGGGTTGTTTGTTTTTTTATATTATGAGTTTATATTTTATATTGCTCAGAATTACATTAATATCACTATGTGATTGGTCCCCTGAGCATCTTGTCAGTTAGTACATCCCTGAATGAGTACACTTTTCAAATCTCCCATCCTCTCTTATATGTGGAATTTCTCGAATAAGAAGTTCACTAATTGTATAAATGTCGACACACAGGCATGCAATTTATATATGTATACCCTAATATAATAACATCATAATATACAGTTGCACTCAATAACCCATAAAATGACAAAGTGAAAACATGTTTTTACATTTTTAAATTTTAGCAAATGTATTAAAAATCAAAAACTGAAATCTCATGTGCATAAGTATTCAAACCCTTTGCTTTAATGTATTTTTAAGGTATCATATTTCATATTTGGTCGCATATCCTTTGCATGCTGTTACTTCCTGAAGTCTGTGACCCATCAACATCAAAAGACTCTCGATATCTTATTTTCTGGTACTGTTACAAGCAATACTGTAACCTCTGCATTTGAATGGATCTCTATGGGAATTGGGGAGTGAGACTAGATTCAGCTGCAAATTACACTGGTACAGTATGGAACACATGCCTGGCGAAATGGCTGTAAGTCATCAAGGGTCTAAGGTATCAAACGAGCCCCAAACCATCACTCTACGGCCAGATATTGAGTAGATATGGATGGATCACTTTAAGGGTTTCTTCTCCTGACTTTTTTCCCCATAGAGTTCTATAGGAAAATGAGTCAGGAGAAGAAACCCTTAAAGTGATCCATCCATATCATGATGTTTGGGGCTCGTTTAATACCTTAGACCCTTGATAACGTACAGCCATTTCGCCAGTCATTTGTTCCATACTGTACCATTTTACAGCTGAATCTAGTCTCACCTCCCAATTCCCATAGAGATCCATTCAAATGCAGAGAGGTTATAGTATCGCTTGTAACAGAACCTGAAAATAAGATATCGAGAGTCTTTTGATGTTGATGGGTCACAGACTTCAGAAAGTAACAGCATGCAAAGGTGACCAAATATGAAATATGCTTTAAAAATACATTAAAGCAAAGGGTTTGAATACTTATGCACATGAGAGATTTCAGTTTTTGATTTTTAATACATTTGCAAAAATTTCTAAAAACATGTTTTCACTTTGTCATTATGGGTTATTGAGTGAAGATTGATGGGCAAAAATGGCAATTTTATCCATTTAAAATTAAATCTACAATGCAATAAAGTGTGCAAAAAGTGAAGGGGGTTGAATAATTTAGAGTGCAACTGTATATTTATTGTAGCTGGCATAAATGCAATTAGAAGGTATAAAAATATATTTGTTTAAATATGTTTTTAAAATACAACTAATAATAGCTATACTTTTTGAATTATGATGGCAATGCATATCTGTGGAAGAGGCCACACAGACCATCACACACATGTGCTGTTAATCAAAGTCTCCTGAACAAATCAAAAGATGTGTTTGTCCACAGAAGCACCCTTTGGCTTGTTTGAATCAGTGACTCATATAGTGACTCATATATCCCTCTATGTTGAAGTCTTCCTTCTTCCTAACCCCAACACTGCACAAAGTAACTCAGAATATGCATGTATGTATACAAACAAGAAGGGGTCAGGTTCGATGAATGAGACTCATTATTTCGCTTGTTGCTTCTTCACGTATGCAGGGATGATTCATCAATGTCACCGTCAGTACTTCAGTGGTGATGGGGGTGACAATGTCGAGTGCTGGTCTGATTCATAGTATTACTTTTTTTTAGGATGCAGAAAACAGTAATGCAAAAGGTAATCGGTAAACATCTACACACACATACAATGTAATCCATTTTATTTGTATTATCTTTTAATTAAACTGGAATACATTGATTAGTGGCTGGCTGTGGCATTTTTAACTTTTTCTCTATCAAAGCAATAAACCCAGCCTACACCGTGCGTACTTCTACAATCTGTTCTTTTGAGTATTCAGATTGACTCCCCATGTGAATACCTTAAGAAGTCTTATGAACTTATTAGCAGTTTGGGGGCGGGGGGGGGGGGGGGGGGGTGATGCAATATCAGACCCGATATCCCCTTCCCCAGAGGAGTCACACTCATGCTGGTCTCTATGCTGTTGCTGTAGTATCCTCTTAGAGCTTGGGCTCCACTTCAGATGCTAGAACAGCCGTGGGGAAAGATTTATACAGCGGCCTTGATTCAATCAACATTTGTGCCTGACCTTGGTCCGGATCAACATTTGTTATGGGCAAAGTTACGGGGAAAAAAATCTGATTGAATACAGACATGTTTCTTTTTGAGAGAAGACAGGCCAGTCCTGCCGCATCAAATCCTCACCCCGAGTCCTTTACGTGGCCGAGCTGTGAGCTTGGCCACGCTCTCCCTTCATCCCAGTCTCTGCAGCTGATGTGAGCGCGCTACCAAACTGCCCCCGCTGTTTTCCCTTTGCTTGTTGCCGTAGTGACTACAGCAGTCTCAAGGGCACTGTGTATCAATGCAGGAAGGAAAGACAGGGCGGGGATGGTGAGAGACATTGAGAGCGTTCTTAATTAGTATGACATTTAAAATAATGCATGCAAATTCGCAGCTGTGCCTACTCTGGGAGACAGTTTATCTGCACAGTGTGGACAGGAAAATCATGTTGAATACAGGAGAGTTTGTGTGTGTGTGTGGTATTTTACGTCCGGTTTGGTTATGAACAAGAGGAAGTCAGTTGTCACATAAAGATCAGTGTTGTGGTCCTCAAATTTTGATGATAAAGTTGACGAAGGCGTTAATACGGTGCGATACAGCACAGATGCATTCTGGTCACTTTAAAAGCCTTTTTAACAGGTGGAAATCCATCATTCATGTAATGGATGAAAGCTCCGAGGTCCTGTATTGTGACTCTGTAATCACATTCATGTGTTGTGCATTTGTTTCTGCATTCCCTTTTGCAGAAATAAATGACACAACAGTTGGGTGACATTGGTAACCGCCAAACTCTAAATGTGTCTGAAGGAAACCCCTTCGCTACAGTGTAAACACTGATTACTGTTTTATAGGTACAGAAATGCATATAAAAATATTGTAGTCACATCTTGCACTATGCATACTAGATCCTGCACTAAATTATTGACTATACTAAACTAGAACTGAACATAGTGCAGTCCAAAGAACTTAAAATAATAAATGCATGAATAAGGTACAGTTCTAAGATTATGAAGTCCATGTTATTGTAGGCGGTTGCTAAGCCTAGTTCCTGGAGAACATTGCTATTTGACATTTAATTACAAAAGGACATGAAAATGAATATCACAATAGCAACAATAGCTACTTGTAAGGGGGGGGAGTGTAAGGTTTGGAGAACCAGGCACGACAACCAAGGAATCTAAAAGTGTATATAGTAATATACACCACTAAAGCGGACAGACTAAAGCACACCAGGGAAGGAATAAACGGGAATAATAAAATGGGAATAAAAACCTCCCGGCATAAGTCAAATAAAAACAGCCCCAAAAGGGGGTGAACTCGAAAATAGCGAGTAATAACAAAAAAACCTCACGCTCTCAAACAAAGAGCATTAAATGGAGGTCAGAGTAAAACAAAAGAAAGCCTGTATAAATGGACGAGAGAACGAAAATGAAAATAGAACCTGTTACCTTAAGCTCTAGTTGCGAATGAGCTGAACAAAAAGGTAACAGGTAGAGAGTATAAAGGATAAAGAGCCAGAAGGAAAGAAAAGACTAAACCAACCTTTATCCTCTCTAACTGGACTTGCTACGTTTCTTATTTGAAACAACCAGAAACGTAGTGACCGAGTTCCTATACCTTACCGACTTCGATGTCAAATAGAAAAGACAATATCGAAGTACCGGAAGGCGGAAGCCCTGGGCTATATATAACCGGCAGAAATCCCAAAACAGGTGTGAGGGATAATAGCCGGGCGAGATCAAAACACCGGAACGGAGGACGGAAAATCCGATAGACCACCCCGACGCCGCCAAAAGAGAGGACGACCGCAGAAACAATGGCGGCTGCCAAAAACCATGACAGCTACTACTACTAATAATAATCATCGTCATCAGTGCCTGAGCTTTATTTTTGGTCAGTCGATACTGTTCTTCTTTAATTATGAGAGACAGTACAGTAATACACTCCTGAAATGTACTGAAATTATACTGAAATATAGAGTTTAAACTGCATTTGCCTGCTTTCATTTCTGTCAAGAGTTGGTGAAATCCACTCGATAGATAATGGTGGAAAGTGTAAGCAGGAAAATTGTCCTTGATGGTGACATTAAAGGTGTGAGGCACAGGGTTGATATCAGGATATACATATTGCAAACTAGCCTTCATCTAGAAGGTTGAAAGACTATTGTAACTGATTGTGTATACTACATCAATGAAATTATTTTTAAAAACTGAATTATGAAAGGTATTTTCCTTGTATTCCCTGCATTGAATGGAAATAGTGTTGGGTAAATAGTAAGCGGTATTTTTATGCAGTGAAAATACATAAAGTACTGTGGCGTATGAGCAGTTGTCACTGAATTGCAAATGTGTATTAGCATATTGATTTGTGGTATGAAGTGGATAAATAAACCTTATGACTGCACTGCCATTAGATTTATAGTAGTCATTATGCAACATTAGATATTAATAAGATTTTGACTTTCCACTTGATTAAAAATTTTACAAAAAAAAGGCACCCATATGAAAAAAATACAGTACCATCATGTTTTTTTTTCTCGACATTTGGAATGCACAGTCATATTTTTATGCCTGTCTCATTGCTGAAACTCCTCCATTATTTCAGGACAGCGCAGACTAGCAACTAGCAAATCCATCAACTGAAATGGGCATAGACAGTCACCACACAGCTGCCACGGGCAGACTGCAGGCACATGACCAATCAGAGTTGCTCTAGCTTGATGAGCCCGCTGAGCTCTCTTTTACAGGCGATTATACTCCGATCTGCAGGGCTGCCAGCCAGTTTGCATTGGCACTGTCAGGATGCAATTCCAGACCGTGAACTGCCTATACATTGACAATGGATGTTTTAGTTGAATGCACCACACAAAAGCCCCCTGCAACATTGGAGTAACTGGCTATTTTAAGATTCAGGCAAGCTACGAGCACATTTGAGCTAGCTAATCAGTTAAATCAAACACCTAACACTCAGGCCCAGATTTAATAAAGGATAGCGCGTCTACCGTGGGTGGATAAAGACCTGTCAAAATGTGCTGGGGAATTACTGACCACTTGGAATGGGTAAAATTAGTTTCTCTTGGGTTGTTTTTACACCCGATATATAGAGTGTGCAGTTATTTGTATGGATAATCATAACTGGGATAAGTGTGATAAGTGTGAGAGCATTTAGGACGCTAGGTATTACGACTGAGTACTGGACTGGACCCAAATGCAGGACTCTGAGACAGACTCGATGAAAACTCCACCAGGGAGTGTGTTTATTTAAGCAAGACAAAGTTGCGGGCAAGCAAGCAGGCAGGGAACCTAAAGGTGACAGGCTGGATACGGGGTTGGCGAACTAAAGCAGGGCAGGAGAGGAGACTGGGCTGGACAGGGCAGAAACGCAGGCAGGCTGGGTGGGCTGGAACAAGGAACAGAACAAACAGATTAAGGGTAACAGAGTAGCAAACACTCTGGCCAGAAGTTATCTCAAACGGAGCAGAGAAAACAAACTGGCAACGAAACTGAGAAAGAGGGGAACTTAAATACCAAAGGGAACAGGTGAGAGGGCTAATTGAATAACTAAAGGGAGTGCGGAATGTGTGCAAGAGGGAGAGTGATAGGCTAACCAATAAGGGGAGAAAACAAGGAATAAAATGACCTTACCAAAAACTCCATTCAGACCTCAAAAAAGTGCTTACTGTTGTAAGTTCCCAGCTCACATTCACTCACTTCCTTTAATTCCCCTGGGAACACACATGCCCTACTGTGTGTTTAGTCATACACTTGACCATACTGGACAGTGTGTGTAGAACCTACAGTATTTATATTTCTTGTAGAATACATATAATGTATTATATGATGGCATAGTGTAAAATTAACATCTTTGCTTCGCAGGCAAATCTCATTATCTCGAGGGACTTCGATTATTTGCATTTTTATTTTACGATTATTCATTTATACAGCTGTATGTTTACTGAAGCAATTAATGTTAAATACACAAGGCTACAACAGTAATGCCACACCGGGGTTTTGTCACTGCAATATATGAGTTACGAGCCTAGATCCTTGAGTCACATGAGGCGAGCACATAATCCCCAGTTAAGTTCCTGGGCTGTCAAGACCACTCATGTCAGACAGTGTCCCTGTGTGGGGAGTGAGAAGTTATCAGCTGCTGCTTGATGCTAACTTCCTGCCCTTGGGAGAGTGATGCAAGGACACTAGCAAATATACTAACCTCCTGCTATAACAGTATTTTAAGTCATGCGTTGTGTTGTGTGGAGAGTTGTGTATATGAATAAAATCAATACATGCTAAAATAAGTGTGATGTAAAAATACGTACATCATACAGTTCCTAAATTTAATTGTTGCAGGTTTGCTGTACAGGCAATGCCAAAGGATACAGACACAAAAGTGAGGCGCTGACAGACAGTACGTGCAGCAATAATCTATGCTCCTGTAGAGGCACAGAGTACAATATTTTAAAGTCTCCAACTGTTGTGTGTCAGACTAACTCAGTGGCTGGATTACTAGATCAAATATTAATTGTTCACCAGAGATCTGCAATGCAATGTTTTTTTTTCCTTCACTGTCAAACCCACGGTGGGCTATTCTGCATGAAAATAACACTCAGGGAAGTTGTTTGGTTAGAGGTGCTCTACAAAGCATTTTTAAAAACAAGCTGCCGTAAAAGCCAGTTTTCTCTGTGTATGATTTTTATGTCTAGGTGAACAAGTATCACAATCTCACTGCTGATTGATTTATTTTAGTTTTTTAACTAAATTTGAGATGCTGTACTCAGAATTTCTCTGAAATTACCCTAGGTTTACCTCCTGTCATTCAAACACCATGTGCAGTTGTGTACTATATTGTGACAGAGGCCTTTGTCAGAAATAACACAGATACTTTAATCTATGTACAGAAACCTGGCCTGGCCTTGTCATGGTTTCTGGCAGCCTCCGGTTGTTTTTGCGGTCGTTCTTTCTTTTGGCGACGTCGGGGCAATCTATCGGATTTTTTCCGCATCCGTTTCGGTGTTTGAATCTCGCCCGGCAATTATCCCTTTCACCTGTTTTGGATTTCCTGCCGGTTATAAATAGCCCAGGACTTCCGCATTTGCGACACTTCGATATTGTCTTTGCTATTTGACATCGCAGTCAGTAAGGTATAGGATTGCGGTCTCTACATTTCTGGTTGTTACAAATAAGAAATGTAGGTAGTCCTGTTAGAGTTAGGGTAAAGATTTATTTAGTCTTTTTGTTTCCTTTTCTCTCGTTATCCTTTTATACTTCTCTACCTGTTACCTTTTGTTCAGCTCTTTCGCACCTAGAGCTGTAGGTAACAGGTTCTATTTCTATTTAGTTTCTTTCGCCCTTGTTACACAGGCTTTCTTTTGTTTTTCTCTGACCTCCAGTTGTACGCTTCTTGTGTGAGAGCGTGAGGTTCTTTTGCTGTTTGATTACTCGCTATTGCCGAGTTTGCCCTCTTTTGGGGTTGTTTTTGTGTCGGCTTACGCCGGGAGGTTTTGATTCCCATTGTTTTCATTTATATTCCCTTCCACTGCGGAGCTGTCCGCTTTGTGGTGTATTTCTCACGATATACACTTTTAGATCCCTTGGTTGTGGCACTTGGTTCTCCGAACCTTACACTCCCCCCTTATAGGCCTGGCCTGTCACCGCTAACCAGGAAAGCCTATCACCGCTAACAGGTTTAGGAATGGTGTGGACTGTTTGAAATTTCAGATGTGTTCCTGGTCTATTGTCTATGAAGTAATTTTTGTAAATTTTGTCTTTTCCTATTGTCTGTTCTCCAACAGAGGATAATAGATGAGGCTTTGTTACTGAATTAAAAAATTTTGAGTACTTTGCCACACTCTCGTGTTTTTAAACTAAGGTTTTAAACTGAACTGTTTTTTCTCAATGCTATACAAACATTGTAACTTGAATGCCTACAGTACACTTGACAAAAGTACTGGAAGGTTGATCAGAAAATAGGTGCCACAATTCTATTAATTGCTTGATAGAAACCAAGAGGTTGTTTCAATATTTTACATGCGCATACAAGATATTGTGCCTTTTTAAATCTGGTCCCAGTAGCAACCTGTTTGTTCTGATTGCACGGCAGGGGAGAGTCCTTCTATAATGCCGTCTGATTGCTGGTGTTATTGATTTTAACATTCCTGTCCTGAAGCCCCCCCGAACACACATTTCATTCACCTAAGATGAGGCTGTTGCACTCACAGCGCTGCATCCATTAATGCAGTTATCAAGCCTTTCCCTGTAAGCAGGTAGTGTTTCGATGGCTGGCATCGATCTCAGCTGCCGGTAATCTGCCTCTATCTCTTCAACAGTCGCCTTTTGTGCCCTGCGCGGCGGCTGAATGCTAACACGCTCGGAGGAGATTCAGACCGAGCGCGTCCCTGCTGAATTGAGTCTGACATGTTTGTTTGTGTCCCGGCCCCTTCCTCACTGCAGGCTTTTTAAAGGGCTGAAAGGCAATTCAAAGGCTGTATCTGCTCGGAACACTCTGGCTTTGTCCAAGGGTTTTTGCACCTTTTCTTCTCTCGTGCAGAATGATTGCAAGCCTGTGTGAAATGCCACCTCGTTTGCTGCAGAGCTAATTTGACTCGGACTAGGACGCCGCTCTTAAACGCAAAGTCTGTTTAGCACTTGGGCCGTCCAATAGTTAGAATGGGTTTACGTTACTACAACAGTGCCTGCGCTTGCGGTGAAATAGATCCAGGTGTGTATTTGCCGAGGCACATGAGTGAAATGTGTCCACTGTCTGACTAAATTCATTGATGGATAATACTTATTGATGTACTGATGTGATGCATATTATTATTATTATTATTATTATTATTATTATTATTATAAAATCAAATAATATGAACATATATTATAACTACATATAATAACTAATATAATAACTCCAGATAATGGTCTATCCCTTTAAAAGCTCATCATTTTTACATTCATATTTCACTGTAGAAATTCAGGACCTTGCTCAAGATTACAATGGCGGTGTACCTTGGGTTTGTACCCCGCTACCTCGGTGGTACAAGCCCGGTTCTTTCACCACGGCATCACGCCGCTTTTGAGTTTACACGCCACGCAGTGCCAACAGCATTATTAGCTGACTCGGGCGTGTGCATTTGCTTAAATGGGCGCAGGCAGTGCTGCTGGAGGCGGTGATTGAATGCGATTGGCCCAGATGCAGCACGGTCCCCACGTTGACTAATCAGCGGGCACCATCTGGCCCTGTGCTGCGGAGGTATGAGGTGGCCGGGGTGTGACCCGAATCTCCCAGGTGGGGGGCGCCGGCTCCCCTCCGAGCTGCCGTGTTCAGGGCAGGTGCCCCGGTGGCTCGCTGATGAGCTCCGTGTTTAGAGATACAGAGAGACAATCTGCTCCATTCTGACTGATTTGAAGAGACATAGAAAATCCCATCTACTCTTGCCAGGCCAGCTGATATAAGAACAGCTCCTTCAGCTAAATTAGGCAGTAAAAATTGTGTTTTTCTAGATGTGTGTTTTTTTGCTTGGCAATCTGTGAATTGTTACAAGGGTTACCATGGTGAGTAAGTTCCACACAAGGCTACAGCACCACTGCTTAGATGTGATAAATAGTGAATTTATTATTTAAAGCGTAAGTGTACTTTTTAATACCATAAAAACGTGTGAAAAATTGGACAATTTATATTTGTACTGAAGTGTAATACAGCCATGAAGGCTCTATTAAATAAATTAAAAAAATATTCCCTGGGGATGGTTGTATTTCTGTTGTCTCCTGTCCTTAAATTATACGGGAAATGTTTTGGTTTGGTTTAGTTTCACTTGACTGCGTCAAACTTGTTCCCTCATGTTGACTTTCAGAACCCGGTTAACCTTTTCCAGATAATGTTAGTTTGGAGCTCCAATGAGATGCTTGTTCTGGGCCGTGAAGGAGCTCATTTGGAAAGATTGTCCCTATCTCATAGTACAAGAGCAGCTCCTCTGGTTGATGAGGTGGTCACAGTTTGCCTGAATTGTAATACTCTGACACATTATACGTGTACTTTTTAGGCAAGTGGCAGACGCTCTTATCCAGAGCAGCTTACCCAATGCATGGTCTTTTATTTTACATACAATCAATTTATACAGCTGGGTATTTATTGAAATAATTCATGATAATTACCATGCACAAGGGTATGACTGTGCCTCAGCTGTAAATCAAGCCTCTAAACTTGGAGTAGCAAAGCAGGTTCCCTAACAATTGAATGTGATTGTATTTCAGCATTTAATATGAGCACTAAAACAAACTAAAAATGTTAAATGATAAATGGTTGTGATTGAACAGAGTAATTATTAGTGCAGATTAAGCCACAACCATGGCAGCTCTTTAATAGATTGGATAGCTCTTTTTTCCATCAAAGAACCCTCTGCATATATTAAGGAAATTCATGAATTCATTCATTTAAATTTAAAAGCTTTACAAATGCCTCAGTTTACTGAATAAAATATTAAGCTACTTATGATTACATATATATTTGCAATTTAATCTGTTATATTCCCAACTGGAAAAATATGAAGTGAAAAGCATTAAGCAATTACATTTTTCTGTGTATTCATTTTGTTTAGAGGTGCAGAGCAACTACAATGCTTTTTCAGTCATAGGATAACTGTGAGTGCCTGTTTTTTTGTTGTTTCGTGTGTGTGTGTGTGTGTGTGTGTGTGTGTGTGTGTGTGTGTGTGTGTGTGTGTGTGTGTGTGTGTGTGTGTTCTCATTTCTATCTCTTTTCTTTTCAGGCAGGTGCTGCTCCTATGATTGTCAATGCAGATACACTGGACTCTGTACCGTACGTAAGTATGAGTCTATAAGATAATTATTTTTCAATTCTTAGCTTTTTTCTGTTCATTTTTAAACTTGAAAATAATTTGTAAGTTGAATCCTTACAACAAACAGAATTCTTTGTCATTGTCCTTCTAAAGTCAATTACATTGGTAATGAGCAATAGCCCATTCATTCACACTGCAGGAAAGTTAAAGTTGATGATCAGTTTGAACCAGAAAGTTCCCTGGTTACAGCCACAGTGGGAAAACTCAACAACTGAGCTTGTTTTCAGTTTGATGCAAAGTATTATGGGTCAGACCCCTAAATAAATGTTTGTTTGGTGTCCAGAGTTGTTTAAACATTAAACAGAATTACAAAAAAATGTTTTTTGTTGCACAGTTACCAGTCAGTGGGCCTCATTCATGAAACATTCCTAAATATTTGCGTACCTTTACATACAAAATAAATTTGTATGAAAATTTACGCTGGATAGTTTTGCGATTGCTGAACTCGCAACCTGAGTCTGTGAAGAAAAAAAAAAAAAGATTGCTTTTAATTGTTAGTCAAAGTTAAGTGCAAATTCCAGCCAATATACTGTATATTGTATTCCGTATTCAGTTGAAAATGATCTATTGAGGTCCACTGGGACTAAACCCTGAGCTCATTGATGGGTTTCCAAGACGAGAAGTTGGAAATGCTGTATTCCTCCTCATCAAATGTAGCTTGAGGGAGCAAGAAGCAGCATGAACCATTAAAGCAGACAAGATCAATGTGGGGTGCAGTGTTTTTTTCAAGGGATTCCACGCATGATAGTTAATCATTAATACATAACATCACTTTTTTGTCCATTATTTATCAAAATAGCCCAAAAGTCTTATTTAGGTTTGCATCAATAATTTTTTTCATTCATTATAAATGAGTGTTTCATGTCAAAACACAGAAGAGCATCCTTCTCAGGGTGTGCAGTCTTGTGTCTGTGTGTAGCTGAAGGGAGAAAATTGTGAGACCTAAATGGATGAAATGGAGACATATTCATGATATGATGATTCATGGGCTTATAAATCAGAGACGAGTACACTGCTATCACAGACAAACATCCTTTTTTTTCTTTCAGCCTGTTAGTACTGCCGAATATATAATATTTTCGGAATTAAATATCTGCTTGTTTGCTGAATTTTCAGACAGATTAAAAACTGTGGAGACGGTCTCATGTTTCACTTTTTTTGTTTGTTGTCGTTTTATGATATTGTCCTTGTTGAAACGTGCTAGTAATTGTAACCTATGCTCATATTTATGCTGTGCGATACAATATATGATTATTTTAAAATATGTGATTAAATTATATGGCAATAAAGTTAATAAAAACACTAATATATTAGTGAATTGGACCTTGTTGCATCTAAGGGTTGCTGGTGATTTTTATAACAAGTCAGTCTATCCTCAATATACATCACTGTGTGTTGTTCTTGAAATTATATTATATAGTACGTTTGTACATAGATTTCTCTGAATCACCTTGCCGAAGCTTGTCTTTATTCTGTTTGTTTTTCAACCCTGCTGAAAACTGTTGACATACAGTATACCCAGTTACATCTGGCAAAGCACTGGTCTTGCTTTGATGGGCATTGTGGATTGAGTCCCCCTTTAATGTGTGATAAAGTCTGGGAACGTTCCCATAATGAATTTGAAACACTAGCCTTCCATGTTTCTGCGACTTCCCGTCTGGCCATACAGAACCTTTTGCTTGAGAGATTGAATTTCTCTCGCTTTTAGCTTTTCAGTAATCTATGAGAAATCTATATTCCCCAACACTCCCTGAATATACTGGAGAGATTAAGTGAGTGTTGCACTGAGCAGAGTTGACAGGCTCACACATCAGATCAGGAGAGCAGTTTCATCCCAATTATCCACAAGACTGCGGAGGAAATGGCCGGTGAACAGTAGTCTTGCGAGACGTTAATTATACCAGCATAAGTCAACAATGGGGATAATGTCAAATCCTAAACTTTAGAAAGGTCTTTAAAACCTGAAGTGTGAAAAGAGCTTTTAACTCCGCTAACAGAACTAAACTTTTATAATGGGATTTTGTGTAATTTAAAGTGTATTAACCAAGTAATAATAATAATAATAATAGTAATAATGTGGTGTTTATAATAGTGTTTAATTTGAAGTGTTTGGTTGGAATAGAATATCTTTTTTTAAAGAAACAACTGACAGAGCAGCCAACATACCTGTAATCCTTTTAAGTTTCTATCTTGCTTGTTTCCACCTAGCTTGCGATCTATGGTCATTATACATCAATGATCAACATATACAGTGCATCCGGAAAGTATTCACAGCGCTTCACTTTTTCCACATTTTGTTCTGTTACAGCCTTATTCCAAAATTGATTAAATTCATTTTTTCCCTCAAAATTCTACACACAACACCCCATAATGATAATGTGAAAAAAGTTTTTTTGAGATTTTTGCAAATTTATTAAAAATAAAAAACTAAAATTTCTCATTTACATAAGTATTCATACCCTTTGCTTTAACGTATTTTTAAAGTATCATATTTCATATTTGGTCGCATATCCTTTACATGCTGTTACTTCCTGAAGTCTGTGACCATCAACATCAAAAAACTGTCGATATCTTATTTTCAGGTACTGTTACAAGCGATACTATAACCTCTCTGCATTTGAATGGATCTCTATGGAAATTGGGGGGTGAGACTAGATTCAGCTGTAAATTACACTGGTACAGTATGGAACACATGGCTGGCTAAATGGCTGTAAGTTATCAAGGGTCTGAGCTATCAAACGAGCCCCAAACCATCACTCTGTTGCCAGATATGGAGTAGATGTGGATGGATCACTTTAAGGGTTGTTTCTCCTGACTTTTTTCCCCATAGAGTTCTATAGGAAAATGAGTCCGGAGAAATAACCCTTGCAGTGATCCATCCACATCTACTCCATATCTGGCAACAGAGTGATGGTTTGGGGCTCGTTTGATAGCTCAGACCCTTGATAACTTACAGCCATTTAGCCAGCCATGTGTTCCATACTGTACCAGTGTAATTTACAGCTGAATCTAGTCTCACCCCCAAATTTCTTCCCCCCAAGACTTCAGGAAGTAACAGCATGTAAAGGATATGCGACCAAATATGAAATATGATACTTTAAAAATACGTTAAAGCAAAGGGTATGAATACTTATGTAAATGAGAAATTTTATTTTTTTATTTTTAATAAATTTGCAAAAATCTCAAAAAAACTTTTTTCACATTGTCATTATGGGGTGTTGTGTGTAGAATTTTGAGGGAAAAAATTAATTTAATCAATTTTGGAATAAGGCTGTAACAGAACAAAATGTGGAAAAAGTGAAGCGCTGTGAATACTTTCCGGATGCACCTTATTCAGGTGAATCCGACCTGTGATATTAGATGCTAATAACATAAATATTACTGTTTTTATAAATATTAATTAATTATTAAAACATTTTAAAAAGCCATGCTACTCACATATACAAAGCATTAACCTTCTATATATCTGTAACAACACAATTCCTAATTCAGATATTTCTTTGGGAGGAAAAAAAATGCAATGAAGAAAGTATGGGTTACCACCAAAGCAACAGTTTTGAAGATACTTAAAAAGCTTAATTGAGAGCCTGACAGGGTCCTATGGCACACTTCAGTGTACTGATATACCCTCTTGCATGCTCTATATTTAAAGCATAGACCAGGAGGCTTCCCTTTACTACTCAGTAAAACCGAAAGAGGCCACTGATACCATTACTCTGAACTCCCTGTGCACATTTGATCTCAGTAATTCACACTATGAAGAGGAGTAGTTCACTATCTTAAGATGCTCTAAGAAGTGGTCTGGGGAAATCTGCACTAGACTTATTCATCTTAAGATCATTAATAGAATGCACTGGGTGAAGCACTGGGTGAAGCTCTACAAAGCATGGCCAAAAGGGACAACTAGATCTTGGAGACATTTGTCTGAGTGTGCATTAGCACATGCCTTCCATCTTAAGATTCTGATTTGGTTAAAACGGTTATGCTGGGTAAGAGGTTCTTTGTCTAACAATGGAAGTCCACTAGTGTTTCCTCATTTTCGTGCTTTCGTAGTCAATGTGCTGTGTGTCAACTTCCTGTAAATGCTACTGCACTAGCACCTTTGATGAAAGCGATGTTCATCTGTGACTGTAGCACATTGCCTAATATGCTTCATAAATGTATAATAAAAAATTGAATTTTGCCTAGTTACAATTAAACTTTACCAATATGTTTCCCATAACCCAAACAAGCACAATTCCAGGGCAATGCTGCCCGTTTTCCTATATTTGTTCATAACATTTACATTGATAACATTTTTATTGAGAATCTATAGTCAATTCTGGTTTCGCATAGCAGTATCACCAGACCTGTTTGACTCATTAAAGGTTCAAGGAGACCCTGGCAAATCCTACCCTCAGCGGGAACTCTCCATATCCATCGACAACACCACAGTGACTCCTTCCCGGACCACCAGGAATCTTGATGTGACTCTATAGATAGTTAACTATCTTAAATGGCCCACTTTGGTGCCATAACGCGATCCAGCAGATTTGCACTTTGCAACATCCGCTGAATCAGACCGTTTCTCACCAGGGCTGCTGCTCAGCTCCTGGTTCAAGCTCCTCCCTACTGGCTCCTCAATGGTGGGACGACCTGCCCGTCTTGTCAGGACAAAGTCCCTCCCCACCTTCCGGCGTAACCTGAAGACCCATATATTCAGGAAATACCTCTCCTCCCTTTCTCCACCCTGATTCCCATTGCCCTCTTCCACATTATCTGCGATCTATCCTATTAAAAAAAAAAACCTCTCTCCCTTCCACATTTTAATTCTTATGTCAAAGGAATACCTATCACGAAGTGTGTTATGGCCCAACCATTACACTCTCATTAATTTGCTACTTGGAATGTTGGTGATTTACATATGTAAAGCCTTTTCTCTGTGCACTAATTGTAAGTCGCTCTGGATAAGCGCGTCGGCTAAATGCCTAAAATGCAAATGACATGTAAACGAGACATGTGACAATAACCAGAAAGCCCATGTTTTGAACTCCTCCGTGAAAACATTGATTATTCTGTTAATCTCAGCGATTGAGTCACTGCTGCGTGACGTGACGGAGACTTCAGAGTCAAAGAAAACGATCCGGCCTCATGACTCACCGCAACGCCAGCTGACTGCTGCAGGCCATTAACGACGCAGTTGTTCTTAGAAGATAACAGGGTCAGCACTCTATTTTCTCTACATTATTTATGTGCTCAGAAGATGGCCATATCCAGGGCGGTTTATCTTGCTTGCGTTTTACACATTCTAGATTTACTCTGGAATTTAGTTCAGTTGCCTTGGAGGGTTCTTTGCTCTTCAAAAAGCATGCACACACACGTACACGCACACACACGCACACACACGTATACACACACACACACACACACACACACACACACACACACACACACACACACACATATTGTGCATGTAAACACTTATGGATTAAATACTGTTCCAAACACAATGTTAAAAAGTCTATGATTGAAAAAAAAAAGGTAACCCCAGTTAGGATATGTAATCTTTGATTATATTTGTTAATTTATACTGTAATTAGTCTCCCAATTGAAACAGCTTTGATTTTAGAGGGCATGAAAGCATGCTGGGAGAGGTAGGCCCAGTGGAAACTAACCCCCTAGATTACCCTGGTGAGCAGGCTTTAAGAAATGTTAAAGTATGCGCAAATTCAGACGTTGAATGTTGTCTTACTCATTTTGACATAAATGACAAATTATAAAAATGTTAAAATTATAAAAATGTTCCCTATGGTTTTCTTTGACTTTATAATTTTCTCAAATTTGAATACATTTGAACTACTTAAATAAGGAATAGAAAGGACAGATGTGCTGTGAATCTTGTGTGGTATATCAGTGCATATTGAAAAGTCTCAATTTAAAATTTTTTCCCTCACATTATATGTAAAACATAAAGTTTGCAAAGGCAATCAAAGAAAGAGTTCTCAAGGCCCTGTGTCAGTTAGTCTTTATTTAGACAGCAGGAGGGAATTGAACAATAAATTCCTTTTCTACCTGGGGATAAATCGCCAATAAAAGCTCACTTCCATATGGACAGCCAAACAATCACAATAATAACCCTAATATTAAATAAAGATTTTGTTTTAAAACTTTAAAACAGCACTAGATTTGCAGGTGTCATTGCTGTCAAGCTTTGAAGGACAAATCCAAAGACTGACATTAATTTGATTGTCATCCAACACACAGACAAAATAACTATTATTATTTTGTTTTAATGAGAAGTAGTAAACAAAGATGGGAAATGCTGAACTCAAGGCTGGGAGAATATGGAATTGCATGTACCATTCTGCTACCAAACGCCCATTCAGACTGCTATTCTTAACCTCATTTAAAAAGGCTTCACTCTTTATATTGTTGTCAGAATGTCGTTTGTGTGGAAATAGGAAATTCGTAAGCTCATTGTCATTCCTCATGTGTTTTCCGTGGCTATTTCTGTGTCCAAGCTGAAAATAGGAATCACTTCTTCTCTTATTATGCCTTAAGTGCATTTCACATTTAGTTAAGCGACAATTCTGATCTCAAGAACTGGAGGACAAAAAATTATTAATAAGGGTCGTTTTTCCTAGGTTTTTAATAATGTATGTAAAAAGGTAGGCCTTGCATAAATATATATATTTTTTTAAACATACAAAGAAACTGCTGAATAGGACTGAACTCCCTGTAGCAATATCCAATTATGAAAGTAGAAGTGGAACATTTTTCACCATTGCTTTGTGCAATTTTTGAATGTGCTTTGAGCACTGCTCATATAATGAGCTGCTGTGCACGGTCATGTTTATTTATATTGATCCAATGAGTGCTGTATAGTAAAGGATCCCTTGCTTAGATGCCTGTAAATAAATTCTTACTGTGTTCATTCTAATTTGATTGTAGACTGGATTTATATATTTTACAAACATTAATTATTGTGCTTAGTGTCAGAACATAGATCAGTATTTGTTGAGTTTTTTTTGTTTGTTTGTTTTAGGTCAATGGGACAGAAATTGAATATGAATTTGAAGAAATTACACTGGAACGGGTGAGTATAAAAAGGGGTCTCTTAAAAATGAAGTTCTTAAGGGATAACATGCATTTATTACGTGACTATACCCTGAGTTACAGTGCATATAATGCTGTGATCCTACGCGGTCAATAATAGAATAGGGAATAGCTAGTATTAATGCTGCCATTTTCTCCGTAATGGCGCGCAGTGTTTTCATACAGTCTGGGTGTGCACATCTAACTCAGTTAGTATGCCGCGGCAGAGCAGCCAGCTCAATATGTGGGTTATTTTTCTTCACCGCTCACCAGAGGACAGAGGCAGATGATGGTGCGGTATTAAAACTTCACAGCCTTTGACCACGGGCATTTCTGCAGCATTCGAGAGCCCTTTGGAAGACACAATGCTCCAGGGAGGGAAAAAGGCGCAGACATTTGTCCACGCTAAAGAACGAGCGATCGATACTCACCCCAGAAACACTAGCCCCCGCAAACGATTGCAGGGACAAGCATCGATACTGGATTTATATAATATTTCTAATGTTGCTATATTGTGTATCACAACCGCAGTATCATTTTCTTTCATGTGGCCATGTTTCTTTTAGGTTTTTTTTTAAAATTATTTAGTTGTGTCTCTATTTTTGCTGTGTCATTCAGCAATGCCCTTGACTTATACAGTTATCTACCCAGAATATAAGCAATCTCTGTGATTACTGCTGATAGAATCTGATTAGGAAATTGCAGGAGTAAAGGTCTCTTCAGGACACAAATAGAAACACGGTGTATCTCAGCAGCTGTGTGAGAGAGAATAAACCTAAGGAAGGAAGACCTGCTGTTTCATTCTCTTTTAAAGTCTATTGATCTCCTTCACCAATCCATATCTACTCTGCCTCTAATTGCAAACAGTCCAATTACAAATATGTAATGGGTGCATGGCTTCATGGACACCCTGGAATGCTAAACTGGAGAGAGGCCGTTAGGGCATTGTGAAGACCATAACAGAAGTGGCTTACCATACTCAAGATGACATAATGGCAGCCATTGAAGACAGAAATGGAATACACACAGATGGGAATGAAACAATATCTGTGTAGACTATGATTTATCGTACAGTATTGTGGAGCTTAGAATTGCAGTGTCATGCTTTTGCTGTCTGGGTTTAGGAGAGAGATTACTACAAGCTTGATTGAAAAACACTAATAATTTGGTCTTGACAGTGTGATTCTGTGGGCCCAATTGCATTGCATTATGCCATTGACACTCACGCCTGACAAAGGTGGCCTCTGTTTTGGATAAAGTCAGCTTCTGTCATTGACTTGGACAGAGTGCGATTAAATGAAAGTTTTCCTTTTTCTTTCTTTATTAACAGTCGTGGTGATTACACAATAACATAATTAACTGTCAATTGAATGCAGGATTCTGCAATCACAAGCCTAATCTAGGTAATTTATACAGTATAAGATTAAGAAATAATATCACTACTGTAAATATCTATACATGGGGCATTGATAGCATTTTGGCTCACATTTTAATTCAGAGAGCATTTGAATGGAAACAGTGATTTGATTTCAGCCATTGTTTTAAAATGGGAATATCAGCTGAGCCTATGCATACATCGAAACAAATATTGCACTTCACAGAACCTGTATATAGACTTAATCAAGTCCAAACATTTATTGTACACAGAGATGGTTTCAAGGGACCTATGTCATGTGTGCTAACGTCAATTTGGTTTCCAGGGTAACTCCGGTCTGGGGTTCAGTATTGCTGGAGGAATAGATAACCCCCACATTGGGGACGATCCCGGCATCTTTATCACCAAGATCATCCCGGGCGGGGCGGCTGCCGAGGACGGCCGACTTAGGTGCGTCACCTCTGAATGTAGACTCCTGTTTTTGCCTAGTCAGGTACTGCTTAAAACTCTCAGTTACGCAGGGTGGTTGAGGCTCAGGCTATTGGATCTCCCTGAAGGGTCAGCAAAGGCTAATTTCTCACTAATTTCTCCTTATGTTCTGCTGTGAAATCCTCTGTTTTGTGCCGACCGTGGGTTTTATGTGGCAGGCTTTGGAGGAAAGGGTGCAGGTGAAGTTTAGGTTTAAATGTAGACACCCGGCAGTTATACTGTAGGTCCTCCTTTTGCTGATATCAAGGGTGTACTCTGTTGAATGCAACAATGTAACAGCTGTTAGACACTTTGTCCTCGTACATTGCATTGGAGGCTGGTGTCTCCAGACACAGAAGGGGCTGTGTGTGTGTGCGTGCGTGTGTGTGCGTGTGTGTGTGTGTGTGTGTGTGTGTGTGTGTGTGTGTGTGTGTGTGTGTGCGCGTGTTTGCGTGTGTGTGTGTGTGTGTGTGTGTGTGTGTGTGTGTGTGTGTGTGTGTGTGTGCGCGTGTGTGCGTGCGCGTGTGTGCGTGCGCGTGTGTGCGTGCGTGTGTGTGTGTGCGTGTGTGTGTGTGTGTGCGCGTGCAAGCGGTTAATTATAGTTTAGTGGGAAGGGATTTTCTAAGGTGCTAAGAATGATAAGTATATTCTGCCTGGGGTCACAGGTAACAAAATAAAAAAAATAATTGTGCTGCTCTGACAGGAGGACAACAAACAACTATGCTGTGGCTTGATGGAAGATGGCTTCCTTACAAAGTAATTTTATTTTAATGGAAATCCTTCAAGAGTGTATTAATGACTCTTATTGTACTGTCAGTGAAAGACAATTATAATGAAGGACAGTTTAATCTCCTGCCCCCCAGTGACTGCACTGCATGCTAGTATAATGCCATCGGGATGCCCCTGTTTAAACATTGCTTTAGACCGCAGACTTGCTTTGTTGCTACCTTTTCCTATAGTCCAGGTGACACTGAATAGTTACGTCATATTATTATTATTATTATTACGATTATTAGTATTGCAGTCATATTAGAAGTAGAAGTAGCTGCAGCTGCAGTAGGTGAATGAGACCACACCTCAAATAGTTTATAGGTTTTTGGTCTTGATGTGTGCACTTATTAGCATGATTATTTAATTAAATCAGCATCAGGATGAATTTAATTAAGTAATCAAATAAGCAAAGGTTAAAAAAAGCCAAAAACATAATGATGACATTACTAGTCAAGTGAAAGGACCAATATAATATTATTATTATTATTATTATTATTATTATTATTATTATTACTACTACTACAAAAAAGCCCCAGAAAGTATACAATCCACTTAAGATGTATTCAATTTCACCTAAATCTCTGAGTGAATGTAAAATGATGGCAACACCTGGATAACCAGGAAGATTCTCACCACGCTGAACAGATATTATCATTTTATGCATGTGACTTCTCAGCTGCAAACGGAACCAGCTAAATATAACCGTGGTGTGCTCCCGAGCACAACCTAGCCAAGCTGAAATGGCATTATGCAGTATCGCACCTTTCCGGGGATATAAGCTTTTGTAGACTTAGATTGAATGAAAGGGGCTTGCGTTTTGAGGTGCTTTGTTTCCTGGCCAAACTGCGCATGAAATTGCCGCTGATGTTCTGCAGTTTACTCCCTGTCATTCTGTGACCATAGCACAATCTCACAGTGGTGTCCTTGGGCACAATGCAAATGTCACTGCAGTATTGATGTTTGTGAGCTCATTAGTGCATAGTCTCTCTCTCTCTCTCTCTCTCGTTCGAAAAGTTACCGAATTCCGAGTCCCAAACAACTGAGTTTTTTTTATGTTACCCTGTTCTTCCTGAAGTAAAAGGTTGCAAACCTCACTGTGACCCCTCCCCCCGGTCTGTCTCCGCCCAGGGTCAATGACTGCATCCTGCGGGTGAACGAGGCGGACGTGTCTGAGGTGTCGCACAGCCGGGCCGTGGAGGCCCTGAAGGTGGCGGGCTCCATCGTGCAGCTATACGTGCGCCGGAGGAGGCCTGTCCTGGAGACCGTCTCCGAGATCAAGCTCATCAAGGGACCCAAAGGTGGAATCCCCGCCCCCGTCCGTAGCTCCTCCCCCTGCTCATCCCATCCCCTGGAGCAAATCTCAATGAATACGCGCTGCTCTCTATGAATTATGCCGCGGGTATAGACAGGATGGCAGTGGATCACTCTGCACCTGGAGGCCTACAGGTTCTGAGCTGTGTAATGTTTTTTTTCCAGTTGTGTTTGCTTGCATTATGACTTTCAGTAAATGCCTTGCAAAACCAATGACTTGCACGGGCATATTTTTTCACACTGCTCGTGGTGGTTTGCCACAGTCTTTGTAAATTTCCCCTTCAGTAAACCTCTAAAATTAAAAAAATAAATGCTGAGGTTAAAAAAAAAGGCAAGAGCATTATCCTTTCTGAAAGTGAACGTTCAGGGTAGGATAGGTTCAAGCCCAAAAAGAGGTTTTTTTTTCTTTCTTATTCTTCACAGACCTCTTTGACACTCGCTGCACTCTAAATGCACGGCTGGCATTTACGGCCCGCAGCTTCCTAATGGATGGCCTTGCGGGTTATATATTTATTTCTGTATCTTTGAGAAGGCTAGGCTCATTTATTTGCGGCCAAAGCAATTCCATGCCAGCAAGAACTCCTATTGTTCAATAAACCCCCCGCTTCCATACCCACAGTCTTAAAGTGTTTCTAATTGGATTTCACAGAAACGATTGTTTGACCTTTTCCAGTTTTCCGGTAAAAAGCAGCAGTAATCTTGACATACTGGCTTCATTTTTCATCACAATGTTTGAAATATATTTATTTTCTTTGTGGTGATTATTATTATTATTATTATTATTATTATTATTATTATTATTATTATTATCATTATCATTATCATTATTATTTGGTTTTTCCTGAAATAAACCACGTTCCCCCACTAAACACTTCTGTGAATTGGGATGGCATGTATCCTTCCCCCAAGTTATGGGGTGGTGGGGAATTCTCCATATCTATAGAGCACCATATAAATATCGACACTGACCATAGACAAACATTAGACCAACTTACAAACATTAACCTCTGTACCCTTTGACTTCTCTTTTACGTGGTTTACCGCAGACCCCATCAAAAACATTGTTAATAAACCCATCGTTTCAGTTCTGCTTTTTAATAACCGCATAAAATAGAAACTTATTTTCTGCTGTCAGTTCACACTTTTAGCTGACAAATCACCAATGGTATCAAAAATACTGTTGACAAATACATTTTTGCAGACTATCATCAAGCGATCACAAGGAAGCGCGTCTTATTCTGCGGATGTCCGAGGGACTTCCCAATTCCCGAAACTGACCTCGTCAATTCGGACACTCTCCCTTCCCCCCCAACCTCTGCACAGGGCTAGGGTTCAGCATTGCCGGCGGAGTGGGTAACCAGCACATCCCGGGAGACAACAGCATCTACGTCACCAAAATAATTGACGGGGGCGCGGCGCAGAAGGACGGAAGGCTGCAGGTCGGCGACAGGCTGCTCATGGTGAGCGTGCGGCGCTACCGATGACCACATCAGTGCTGTTTACTGTTGAAACGTCATTAAACCGTAAAAACACACACCTTTAGCAATTGGAGTAATCTCTTCCGGCGGCTCACCTGTATCCCACAAACAAATTATTAACTTGATTTGCAGATTGGATTATTTAGTTCGTCTTTTCAGTTGGCTCTTGGACAAGAAATTGAACAAGCAAGTATTTATTATTTTATTTTATTAGCACCATCTTTCTGACATCTCTCGCATTCTCTACCAACCCCACACTAGCCATTTAATTAGCAAGTGTTCATTATATTTTTATATTATATTTCACATGTTCTTGGCACCTGAGAGAATTGTATATCTTCTGACTTTCCCTTCACAGGTGAACCACTACACGTTGGAAGAAGTTTCACATGAGGAAGCGGTAGCCATATTGAAAAACACATCTGATGTAGTCTATCTGAAGGTGGGCAAGCCCACCAGTGTGTACTTGAGTGACCCCTATGGGCCTCCTGATATCACACACTGTAAGTGTACTATATTTTTGCACATAATAAGCCCTTCTTTGCATTCGAATAATGATTAAAAGCTGTGTGTGTGTAACCCAAATTTTTACATCTGAAAGATGGAGGAAAATAGCTATATCAAAGTACACCGTGTGATTAATGACAACTGTCTGTTGCAATAAATTGCAGCTAAATGCTAATTTAAAAGAAAGAACAATCTAATAGATTTTTTGCATCTACAGCATTCTCTCCAGTCCTCGAAAAGCATATCTCTTCCCTCGGCACTGAATCTTTGGAGTACAAGACTGGTCTTCCCCCTATCTCTCCTGGAAGGTACTCCCCCATTCCCAAACACATGCTGGGGGAGGAGGATGTTAACAGGCTGGAGGGGTTTTCTTTCTTACGGTAATTACCTCAACTTCTACCCAAAGAAGACACTATCAGGTAGACTGCTGCTGTGCACCATTTTGTCTGTGTTCTCCAAATGCCAACGAAATGTCAGAGCTACAAACAATGTCACCTTGCTTATTGTTGCTGTCCTGCCTTTTCCTGCCCCTGCTTAGTCTTGTGTTGCTGTGTTCATTTGCTTGAATATCTTTTTTTTTATTTTTTATGATTCTCCTGTCACCGATCAGCAGAACTTCCAAAATAGCAAAACACCTTCTGGAGTTCACACTCTGGAAAAGTGCTGATTCAAAAAGTGCAGCAGTTCTTTTTTAGCAACTCATATTTTTAATTATGTAATTTGTTTTTAAAAAATAATGTTCCAGTGCCCTGAGGTGGATAGGTGTTGGTAGTGTTAGTGTAACTCTCGCTCACTTAACCTTCATCACAGTTTCCCTTTACACCTCTCTCTCTCTCTCTCTCTCTCTCTCTCTCTCTCTCTCTCTCTCTCAAAGTACATTGTTCCATTATTGCTTTACACTTGACATGGACGAGATAATGGTGTATCATTAGTGTCCACGTTCCTGTCCAACACACAGAGGCATGTTATCAAAAAAAACGACTTTGTCTTTAATCTTTACAGAAGGCAAAAGGTATGTATTCATAATCACAGCCTATGAAGCATCTCCATCCGGTTTAGTTATATACCAGGGATTGTTAGCTCTGAGGAAACGCACCCAAATTCATCGGCTGGGAATAGACTGAAGTATCAAAGACCCAGACAGCTGGATATTCATTATAAAAGAGGTGTCTTCTTAATTGGACTCCTGTTGCGATTAGAATTGGCCCCCTGCAGAACAGCAGGTACAGTACTCAGGGCTCTCTGTCTCTGTGTATTAGCGTTAGCTCCCAATGGCTGCGTATTAGCATGAGCTCACTACTAACTTAAGTTTATTCCGTCTCTGCCTGGCCATTAAAACCAGAATGGGAAGGGACTCTGTGTTTTCACAATTTTGCTATAAGTTGTTATATCTATATAGGGAATAACAGCATTGTATAATGTTTTTAATACCATATCGTACTAGGATATTACGTAATTTGTCTTTTTGTATCATAAGCATTATACAAAAGAGCAAGAAACTAGTTGGAAAGTGGAAAGTGAGTTGGCTTTTCAGTTTTTTTTTTAACAAAGCTAATGTCATGTGTGCAGAGCTCTTCAGTGCTTTCTGAAATGTGTTTCGGTGTGTGTCATATACGACACATAGTTCTCAGCTTTATTTTCATGGAACTTTAATATTTGTGAATATTAATAAAATATATACATATATATATATTGCCAAAATGCGCTGCTTCAAATCACTGTTTTATGTTGTTCTGTTTCTTTCTTTCATTCGCTCTCTTAGAAACACCTCATTAGATGAAGGGGAAGGTCACCGGTTTGATTCCCAGCACTTCCAGTTAAGGTGAGACTCTGAGCGACAGTGACAGTGTACCGATGTCTTTATTCAGGCCCGGTTCTCCCATTTTTAAAGGTCAATGCTTTGATCCAGGAGGGGAGACAAAAATCAATTGCTTAATGAAAGTGAATCCTAAGGGACTCCTGCTGTTTAAAGCAATTATCTTCAGAGGCCACTGCTGCAATTTCTGTCAAATGGCGATGCATGTCGAGGTAAGAAAACAATGCACGCCAAAGCAAATGTCTTTTTAAAGTTTAATCAGGGCTACAGAATTTTGACTGTTATACCAGATTCTTTTTTCACACTTTGCAGGGTTTTTCCTCTCTGTTTTTGGATCTTTCGTCTTTAATAATTCAGTCTATGACGCTTAGACATTAGTCATGTATTTGGTAGAGGAATGTCAACCAAACCGTGGTGACAAAAGCCAAAGGAAATGTAATTGTCAGTTAAAAACCTGAACGTTCACAGATGAGACCCTAATTCATTTGTATGGAAGTGCACATTTGGCTTGCCGCCATCGGAAGTCAAGCTTTTCTCATATCCTTGACTTATCGCCGCTGTTGTCTGGGTCTTCACTGTCTAACGATAAAAGCATTCTGCTTCTGTGCTCATTCTGCCATGGTACAAAGGCCAACTGGAGAGATAGAATATAGAATGAAGAATATAAATACACAATGCTAATGTTACCAAGTTCATAATGTCCCAATGGGTTTCTATGTCTGTAGCATTGACTGAGTCAATATGTCTTCCTGAAATGTACCAAATAAATTGATAAAAAAAACATTCTTTAAAAAAGGTAAGGACAAATATGACTGGAGAGAAGCTCATCTGAAGCCCATTTTGAATCCAGGTGCCCGTTCTCTCTCTCTTTCTCATGGGAAAGACTGACAGAAGGGTGTGGGTTGCATGGTAACCTGACTAAACGCTGTGCTCTCTCTGCTTGTGTGTCGATCCCCAGGCCTCCAGAGCCAGTTTACAGCACTGTGAACAAACTGTGTGACCGAGCACCCTCTCCCCGCCACTATTCCCCCATAGAGTGTGAAAAAAGCTTCCTGCACCCCGTCCCCTTCCCGCACTTCCACGTAGGCCTGCTTCCTGACACTGAGATCACCAGGTACTGACACCGCGCTTCCCGCTGCGCTGCGCTGCCCGCTCGCACGCTACCTCCTCCAGTGCTGCTCTCTCTCTCTCTCTCTCTCTCTCTCTCTCTATCACTCTGTCTCACTTCTCCTCCTTCCCCTATCTCTCCCTCACTCACTTAACCTTCATCACACTTTCCATTTGAACCTCTCTCTCTCTGTCTCTCTCTCTCGCTCTCGCTTTCTCTCTCTCTCTCTCTGTCTCTGTCTCGCTCTCTCGCTCTCTTTCTCTCTCTCTGTCTCTGTCTCTGTCTCGCTCTCTCTCTCTCTCTCTCTGTCTCTGTCTCTGTCTCTCTCTCTCTCTCTCTCTCTCTCTATCACTCTGTCTCACTTCTCCTCCTTCCCCTATCTCTCCCTCACTCACTTAACCTTCATCACACTTTCCATTTGAACCTCTCTCTCTCTGTCTCTCTCTCTCGCTCTCGCTTTCTCTCTCTCTCTCTCTGTCTCTGTCTCGCTCTCTCGCTCTCTCGCTCTCTTTCTCTCTCTCTGTCTCTGTCTCTGTCTCGCTCTCTCGCTCTCTCTCTCTCTCTCTCTGTCTCTCTCTCTCTCTCTCTCGCTCTCGCTTTCTCTCTCTCTCTCTGTCTCTGTCTCTCTCTCTCGCTCTCGCTTTCTCTCTCTCTCTCTGTCTCTGTCTCTCTCTCTCTCTCTCGCTCTCGCTCTCTCTCTGTCTCTGTCTCTGTCTCTCTCTCTCCTTCTCGCTTTCTCTCTCTCTCTCTGCACGTTGCTTACTGAGACCCCCCCCCCCCCCACCCCCCATGGTTCTCCCTGTGTGTGTGCCCTCCCTGCAAGGATGCTTGGCTTTGGGGCATTTGCATTTTACATGCACCATATACTTGTACTCTCTGTACTGTGTGTGGAAAGGTATACAGTAGCATACTTTGGATTGATAGTTAATAATTGCTTTTGAGGAATTTTCTAGATTGCCATTGGCAAGTGCAACACAAATGGCTTCTGACAATGATACGTATTCAACATAACTTTACTCAGCAATCCTTCCATTGGTATGTTTGCCACGTAGGCTTACAGTTTGAATTAGTTTGAATGGGTCGAGCTTGGAATAGGTGGAGTTAAGTTGACGGTAAGGGATGTGCACATCCTTGTTGGGTGTGTTTTAGTTTCATGTCTTTTTAATGTAAACGATCATGTGTTCATTGCCTCTGACAAAACGCAGTCAAAAGCAATGGCGTCTGATGGTCTACTCTAGTTTATATACTATAGAACTGGGTACAATGGTTGTGGATGTATTTTCAGGAGACTCTCTTACTGCTGCCCAGTCCCACAGTTGGGAAACACAGGTTTAATTTTTTCTGGAAGAGCCCAAAATGATTCTCTCTGTTGCGTTTATGCATTGCTTTAATATTAATCAGATTTAGGTACCTTATCACAACACAAACATTTGAGACGTTGAATAATGAGATGATTTCTTAATTGGTTGCCATGGGAATCTAAAATATGTATATTTCAGGGCAGCGCTTTCCTGACAAACAATAAACACTTAATTAGTTAGAGCATGTCCTCGTCATCTGACGTTTTAAAGCGATAGTTCTTTCTGGGGTGTTTTGATATTATTTTAGTTTCACTGTATATGTTTGATTGTCTCAGACAGTTTCTTTGTGTACAATTAAGGATATTTTACATATTTAGACATGTTATTGACAACACGCCAGCTTCACAAAGCAAGAAAGTACACTTTGTTAAGCTTAGGTTAAGCTTAGGACTTTCGTTAAGCCTCCAGAGATTGTGCATTTGTATATTATTGTATATTACTTCTATATTTTCAGGAACTATTATGGAACTATTTTCTATGGCATATGACACTGTGGGCAAGAAAAGAAGTACCAGCATGATATAAAAATGGATATGTTTTTAATTGTGAATAAACCCTATAAAGTTAATTTGTTTAGATAAGGTATACAGACTCTGGAAACAATAACATTGACATTGCTGAACAAGCTGCTTTGGAGTTACTTATTGACTTACTTACACCCCCCACCCACCCCAAAAAAGTTAAAATAAAATAAAATAATATATATATTTTAAAAAAATTATAAAATTATATTATATAGGGGGGGGGGAACAGAAAGTGAACTATCCTTTTAACAGTTGTGTTATTAAAAGAGTAGATTTTGTACTTGATTTGTGTGAATTTGTGAAGGTTTATTATTTAAATTACTTTCTTCTTTGCAATATATCACAAGTGGCATTCTCTGCAGTGTTTGCTTATTACTGCAGCAGACTCATTTTTGTTTTTGGCTTATGAATGTGCTGCAAATTATGCAAACCATTGCTGTGCAAATATGTATTTTAATGCAGAACCATCAGGGTGATATATTGACACTGCTCTGTGAGAACGTCCTGTGAATATTTGCTGTAAATATTATTCCTTCAATAGGAAGCAGGTTATGGACTCTAGAAATGTGCAGACATACTGAATCATCCTATTCATACACAGAGTTGCATCTGCCAAATGTATCTTTCCAGCACTACCTGGACATAAAACCATCTGTTTAATGAAATGACATCTCCACATAGCTGTGTTCATGCACACAAATTGTGCTCGCAGGCACACACATTTGAATGCAAATTAACGCACTCACACACACACACACACACACACACACACACACACACACACACACACACACATCATAATCTACTTAAGCTGCAGCCTTGTTCCTGAAGAGCTATCTAATATGTAGACTAAGTGCAGTGAAGCTTCAACATTATGTTTGAGTCGCAGGGCGTACAGTGCCTCAGCTTGAATTTATGGCACAATGATTGCAGAGCGAATTTATAACTCTGCAAGCAGACACTTTTACTGAACACACCCTGCACTTTAATAAAGAGACATACACTGAACAAGAGTATGTACAATTAAATCAAGCTACAATAAAGGACAGCAACATTACATGGCTTTTAAAATGGTTAAGGGCTCTATCTAACACTATCTTACACTCTGCGTTAAGCGAGTGTCAACCAAAGCATGCCAGTATTCTAAATCAAGTATTCGAGAGCGCACTGTGTTGACATAAGCCCCAGAACACTGGTGTGCTTTGGTGAAGACTGACTTTGCATGTATATACGGTTGGCGTACATCTGTAGAAAGTAGTTTTTTGGAGAGAAAAAAACGTGCAGAAGGTCTGTGGATGTTTGTGAGTAACCGTGTCATTATATTTGTAAAGCAACTGTTGATTTTTTTTTGCTTTGACTGCCACAAACTTTGGACCCGTTGAGGTCATTGTATCGGGGTGATGTCAAGGCGAGCCGCGGCGGATATCAATAAAACTAGTGAGTTCTCAGCGAAACTATCTGGAAGGATAAATAGCACTCCTGGTATGTAGAAACATATCAAAATAAAAATTTTGGATGAACTTCCCCTTCAAAGGCATTGCTGATGACAGAAGCTCTGCAGGTGACCGTACAAGCTCATACTTATGATATGTTCACCTGTGTGGCAAGAACTTTTTTACACGAGAGTATACGCCGTGAAGTAGGCTACTACAGAAGAGCTCGCAAGGATGAGAGGAAAAACACATTTCTCACTGATAACGGCTGATAAATTGCAGGTGACTGGTGAGCAGACAGGGGCAGATGCTGCAGTCACTTGCAATCATACTCAGCTAAAGAGATACGACTCAAAATGTCATATTTGAATGACTGGTTGAGTGCGAGAGTTTGTCTAATGACTGCGCTGATCTCAACGGGATGGCAACCATATAGAAAAAACCCAGAGTGCCGTATTCTGAATTCCGTGTTAAGAATATCGATACTCTATGATGTATTGTGCTGGGTCTGCCTTTTAAAAATAACTATAGTGTTATGCTTCTGTAGTTATGCAACGAATTTGCGGTTTCTGTGCGGACAGAGTCTGATGGGCCTCAACATGTACATATCATTGAGCACCTTTTCCAAGGAACGTATGTAACGTAACGTCTTAAGTGTTCGAGCTTTGCGTGAGAGTCAACAGCATGACACACTCCAGGAATGCTAAATCCCAAGCAAACCCCCGTGACAGCCTTTTGTCCCTTGAGATAGAAAAGTATGCTCTCTGTGTGTGTGGGTCTTGAATGGTGAGAAGAGAGAATTGAATACACAAAGAACTCCGGCAAAGAGCTGGGTCATGTGGACCCCGTCGTGCGAAACGTAGAAACCAATGCCGTTGTTCACCTGCAACTTTAAACCGCAGGCCACAGATATCGTCCTTCAGCATACTTCATACCTCTGCTCTGTTGTTCTTCAAACGCAGCTTTCGCAGTAAAGCGTCCTGCGGTTCGGCCATGCGTTTGCAGCGAGGGGGGGTGAGCCAGTGCAGAGAGGACTCTCTGTGTACCCCTGGGCTGTGTTTGGGTCAGGACTCAGGGAGGCAGCTGAGGGGAGCTTGACACTGATTCAAATCTATGCAGAGCAGTTGCATGCACAATATTCGGCGTCAAAACAAAGTGAAAATGTTGTGGTTGAATATGCTAAGCACTGATCAAGACGACGGCATTTACGGGGTTTGTTATGTAAAAAAAAAAAACACTTCATCACGTTTTAGTTTTGTCAGGGAGGTGAAGAGCCATTAAAAGTGGGTTTAATTGTAACATTTAATTGTGGAAGAGCTTGTCCAGTTTGCGTAGATAGATTCTGCTTCCTGAAGGCCATGTCCTGCTGTTTTGATCATTTTAACAGGGTAGACTTGGACATAACTGCAGGGTGGCCGTGCGATGTACGGCATTTCATAATCAATGCTAATGGCTACTGAGCCAGTACAGAGGACTTTTATTTTTAGTTATCTTAAGTGGCATTAGCAGTTCGGTACTTCTGATGAAATGTCCAGCTGAAGTGGATTGTTTACGCAGAAAATGCACAAGCTGTACTATTTATTATTATTTTTTTCCTCGAGTGGATTTTCATTCTCTTGTGTCACCACCCACTCATTACAGTCCTGCGCGCTGCTTTTGTGGCTGCAAATTAAACTGACTACAGTTTCTGATTAAAAGATAGCATCTGAGCTACCCGGGGCTCTAAGGCCTAGACACAGCAATGCTCGAAGGAGTACAGTGTGTCCAAAAATCTGTTTTTGTTGTTAGGGTTGGCGCAGGTGCTCTTGTATTGAACATGAAAATTCGGCAAAATAAAAAGACAAAAGGCCAAAGACAATGAGGGTAGGATTAACGAGACAATATGATATAGCACACAAAGGATTTCTATCAGGAGAACTCACATATTGAATATATGAATGAATATATAATTATTTTGGTTTGGTGCTGAATGGATCTGCTCTATGTACTTCTAGTTCTATGTACTACCTATCAAACAGGGAGCATGACACACCTGCCTTACTAAACTGGAGATATACCAAAACTACTACCAAAAGTACATAGAAGCAGATCCAAACAACAGGTGGAGGCTGGGGTGGTGGAGGGTGAGCAGCATTTTTTTTAGAACGAGCAGCAAAACAAACAAGAGCAGCGCAGGCAAACGCAGTATGGAAGAGATCTGAGTCTCGCTTTTAAAAAGGGCGCTCCGTTAGTGATGTGTGCATGTGATTGGTTGAGTATGAGAACGTGTTCGCTGAGGCTGACCATTGGTCGGGCGCATCAAGAGTTTTCTGACAGAACCCGCTCTGCGAACTTCATTTGCGACGCTCATTACATTATGAGGAAGAGTATGAGGAAGAGTGTGTGTGACTAATGTATGTGGCTTGCAAAAATGCTCAATGCACATGTAGCCCAAATGATGACTGCAAACTGAAAAACACATGATTTTGAAATCAATTTGTCATACACGCCAAACAAAGTTATGCATTCTTGATAGCTAAAAGACAGACGATTTACAATGAATTTGTACATTAGAATCGAACCAATCATGTCAATTTGAGAATCAGAGATGACAGTCAGGCCCCAGCTCTGTGTTTGTTTTTTAATTAACATTTAGTTAGCATCATATCACTTCTTGGCATGTACCTGTAACAGGATGGTATAAAACGGGCTGTAAGGAGGCTATACTAGGCCCCTGCCTGCTCCTATGAGTGACATCCAGCTGTCCCACTTGGGTCATTAGCAGGCCTTTTCCAAGGGACCAGTGGGGTGCCCCCTTTTGAAAGGGTCAGGCTCATTACACACATCTAAAGCTGAAGACCAAATTCAACTTTTATTTCACGGATCTGCGTCCCCATTAGGGGCAGGCGTCTCACCCCATCAGCCTGTGGGGGTCCTGGTGGGCAGGAGCTCGGTACAATCATGTCCTAGGGACATGAGCTAGGAAACGTGTGTGTGTGTGTGTGTGTGTGTGTGTGTGTGTGTGTGTGTGTGTGTGTGTGTGTGTGTGTGTGTGTGTGTGTGTGTGTGTGTGTGTGTGTGTGTGTGTGTGTGTGTGTGTGTGTGTGTGTGTGTGTGTGTGTGTGTGTGTGTGTGTGTGTGAGATAGAGAGAGAGAGAGAGAGAGAGAATGGCAGACAGAGCTCTTTAATTAGCATCCTGCGGCTTTGAGGGTGGTATCATTTCATGGTGTGAAAGGTACAAAAGGGTACTTCAAAAAAAAAAAAAAAAAAGATGACACAAAATGTATTAAGATTCAGGTTAATTCAAGGGCATGGTATTCTTCCTTATTAGTTATCAGAGAATGTGTAGTGTAGTTTGTAGTGGATATTGTAATGTAATGTAGTGTATTTGGAATAGGAAGGAGTATTGTGGTATAGTTTGGGTAATGTATAGCAGCGTTGTGTAGTGTTGTGGGTAATGTAGGGTAGTTTTGAAAGGCAGAGTAATGTTGTGTAGTGAAGTAGCTAATGTGCTGCAGAGGGGTATTCCATCATAATGTAATGTAGTGTGCTAATTCAGTGTAGATAGGTAATGTTCTGTAGGGTAGTGTAGTGGGGAAATGTAGTTTTTAATATAACGTTGTGTGTATTGGCACAGTATAATGCAGTATAATGTAATGTAGTGGATAATGCTGTTCAGTATAATGTAGTGTAGTGGTTTTGTAATGTAGTGGGTGTGCGTGTGTGCATGCATATCTGTGTGTGTGTGTGTTTCCTGTTTTTGTTATTTGTTATTAGTATTATTGATCGTTCTAATCTAGATTCAGGACTCCGAAACTGGCTTTGCTGACTTCACAGAGCAAGTCATTATATCAAAGCTTTGTATCTGCACAGTGCGTGTGGTAATTACAATGTTAAATTCAGTAGAATTTCCTGGTGGAATTGCATGCACTGCCAGAGTGCATTCTAGATTGAGTATCTTTTTCAACTGAATGAACAAAGTAATAGAAAGAAAGAAATAGAAATATTTAGGCAAACCGATGTTAGAAAAATGTGCTTCTTTGATGTTTTCTGTGTTGTTGATCTATGATAAATTAGAGCAAAATATCATATTACCGGAAGCATTATTACATTTATAGGCAACATCGCAAGGGGGGAAAAAAGCCTTTAATGTATTTTCAAAGTTTTATTTATTTATTTATTTTTAATGCTTGCCAACGCAGAATGGATGAGGGAGAGGCAAACACAAACTGACATCAAAGAAATGAAGGCTGAGAACACTACACATTGTCTTGCATTTTTAATGCCGTCCATTTGGAATCTGGGCCAGTATCCTCATTCAGATTGGGCCTCTCAAGGGTGTAAGGGGACGTGAGATTTTGACATTCTAAATTTCAAATGAAAATTATGTTATGTTATTTCTTTCCCCGATTTCCCATCAGGCTTCATGATTATACCCGCGTATTGCATTCCTGCGGCTGTGGTCCGCATTGTGTAGGCGATTTAGACGCCGATTTTTGCCTGCCTGAAAGGCCAAGTGGATGCGATATAGGGATGGGCTGTGTTTAACAATATTCAATCTCCTCTTTATTTTGCCATAATGTGGAATTCCTCTGGACCTTGACAGATAAAGAAACCCGTCGTCCTATCAGCAGCCTGCAGATGGTAGGAGCGACTGTGGGGGGGGTGTTTGGGGCGGAGTGAGTCGGCAGAACGGGAGAGAGGAGGCGGGTCTTTGCAGGGCGCGAGGCGAGGTTTCGTGAACCAGATTGACAGTGGCAGGCCACAGATTAATGGCCCCCCAGCCCAAGTGATCTGTCTCAGAGCGAAGACCCCCTCCACCTCTGTGTCTCTATCGCTCTCTCTCTTTCTTCTTCTCTTTGTCTCACTTTCCCTCTCTCCCTCTTTCTGTCTGCCTTTCTCGTTCTCTCTCTCCAGCCGCTAGCCTGACAGCTTTTCAAACTCCCGTACCTCAAACACTATGACTTCCTATTAACCTTCAGTATCCGGGGAGAGATTGGCGGTTTTTGGCACTCTGGAGCCGGGCCCTGCCAGCCCTCTTCATTTGAGCTGACAGATTATATTTGGTGGGGTTAAATGAGGCTGCACTGCACGATGTTATTTAACGCCTCATAAGGCCTGAGTCCCGCCGTTCTGCAGGCACAAACAGACAGCAGTGAAAAGTACCTCGTTCCCGCCCCTTAACAAATCACTCGCTGTACTCAGGGGGGCGTTCTCACAAGTACTCGCTGTCTGGGGGGAGGGGGGGGGCGGGGGTGTTCAAACACGAACGGCACCTGTCACACGCCAGAGGAAGATGGCCGTAGCCGTCTCCGAAACACATTTCACAAGAGAGTTTGAAGGATGGACAATAGTGGGCCAGCGCTGTTTGAATCTCCGGATCTTCTGTCCCCGTCACCTATCCGGCTGCCCCTGTGTCCTCACCGCATGTCCGTGTATGTAGACAACGAGTAGGGGGGAGATAGTGTGACATTATTTGAGGTTAAATTTAAAGAATATACTTTACCCGGACCACTTCGCTAGGGCTAACCCGAGATAAGGAGGACGGGAGCACACAGAGCTCAGAGCAAAAAATGCTCCGGGTAAGGTATATTCTTTCAGTTTGCTGGTCCTTTTGTTGAGCACCTATAGTCATTTTTTATATAGCCGGCCTGTAGCACGTTTGGGATTACCCCCTTTTTATATTATTTGAGGTTACTTGCCATTAACACAATGGCCACGTGTCACGATCAGTTACCGACTTTAGCCTCTGACGTGTGCCATTGTTCCTGCCAATGCAAGCTCAGAAGATGAAGCGTGATGTCTGTGTAGGATCACAAGACAGTGCTTGACACTGTGCAATGCAAACTGTGAACGTGCATTACATGCACATGGAATTTAGTGGTTTATGTCTGTTCCAAAAACACCACAATGTCTTATCTTGGAATAATTGTCTTGATAACATACTTATAAACTAGTAGCGTGTGGGGCCGCCAATTTTAATAATGGCATTTAAAATGCGTCGTATCTGTGTGTGTTTATTGGAAAATGTGATATAACTTCAGAGAGTGTTGCTTCTTTAACAGGCTGTTACTTGAATAGGAGAGGGCACCCAATAACACTACTAATTACTTTCTCTTCTTACTTTTGATTCGCTGTAGAAACCCTGGAAGTATATTGCACTTTGCCTAGGCTTCTCAGGTTATTGCTGAATAACAATAACATTAATAAGATTAATTTTGAATATCAAATTACCACAATGAGAGAAGAAGACAGTGTATAATTCAGTGTTTGGAATGAACATGTGAAATTAAAATTGGGTTGTCTTATTTTGGATTGATACTCCCATCTAGTGGTGAAACACTCCATATGCAACGTTTGAATTCTGGCAGGAAGTACAAGACCTGATTGAAATGCTTTGTAATTTTAGCGTCGTATAGACAACATTATTGACATGCCTGAAATTACCATGTGTTTAGTTCCACATGTGGTGTCCCTGTTATATCACATTGTTTTCCAGTGAGTAGAACAGGAAGAGCAAACCTGAAGAAGGGCTGCCGAAACGCGTTGTTCGTCTCTCTGTTGTTTGTTTGTGCTTCTTATTGAATTTTGATAAATTCAGTAATATATTCATAATAAGGTTGTTCCTGTGTTGAGTGTGCGGTTTACACTGAACCATCAATTATTAGACAAAGCTCAGTGTGCCACTTCTTTTTTGGACGTACTCTTGCTGTAACCCGCACCTCTATTGAAGAAACACGCGTGCATTGAACAATTTTTTCTGTAAATATATTCCAGTTTTAATACAATTATTGTATTTCACATGGTTATCCACACAGCAGAATTGCACAAGCTCCTAATGTATTCTCTTCCAGTTGCTAGAAAACTAATCGCAAAACACCAGCACCTTCTAGAAAAATGTTTCTCTCACATTCCATAAAGGGTGTGGCTTATTTCACATAAAGGGTGGGGTTACTTTTCCATAAGGGGCGTGGTATATTTTCCATAGGGAATGAGGCTTATTTTTGATGACGGGGTGTGGTTTCTTTTCCATAAGGGGTGTGTCTTCTCTCTCTCCTTGCGCAGACATTGTGACAGAACCCAAACCCAGGCAGTTGACTTCCTGCCTCTCGATAGAACGAGTCAGAAATAGGACACATGGCGTGTTTAAAGTAGAGCAGTCCCCCGTTGGATACCTGCCATCAGAAGACTGTGTGTGCTTATCGCCCCGCAGAGGTGAAGATGCTCAGCCCGACAGAGGCGTCCGATTACATGTACTACCTGAACTGTTTGTACAGGGAGCCCCGCAAGATCGTCCTGCACAAGGGCACCACGGGCCTGGGCTTCAACATAGTGGGCGGCGAGGATGGCGAGGGGATCTTCGTCTCCTTCATCCTGGCGGGAGGGCCGGCGGACCTGAGCGGGGAACTGCGGAGAGGAGACCAGATCCTGTCTGTGAGTGACCCCCCGCTTACCCCTCTGTACGCCTTTAACACATACGTTCACCCCCACTCTGGTCATCTCTCTCTCTCTTTCTTTCTCTCTTTCTCATTCTCTTTCCCACTCTCAGAGTTTGACACATCATTGCCTTTTCACATATCAACCAGTTGTCATCTATCATCGCTTTTGCACGTAGAACCGAAGAATCAAACAATGCCAGCTTCACGATGCACATAACCTATATACGTGTCACCGTGATCGACGCAGAGCATCAGCAGGCCACTAGGTTGCGCTGTTGCACCGTTGCGCGAGGGAGAAACGGCTGCCCTTGTGCTGTCAGTCTCGCTGAAAGATGGGAGCTATAAGATGAAACGTATTGGACGCTTTGTTTTCTTCCAGCTCCTTTGTCCCTGAGCTACATAGCGGTTTTGATCATTAATTCATAACATCCTCATCTCCTCAGGACCTGTCTGTAACAGGCATCCATCCCCCCTCCCCACTCCCTCCCCTCCCCCCTGAAATTGAGCGCTGATTAGAAGCAGAAATCAAACGGCAGGTCGGCGCATTTGCGGTGCGTTGCCGGGGGGACCGGCAGAGCGGAGGCTCTGATTATGAGTGGTGGGGAGGGCACCTCGCTGGCCTGATTCGGCGTCTAATTATAACCGCTGCGGCGGTACGAGGGGGTCCGCTCACCTCACCCCAAACTCACTCAGGAACGCCGGCTTCGACACTGCCCCACACTGCTGTCCCACGCCACGCCGACTGACTTTAACCCTGTCTTACCTGTACACAAAACAATGCCTAATGTGTGTTTCTGTCTGAAGGACTTTGACTTCAATTTGGAAGAGGCCTTGCCTTTAAATATATGTACATGTAAATGTATTTGTTTCATTTTCCCTCACACAGGGTGATCCTTTCGCTGGAACAACGTGACAGAACAATGATGGATTATTCAATTTTGCTTGTTTGCTTTTGAAATGCCAGGTTCAGCGAATGTCATAGAATGTCCTTTTAAGGGAATTTATGTCTCTGGATCTCTCGTTCTTTCTCTCTCTCTTTTACTCTTTCTCTCTCTCTCTCTCTCTTTCCATCTGCCCCATCAGAGATTGGAAGTTAAATTAAGCTATAGTTAAATTTAGTCATATTCAGAGGGGCGTGTACACTCTAAGGTCAGTGTGTCTGTGGTTCTGTGCAGGTAAATGGCATTGACCTGCGGGGTGCTACACATGAGCAGGCAGCCGCCGCTCTAAAAGGGGCGGGCCAGACGGTGACCATCATCACCCAGTACCGCCCAGAAGGTGGGTGTCTCCCCAGGAGCCACGCATGCCGTTGTTTTCCATTAAATGGCTTAATACAGCATTGAAAGCTAACGATTGCTTTTTTAAAAATCTAAGTGAACACAAAACAAAATGGCTCTGCTGCACTCAGGTGAACACAAATGGATTTTGACGTCAGTCTTCTTTTGGCAGCATTGACGCAGGTAGTCAGCGCTTCCCGGGGAAGACTGAGCGGTCGAAACGCTTTAAAAACGGATTGTAGCTTTGTCGCCGACAGAAAATCCATCAGCTCAATTGCTGAGTTTCCAAAATCGCCACCTCTGTCTTCGTTTATTATTCACCCTTTTGGGTACATTTCCTTGTTTTACACTGCATTTGTGGTGAAACTCAGCAGTAAAATGAAGTCGCTGTTGACAGACCTTTGTCAGCTGTGTATTCGATTGCTTTCAGAGCAGATGTTTGGGTGTGTATAGAGCTGTGAGTGGGAGTGGTTGCAGACAACAGCATTGACTGGGAGAAAGAGGGGGGGGGGGGGGGTCCATTGAATGACCTGTAGGAATGTAGGGCATGGGGTCTCTCTAGAAGTGTACTACAGGCCTAGAGCTGCTGCCTCTGATGGCTTTTTCATTTTAACCTGTGACGCTGATATGGATCGCTAACGGCAGTGGTCCCGTCCAGGTCAAGTGTCGTATTCCAGGTCAGATCCGCAGTGCCTGTAACTTGGACAAGGCTGGGATGAACCATTGTTTGGGTCGGGGGTCAGAGAAACGAGATGGAGGGATTGTCTTGCCACTTTTAAGCATGAAACATTGACGCTAGCTGCTTGTCATTATGTGCAGGTGTTTGACCGGCCCGGTAATGGTGGACGGTAGAAGCTGGTACTGATAACTATTCTCTCTTTTCACCCGTCAGAGCTTGCTTTGTGCTGCCACAGACGGGACGCGCCATCGGCACCAGGTTGGTGAGCTCGGCACCTGGGTCCCAGTTTCGATTTCGGCCAGGCACGGCTAAAGGCCATTTAGAACAGTCTCTGCACTCTGCCATACCATTATCACTGAACCCATTTATCCAGAGGGTCCTGGGTTTATTTGAGTTTCAGTGGGGCCCATAGGTGTTGGACAAGCTAAGCCCTCAATATATGGGTAGCTCCCTTGAGACAGACTGATAAATGTTTGGTTCATCCAGCCAAGCATTTCTCATGGGTGCAATATAAAGTTTACTGTACTACTCTGCTGAGGTGCTCACATGTTCCACATGGTATGCACACACAGACGGTTACTGTAGATTACCAATGGTACAATGAAACATACCCTGGAACGTACTGTATGTTGCACAATAAGCGACTCCTAGTACTTCCAGTTCAGATGATATCGATGGTAGGCAATAATGACAATGGCAACATAAAATTGAATGTTAAGTAACAGGCTGCAGTGAGTACAATAAAATGGAGCCAACATGTTGCTTGTTCTCCTTGTTCCTTAGCAACAAAGTCCACAGCATTTTCTCGCTGTTGATTGCTTCATTATTCATTATTGATGTTCATTAAGGATGAACCTGTCGATTGTCTGACATAGATTTAGTTATGATTGAACGTGTTGCCTGTAGTCTGTAGCCTGTAATTACAGTGATTGTCATGTGAAGTTGGTCCTGAGGGGAGCATTCTGAGCCTAGTGTGTCCGACTCCCAGGGTCTGTGGAACTGGATTGGGCTCTGAATTGCAGCAGTGTATCCAGCATGACCACCCTGCCGTATAACGCACTCACTGAAACACAAAACTCCTCACCTTCACTCCTTATAACGCCCTTACAGACACCCTCCACACCTTCACTCCTCATAACGCCCTTACAAACACCCTCCACACCTTCACTCCTCATAACGCCCTTACAAACACCCTCCACACCTTCACTCCTCATAACGCCCTTACAAACACCCTCCACACCTTCACTCCTCATAACGCCCTTACAAACACCCTCCACACCTTCACTCCTCATAACGCCCTTACAAACACCCTCCACACCTTCACTCCTCATAACGCCCTTACAAACACCCTCCACACCTTCACTCCTCATAACGCCCTTACAAACACCCTCCACACCTTCACTCCTCATAACGCCCTTACAAACACCCTCCACACCTTCACTCCTCATAACGCCCTTACAAACACCCTCCACACCTTCACTCCTCATAACGCCCTTACAAACACCCTCCACACCTTCACTCCTCATAACGCCCTTACAGACACCCTCCACAAAACTCCCCTCCACACCTTCATTCATCATAACACACTTACAGACACACACAATAATGTTTAATCACATTATGCACACTCCTGCCATGCTCCCATCCACATCCTCACTCACTCCCTAAGGCCATGTGATTTTCCTGAACATGTGACCTTGGGAGCATTCAACCTGCATTTCATTCCTTATCCACAGGGTGTCACTGCGGGCAATTGCTAATTGCTCAAATTTAAATAGTCATTGGTAAGCAGTCAACGGAATGTGCCGGGCTGTGTCCAAATGCGACCCCTACACCCTTTTAAGGGCGCATATTTGAGTCCACTTCGTCAAAAAGCTTTTGAGTGGGCAACATTTTCTCACAAATGGGGGCACTTAAAATACCAGGATGAAGCCCTTATTTCCGGGGTTTTGTTGAGGGAATTCAGGAGCACACTCATCTGCAGAATGGTGCACTCATCCGACAATTTCAGTCAGTAACCCAGAAGTAAAAACGTAAAAGCGTATATGCACATGGTACAAGATAGGTTCATATTACAAACTACTCTTTTTTTATTTTTGTCAATTATATCTTCATTCATAATCTACACTTTGTAACAATCATCATACGTTAACTGATTGATATTCTCAATAAAAAAAAAACATTTTTTAAAATCACTACTCACTAGTTTGCAAAGAGTTTTGCAGGATTTATTTTGCACACTGCTTGCAAAGTGAGGGGACAGCACATAGTAGACAAGGGTCTGAGTGGACAGTGGACAGGGAACAGGGGTCGTATTCGGACACAGCCCAAGTTTCTAAACTTATCAGAACAGGGATGGTACGGGTGCAGGTTTTTGTTCAAGCCTCGCACTCGAATGCCTGAGTCAACTAATCAAGATTTTAATTAAAGATGAAAGATCAGTTACATTCACACTGGCCCTTCTTGGATAAGATTATGCTTTTCTGTGATAATTGACTCATTAATTAGGATTCTTAAAGTGCCACAATATGTTGATTGCTTAACAAGTGGCTTCAGAAAGTCTTGGTTATAATGTTGTGACATTTTTGTGTTGGAGATAATGCGTGTGCCAGGTTCATTCAGTATATCAGTTGCTTTACAATAACTTTTTTGCAGACTTGATCAAAGTATCGTGTTATTCTTTTCATGGAAAATAAACACTTTATGGAGACTGAATACTTCATAGAAACTGAATGCTTGCCAAAGCTAGGCAGATACTTAACAGTAACATGGCAACATGGATGTGCAATTTGCTATTGCTTCTTGGCTCAACATTTTATCAAGTTGTGACATTGGCTGAAGTCAGAACTATTGCAAAAAAAAAAAAAACATTAATGTGAAATTAATTGGCTATAGCATGTGACTCCTGAAGCAGACTTCACATATTGCATTGCATGTAAAAAATACTAATAATCAGGTTTTGTGCACAAGCAAGTGGGCAACATGTTATTTACATTCCCACAACTTGCAATGACTCAGCATTGCCTCTTATCTGGTCCAAAGCTTAACATGGATGCAATGTGTGACCTGCAGAGAAGAAAATAAGCACAGAACAACCACATGTTATAGAGACTGTTATGGCATTTAAGTGAGAAGTGACGTCGGATCTGCTCTGACCCATGATCTGTATGTCTTTCTGAAACCAAGGCCTTTATCATTAGAGGTCAGAGAAACAGGAAGCGCTGTGTTCGGACATGCGGTTGAGAATGTCAGTATTGTGGGTGCGCCATGCGCGCATGCGGATCTCTCCTGCAGAAGGTGACGTCTCTCTCTAGTCAGACCAATACTGTGTTTAGTTGCCCTGGCTGGGGATCTTTATCTGTAGGTCAGCACGGCGTCTCTGGTTGTCTTTTTCTGGCGGTGAAGGATATGGCTGGAAATGCACTGTGCCTTCACTACGTGACTTTTCTGGAGCAGCGCTGCTCAAAGAACTTTCCATGTCCGCCGTGTGTCTCTAAACAATAATAATCACTCAATTATCCTCCTAAACATGCCAACCTTGGAATTACTGTGGAGGTTTAATTTTGCTCACAGAGGCATCGTTTATTCAGAAGATTAGATCCATACATTTTCAGTGGTCAGAACATGCTCAGTTGTCATTGTACACTCCTCTATGCTTTTACTCAGGGGTGCACAACTCCAGTCCTGGAGGGCTGGTCTGTGTGCTGGTTTTTGTTCCAACCAGTTACCTTTGTTTTAGTTTATGACAGCTCTATAAACTATGCTGGTTCACTCATGTACTTGAACTCATGTACATTCGCAGTCTGCGGCCTGAGCTGGTGCTTATACAATTGTCAGATCAAGATACGATTGAGTCAATTAAATAAGTAAGAGCAGAAAATTTGGCCCAAAATCCTGAAATGGATCAGCCCTTGTTGTGCACTCCTGCTTTAAATACAGTCAACATTAAAAGCAATCGATGGTGCCAAATAAATATTACAAGAAAAATGACTGCACAACTTTCACAAGCTACTCAAATAGTGTGCACCTGCATGAATGTTTGAATCTTCAAATATTCTTAGTTTAAACAGAAGTACATCATTGGATTTCCTTCTTCATTTACTGACCCTTCTAAAGTATGAAACACACACACACACACACACACACACACACACACACACACACACACACACACACACACACACACACACACACACACACATATATTATATATATATATATATACATATACACACACACAGTTCTTATATATGGAAATAGTATGGCTATGATTTCATTTAGTTTCTCCCCATAACTAAAGTGTATATTTACAGTGTGGTCTCAGAGATGCAATGGCACAATATGTATCATTTATAACAGTATATTATATTACAACACTATATACTTATTTTCAAATAGGTAGCGATTCATCATAATTAGTCAGCGAGATTAGATTTGGGACTTTGTGGCCTGTTTTCTTACTCTGTGGATTTGTGTTGATCATGTTGGGAAGGGGTGATTGATGGGAAGGTGCAGAGAGGGTATAAGCTGAGTTTATTACATTCTTGGTTTTACTGTCTGGATCATTTCCAGGTAGTGTAGTCTTTCTCCCTGCTGTCTTCTGAAACAAATTGCACATATGATGCCTTCACACTTACCTTCATTAAATGTCACAGAAGCAACTACACCAGGGGTGGGCAGTGCTGGTCCTGGAAGGCCGGTGTGTATGCAGGTTTGTGGTTCCACCAATTACCCTGGCTAAGTGAGCTAATTGGCTGTATACACGGACACTGGTTCACTCGTAGATTAGTTCACAGTAAAACGTTTCATATAGGGACATAAGAACAGTCTTCGGCTGTCATCCATGCGCTTATCACGAAATGTAGCTCAACTGTCAGATGGCGTAAATGTTAGGATTCATTTAGTAATTAAGGCCAGAAGTTGGCAACTTGGCATGGAAACCAGGAGCAGATATCGCCCCCGTTGCCTCTGAACTACAGAGAACTGCAAGATGAACGCGCTAACTCCGAATTACTCTGGAGGAAAACTCCCCATCTGTATCCCGCTGTGGGCTGCCAGCTGGAGTCGGTTTGGCAGGGGCGATGACTGATGTAGATCTCAGAGTCGCTAAACAGAACGAGGATGCAGATGTGCTTCTGGCAAAAAACAAGAAAACGTTTGCAGCCAAAAGTTAATCATGTTTTAATTATTTTGCAATGAGATAGAAACGGCTGTCCAAAAAAATGGGTATGGTGGCACAAAAATGTGTGATTAAAAGACAAGGCCTAACGATTTAAATGCACGTAAACTCATAGAGGAGGATTCTGTACTTTATTATGAAAAAAGGAATGATACAATGTATCTTATTTGGAGAAAAGCGCATTTACTGAAATGTCCAGATTTCAATTTCCTTTCGCAAACCTCATGGGACTCATTTATAGAGAAAATATAAAATGGTGCTGTGTAATGCGTTTGCAATTTAATCTGTCCAGGTAGTTACTCCAGGGGCAAATTTGAGCTTTGTTATAATAAATTGTGTTCATAGAAGGTGCACCCTACGACCTCACAAAATGTTGGCAAGCATACTGTATATGTCCTCTTAGATTGGTTTGGGGAATATTGGTTTTAACGCGCGGCTCCAATTGTGAGAAAGATTAATCACAGTGAACTTTGCTGAGATTGTATTAATAAGGAATTCATTGATAACTGCAGTCCTTTGAGTAATTTATTGCTGCCCTTGCCTGCCCCTTTCAGGCAAGAATGCAGTTTATAAGGTTCATTATTTTACCTGAACATGCAGTTGTGGAGATCTTGGGTCTTTCATCTTGCTTGCAAAGCCGAAGAATTGGGAGAGATAGATTACACTTGATGGCATTGACCAAGGTTACCTTTCTTTAAAAAAATAGATCAATCAGCACTTGCTTAGTATAGTGCCGTTACAATCAGGTTCTCACATAGCACTTCACAGTGGACATTCTCTAGGGGGAGTTATTTAAAAAAAAAAAAAAATGTTTTAAACGTGAGCAAGTAATCCTTTAAGAATGCATTATAAGAAGAGAGGCAGAGTGAGAATTTAGAAGCCAGGCTGAAGTGATGATACCTGCTCACATCTGAAATACTTGCCCTTGCCATCTCCATCTTCATCACATGGAAACCAATGATGAGGCCTTTCAGCACCTGGTCCTACTCCTCTCTGTTATTGTTCCGGTCTTATAATCTTTTAGAGGGAATCATTTATTTACCTTTTCTCCTCAGTCTGTTGCATTTCTAATCTGCTATGAGTCATGATGGCTGTGTCAGAATGTTGTTCCTCAAGTTTTAAAACATTTTCAGGAATTGTCTCTTTACATACTGTTCAGAGATAGACTGTCTTGTGATATAATCGTGTCTTACTCTGTAAAGTTTACCCATCTGGATGGCAGGAATTTAGTGAAATGTGAATAATTTAGTTAGATGCAAAGCCATTCTACCAGTGGCGGCTCCTGAGCTGAAAACTTCCCTTTAAACTGATTATTGGTCTTAATCATTTTTCAATCAGTTTTCTTGATTAACAATAGGCTACATCAGCGTTTAATTCACCAATTACTCAATGCCATCAAATGTAGCCAGTTATCCTCAATTAGGCTATTAGGCAAGTAATAAAATGATTTTAACTTGCATCGCAAAATTGTGCACATTTTAATCAACATTATAATTGTGGATACATGTGCTCTTCGTTCTCTGCACTCTTAATTCCGAAAATATTCATGGAAATTAAACGATCTTAAAGCTCAGCTTTTGTTAGTGTACTTTTCCGTTTAATCTCCCTAACATGATGTGAAGAATGAAGCTGTGTCTTCACCTGCACATGGATTATTCACATCATTGGCACACTTGTTAATCAAGGAAAATGATTGAAAAATGATTAAGACCAATAATCAGTTTAAGGGAAGTTTTCTGCCCCCCCCCAATTTTCAGCTCAGGAGCCGCCACTGCATTTTACCCAAATGTGAAAATTACGCGTAAACTGTTTGCCTGCATAGATGAGGTTACTTTGATAATGTTTCCTTAGATGTGAAGAGGTTGTTTCAAAGAGGTTACAATATGCAATATGTATTTTAGATAATATACAGAATTCATTGTATTCAACCTTTTTGGAAAGTTCTGGAAAGTTTGCCAGTAATAACTACACCATATTCTAAAATGTTATTTATATCCCGTCATTTTCCAGAGCAGATTGTGTTAGGAATCCATCCATTCATTCTTTGTTCTTGAGTTTAGATGCTTCATAAGCGTTTCGATCAGGGGTGGACATTTCCGGTTCTGCAGAGCCATTGTGTATGCAGGTTTTTGTTTCCACCAATTACCCTGGCTAAATGGCTGTATACACCAACACTGGTTCACTTGATTAGATCACAGTAAAACGTTTCATATATAGGGCGACAAGAACAGTCTTTGGTTGTCATTCATGCGCTTATCAAGAAGTGTAATTAAAATGTCAGATGGCACAAATGTTAGGGCTACTTCCTTAATACGGGCCAAAAGTTTGCATGAAGGCCAGAAAAAGACACGGCCCTCGTTGCCCACCTCTGGTTTGGATGCTTCATCCCATTTACGCTCCATCCCGGGAACAGAAAGTACAAAAATTAATCAGTTGGACATTTTGTATTGTGCAATACAGGGTGGTGTAATTATCTGGCTTAATGAACACAGGTGACCGAACAGCTGGAGTGTGATGTTCAGATATATAATCCTAATAATCAACGAAGCTGTGCAATCAAGTTTGGATGAAACTAATTGCATGAACATATTTAGCACTCCAGGACCACCTACCCTGGGGAAATATATTTTCCTAACAGATGGCCTTATTATGTAGGGAACTTTCATACATACTTTATATTTTACATTGAATAACATGCATATTTATGAATACTTGTTGAATAAATTTGGGCTGATTGTATGGGGTCATATACAAGAACCCCTGGTGGAGATTTTTATTATTTTTTTTAATTAAAGTTTCTTAACTGCTAAAGCCTGCTGCAATCACTCGACCATTCGTTGATTGCAGTCATCCTTGATCTGAAAAACTTCGCACAGTGAAACAAGAATCCCACATCTGAAGAAGATTAAGCGCGTAACAATGATTATATTTGTGTTTGTGTTTTTTTCCGTGAAATTACAGAGCTTTACCTGAGCAGATGCCACTCTCAGTGGCCTTGGTCATGTGACAGTCGTGTAACAGATTTTCAGTCATTTTTTAGTGCAATCAGGGGACATCTCAGGCTCCCTACCTCCAACTTCACAGGACCAGACTTATTAAGAATTCATTGGCTGATTATCCCACTTTTATAATTTGCCCATTTTTTTTCTCCAGCTTCCTGTCACATTCCTCCTCTTGGTCTCATGACATATCACAGTATTATGCTTCAATGTCAGGGATATTAATAGGATCGTAGAGCTCGTATCCATTGGCAACCAACTTTTCACTTGCTCATTTTGTCATTTTACAGTAGATGGAATGAAACAAGACGAAGGAGGCTGATTTCATATTCCGGATCACACACTTCAGTTGTAGATTCAACAGTGCTGTAAACTAGGTATTCTTAAGCAAATATAGGAAGAACAGCCATGTTGTTCAGGGCATATTCACTTTGTAGATGGGGGTTCATATAGAGCGAACACCCAAAACTCTACACCCCGGGACATGGTTGCCAGGCGTGCACTGTACCCAAAGGAGTTATGCAGGATCACAGAGCACACTGGATTTGTTCTGGTATTATGCCTGCAGGGAACAGTCATTTGCTATGAAGAATTGAATTCTGAGCTTTGCATATAATCCTGTGATGAAAACAATGATGAAAGGGAGGGAATTCCATATAGTGACATGCACTGGATTAATCCTACCATCAAGTCCCAGAGAAAAGTACTGACTGATTACAGCTAAGGTATTATAAGTATGGAATGAGATGATTAAATTACTGTGAAGAAATAATATTGTCAAATGGAAAACCTGGCTTTTATATGGCAGTGCTTGCAATTGTATTTCCCCCTTCCCATTGGATTATGTTATTGTACAGAAAATCACTTGGATCCTGCATGTGGGATGTTGCCATCTTTTCAGTTCAATCATTTCTCTCTCTCTCTCTCTCTCTCTCTCTCTCCATTCCCCTCTCTCACTCTCTCTTCATTCCCCTCTCTCACTCTCTCTTCCCTCTCCCTCTATATGTCTCTCTCTGATGGCAGCGATCCAAATTAATTCATCATGTGTCATGACCCAATATCAAACGCTGTCACCGGGTGCACTGTGCAGAAATGAGTGCAAACAGATCAGGTGGTGTTCCTGTAGATTTTCAGTATCTGATCTCAAAGAGCAATTAATGAAGAGCTGGCGTTTCTCTGGTCGTTTCACACCCTGAAGGGGGGGGTGTGTCTAATCGATGGCCGGGGTTCGGTTTGTGAGGTAGAGAGGGAGTGCAGTGTGCGGCGCGCTCTACCGGGAGCTTCGCTTATCGAGGACCAATCACTGCATTGTTTGTGGGCTGCTGGCAGTCCGCTCCTGGTGGAGTGGAGCATCTTCGTCAGAGCAGTGTGTGAAGCCCGCAGCCAGAGCTCGGGAACGGCGCGGCTGAGATTCCTCAGTGAGCGCGTGCAGAAATGCGCCGCCCGGACGGCTTCTTCTGTGAGCGCTAGACAGGTTCATAACAGCTTCAGGAGTGGTCGGTTAAGAGATGCTGACAGCTGCATTGGACGTGAAGCCATCAAGGTAAGTTTGCCGGTGTGGTTTGAGATCCACCTGTGGGTCTAATTGTTTCTCAGTGCGTGTGAGTTATAATGGCTTACAGATTTCATAGACCTCTCCAGGGGCCACATGTATAAAACTCTGAGTAAAAGAATGCGTAAAAGAATGCGTAAAAGAATGCTCAGGGAGAAAGTCAGAAATCTGCTTTCGCAAACTTTTGCATTTTCTCCCTCTGCCTTTCGGTCACGGTGTCGCCATATCACACCGTCGCCATATCACACCGTCTCCAAACATTGCGTACGCGTGGTGTCTAGCGTGAGCAGAGGTATGCAGGTTCTCTTATGTTATACATCTGAATTTATGCGCGGAAACCCGCTTACGCAGCTTTCTGAGGGCATTTTTCTGCTCAGCAGTGTTTATATATGTGGCTCCTGCTGTGGTGAACCTAAAATGAGCCTTTTTTCAAATGTTCCATCTTTGCAACGGTTATCAGATAAATTTAGAAAGTGCTGGTTGGCCAAAGGTGACTGAGTGTGAAAACTTGAGCATGACACACAACGACCGGATTTATGGGACTTTATACACTTGTCAATACTTTCTTTATCCCTTCTCTACCACCCATCTTCCTTGGATTAACCCAAAAAAACATGTATGTACAAAATGTGCATTATCCATACATTTCAAACAATGTATTGTCTCAAGACAAAAATGGCAAGAAAACTAGTAATGATCAAAAAAAGCCGAAACCTTAAGTGAAAATTATCCTTACTTTTTGGCACTGTAGATCAAGTACCTACGCTAACTTAAGTAGAAACCACAATATAACCTATATCTATATAAATCCAAAGATATAATATATTGTGCAAGCATAACGCAGCTCATTGCAGGCGGAGGCAGTTGGTCCCTGGCCATGTCCCAGAGATGGTTGGTGCAGACAGCATTTTCTGGACAGTGACGATGGGCTGTGTTTCTCACATAAGATACAGCTGAATTCTTCTGCGTCTTCTTTTCTCATAATCAGTTTTATGTTTTAATGTTCGACTTTGTCACTGTACGCCTCTTGTCAGTGTTGGGAGAAGCTGGTAGGAATGTAATGAAAATGTTTTTTTCTCAGAAACAAAAAAACAAAACAATAATTAGAATCATAAATAATACAGAATTTCAGAGGTTCGAGGCACACTGTTGAAAAATAATACAATATTCATCTAAAATGACAACCCATTTTTTGCTGTCCAAACTAGTGCATTTTCTTTCCAACCCATTTTCATTTTCTTGACTAGGCTTTGTACCTGCAGATACAGTATTGCAGTGGTTAACAAACTTCCAGTCCAGTGCCCACGTAATGACCAAATGCATCTGTGTGCATCTATGATCTGTCCCATGTTAAAATGTGGCCTTTAATAAGTTTAAATAAGGTACATGTTTTCAATATATGTAGAATTGTATGTACACTGTAACTTGCAGAGCATGTAGGACTATGGACTGTCTACAGGGTGATTATTGAGACTTTATAATATCAAGTAGATTTTCTTTTGACTCAGCTGAACTCCTATCACATATAACTGCCAGTGGGTCCTGACCCACAGTTTGGGAACCATTGATGTAGGCACTGCTCTGGTTAGCACAGTGATTCGGTTGATGTTAAGCCCTGAGCTTGTATTTCAGTCTTCATAGCTCTCAGCCGCCTATACAAATACCAAAAAAAATTTTTTTTTAAATATTATTATATCAGTGTGCTGTGTCTTTTCAAAACACATGTACTTGTATATGTCACTTTTAAATTATTTGTCAGTTTCATGGTGAGCTAAAATCTTCACAGTTGAGCTAACGTTATTTACTGTAGTCATGCAAGCATATTCAATAATGTCAACACAAAGTATACACAACTGTATTTTTTCTGTGCTCCATATGCTGTTTGTAGCTGCAAACTTAGTGTATCTGTTTTCGATTGTGTTGTGCTCGAAGGACCTGTAGGATTGTTTTTATTTTCCAGCTAGGAAGTGTGATTTTTGATTTTCATAGAATCCTCTCTGCATTTTGTGAGCGTTCATGCATGGTGAACGTTCATCCGGATTCTGTCTCGCATTCAGAAGATTCATGAATATTTTAATCAACACGTTGATAATTTGCAGTTCTCACCAGCATACGTCTATTGGTTGATGCATTTATTAAAAGTGAAAAATCACAAATCACAAATAATTGCCGACACATGTTAACTTCAGTTGTTGTTGTAATTGAGTACTGTAATACAACTTGCATGGTTTCCTCAGGCAATATGCACATCAAACAGATGCAATTTCACACTGCAACTTGACCAATAAAACAATGCCAATACCCCATTAAAGATTTCCTTTAATAGCACTGTAATGAGATTTTGCACACACTTTTTAAATTGAATATGTATGAATGGTAATTAGCCCTCAAACATATCCTTCACGTCTTTGTTTAAATGACACACAGTGATAATTGCCTTTGGGTGAAAAATGACAGGGGTAGTTATTGCAGACAATCAACAGATGGATGTTTCTGGTAGCGATCCCTTTTGACAGCTTCTCGTCATCTTTTGACCTTAGTCGTCATCCCACTGTGAAGTACAAGTATAAGGAAGACCATTTTCACCTGTGTGATTTGAAGTGAGATTGTTCTATCCATTGTAGCGATGTGCTCACACCAAACTGGCTGAGCCACTAGGGCACTTCCTCCTAACAGGACAACCAGGGCCAGGGGTAAAGTGTTTTGTTTGATGTACAGACAGCACTGAGCACAAACCAATTAAGAGGACTTTTATAGTTGCTGGCTTATGAAAGCCTGGTGAGGCACGAGCAGCCAAACACCCTCCTAGGGTTGTACTTTGAGACACAGCCAGTGGGCTGGCAGAGTGTCATAGTGGCTCGGGCGCTGCAGGTTTGATTCCAGGGTGCGACACACTCCCATTACACCCTTGACCAGGCGGTTAACCCTGAAATCATTCTTCAAATGTCCAATATACAGTGGACATTTTGAATTGTGACTCCCTTGAGACAAAAAAAATAGTTTAATCAATGAATGCCAACACATTTCCAACACCTTCTTTTTGAGCATTGGGACATAGCCTACTGTAGTGTTGATTAAGCACTGCATTATCGCAAAGCTTCCTTTTGGTGAGAACACTTGCAAAGCAAACGCAAGGTGCTATCTTAAATGCCTGTTCAGAAGTTACCACTCAGATCTGCACAGTATTCTGTTGTTCTGACCATGGCCTGGTTTGTCTTGCAGAATACGGGCGCTTTGAGGCCAAAATCCATGACCTGAGGGAACAAATGATGAACCATAGCATGAGCTCTGGATGTGGCTCCCTGCGGACCAATCAGAAGCGCTCACTCTATGTCAGGTATAGTAGGCTTTTCCTCATTGGTTGGTTACAGTCAGAGTTACAGTCACTGTTGCCTCTGTTCTTTGTCTCCATTGGAATACAGCATTCGTATGCACGTATAAGTATATGTAATGATCCCCTTGAACAGTTTTCTGATTTTGTTGCCTCAGATCCTGTAATCGTCACAATTTATTAGTTTTTTTCTCTTTTTTTCTCATGAATAAAAATTGTCAATAGAGACTTAAGAGAACAAATTCACTTAAAATGGGAATCTCATCTGAAGTTTTATTTTTTTTCTTTGAAACTTCCCCATCAGCCATGTCATCTCATCGATGCTATCCGACTCTGTTTCTTGTCTTGATGGCGGAAGTATGATCTCACAAACCATTGCTTCAGCGCAGTCATGCTCAACACTAATCACCATGGCAATGCTGGATTCCTAGGCTACATCCTAGAATACTCCCCATACAACCAGAAACCATACATTTAGGCTTAGAGCTGAAATGGCACTGAATCCAATATCAAATAAAAATTTTAAATGTGTCTCAGTTGATTTTATTAATCAGTCCATTACACTATTCTACTGCATTCTCATCTGTGTGTTGAATTCAAGAGTCAATGTAATGCTTGTACTTTTCTACTTTGAATATGTAAGGAGCATTCATTTATATGGACAAGTGTGCCAAAGTTTTCTTTGAAGAATCCTGTTTAAAATTAAATTTATTTCATAAATTAAATAAAGTTTTCCATTGCCTTGGTCAGAATGCATGCTGTTTCACCTGATGTTCCCCTGGGAAAAATAAAGTTATTCTATTCTAATGCATGTTTACTGCACCTGTAAAGACAATGGCTCACTTTGTTTCAAACATTCTTAATAATAGCCTCCTTGGCGTCAGTATTCCCCAGGTTACCATGGCAACACCATTCGAAATCCATCCCACAGCCTTCTGTTCTTTTATGAGCACATTCTTAAAAGCCAAAAGTGTCGGATGAGTTTTATTTATGTGTTTGTGCGTGCGTGCCTGTGTGCATGAGTGCGTGTATGTGTGAACCTGTGTACATGTTTGTCTATCAACAGCATGTGGTTGCCATGCCAATTTGCTGGTGGTAATTGGTGTATATATTGGTGTAGTATATCAATATGCTGCTGCAGAGGGAGAGCTGATTTTTAAAATTTAGATTTTAACAGTCACCATACTGCACCTTGTGGAGAATTATGCTTGTCAGGTTTTTTTTTCTTTACAGTATATGGTATATATAATCTACTGTAAAGATTTTAAGTTTGACTGGGTGATTGGTTGATTCATCGATTTATTAGTTGGTTGAAAAAATGACTGACTGCTTGAGTGATTGATTTTGAGTGATTATTTGACCAATCAGTTAACTGAGCACCTGATTGCTTGATTGGATGATTGATTGATATATATATATATGGGGGGATTCAGGGCTCTGTTTGAGTACGAGAGAGCCAGGGACAGCGGGCTGCCCAGCCAAGGGCTGAGCTTCAGGTACGGAGACATCCTTCACGTCATCAACGCCTCGGATGACGAGTGGTGGCAGGCACGCATGGTGACGCCCGACGGGGACAGCGAGGAGATGGGGGTCGTCCCCAGCAAGCACAGGTATGCCGTCCAGGGTTACCATGGGGACAGACCCCTCATTCCCAACAATGTTTTTTCTTCTTCTTACCACTTCTTTTTGCTACTATATTTTCTGTTGTCTTTTTGAATGCATATTTTTTTTATCCAGGAGCTTATTTATGTGGGAAATTCGGAAATTAATAGACAGGTTTGAATTAAACTAAGAAATAATAATGATGCATGGTGAAACGTAATCAAATTAACATGCTGTAAATTGGAAATTAAATAAAGAAAAGCAGTCAGACAAAAGTACAAATAAATAGAGATACGAAGACAAGTAAATTGAAGCCATTGAATGAACTGAAGTGCCAAGGTGTAGGTTAAGGTAGAAATACAATAATATACAGTACATGTTGTAACAGTTGATGTAACAGTTTAAGAAGTTTAAGAAAATATTATGTGTTGAATAGAGAACAGAAGTTGTTGTGGCCGATTTGATGGTCACATGACTGGACTGGATGCATGATTGACATGACTGGTTGGTTACCTTTCTTTTGCCAGAGTGGAGAGGAAGGAGCGAGCACGGCTAAAGACGGTCAAGTTCAACGCCAAGCTAGGAACGCTCGACTCTAAGGGGGTAAGGCCTGGAAACCACTGGTTATTAAAATAAAATATGTTTCTGAATGGTTTGAACACATCGCGCTGCAGTAGGACATAGTAGGATTAGTATGCAGTGTCCTTATAAGTGTGGTTCTAAACTTGTTATAAAGCACATTAGGCCCTATGACCCTAGTAATATCACTTGTCAGCCTCATACCTATACAGTATTATGAGTCTGACTGATGTGATTTACGTATATCCTGCCAACTCTAGGGATTTGTTTGCTAATGAGCCAATCTTCTTCTAAGTAATCATGACCTTGTGTAGGTGGGCCCCAATTGGAGGCTGTAATTCAAGCCAACTCAACAAAAAATGTCAAAAACAGTATTTCAATTAAATCCCAAAAAATGTAAATATTAATTTCAACATTGACACAATGATATGTTCAGTGTTAAATCAACTCTGATGGAGGGAATAGAATTCTGACAGAGTACAATACAAAATTACGGTGTGACTGTTAAAAATGTTTTCGTGCAGCTTTATTGTAGTGAATAGTGTCACCGAGCAAAATTTATTTCAGAATTTTCTTGAGGATTGAATAGTGGTTGGTTGCTCTGGGATTTCACCACTCATCATAGATAAAATTCAGCAATTTTTTTTTTTTTGTTTCACCTAATTATCCTTCATAAAAATTTAATTCAAGAATCCACAATAATGACCAGTGGAATCTCAACTGAGAAAATTTAAATTCAGTTCTGCAATTTGCAACTGTCATTGAACATGTTTTCTTTATTGGTCTCTGAAATTAAATTTTAATTAGGCTGTTTGAAACCCAACAGCCATACCTAGATTTTAAGAGTGAAAGTCTGGAAACACAGTCAGAGCCTATCTCTGAACAAACCAACCCTAGTGGGCCTTGACTGTCAGCTGCAGAAATTAATTCCACACACCCTGAGATAACAATAGAATAGCCTGCCCTAGGACATGATTTGTGTCTCTACAATTATTTGATAGAAAACACAAGTAAGTATAAATTGAGTCGTTGGTATCCATGGTAACTTCACAGCTTCCCCAGTGTGAAGACATTAACACCAGTTGAAATTGTGATAGCTTCTCTCAATACCAGACTGTAAACTGTTCAGTGTTGTTTCAACTCCAAATGGGATCGGCAATCATTTTAACACTGTACATTTTAAAGTGAAATAGAAAGTGCACACCTTGTGTTTGCGAGTCGCAGAGCAAAGGACATGCTGGTTAAACTAATATAAGAAAGGTCACACACTCCAATGCAAATTTTATTGTCAATGTTTCAGCAGCAAGAAACGTTGAGTGTGTGACCTTTCTTATATTAGTTTAACACTGTACATTTTAACGTGCACATGAAAAAATATATCAAGGCTGTATTATACTACATTCAAAAATCCTGTCCTTGTTTAGCCTTGAAAATGTTGTCTGTTTAGTTCCAGGAACTGGAAGCACTTTGGATAAGACATCTGTATCAATTTCTCGTGTCAGTTAGAGACAATAATCGCCAGAGTCAGAAATAAAAGAGCGAAAAATAAATCGTTTGGAAACGGATCAAAGAATTGACGATTTATTTTTGAATAATCTGAACGACAGTGATTACCTGTGGTCTAGTGTTATGAGCAGAGCGTCCAGTTCAGTAAAATATGAAACGCGTTCAGATGTGCACTTGATCACTCAGAATAGATGGAAAGGAGTCTGAAAGCCACAAGGCTTTTTCACATGTCTCGTGTGAGATAGCCCGCAATGATAAAACCCGCGCATACCAGGATGCTTCGCTCTTTTCAGCTGTACAGATTTGAGAGCTTTGGACACAAAGCGCATAGAAAATTGAGACTGAACAGACTTTCTGAATCCGCATTGCTGAATATGTCTGCCGTTTCACACTGGCCAGATTGCACAGGAATCGCACACACCTGAATATTCATACAGTGATGCAGCATTCAAAAATAGGCCATATGCTAACCATGGCCAGTGATAGTCCGCTTTCTGTGTTCACACTACCCTCCGCCCCCCTCTGTGTTTCTGTCACCTGCATGATTCAGTTTGACTGATGCCGAGCCACTCTCTGTTTGTACACGTCTTGGCTCCAACCCCCCTTTTTTCACAGCATGGTTCTCATGTTTGCTTTGTCGCACTGCATACAGCAAATATGTGTTATTGCAGTCAGTGTTCCCACAGCCTCTCTGTGCTGCGTTACTCTGGGTTCTCTGCTCCATTATGCTCTGCAATGGCGGTGTGTGCATCAGTGACACCTCCGAGAACAGTAACATGAGGACAGACCTATTTAAGATCTATGACTATTTTCTAAAAAGTCTAGAATTTCTTCAATGCAGGACAGCTTATAATCGTATAACTTTTGGGTTTGTCATTCATTCATTCATTCATTCATTCATTTGAATTTAATTTCTAATTTCAAATTTAAAACGCGTTTCCTTTATTTGGTTGAAAAAAATCAAAATCAACAGCAGTTGATACATATGTTTTGAGCTTAATGCACCAGGCAGTTGATTTACTTGCAAAGCAAAACGGCCAAATCTGACAAGCTGGCAGTCACTGTTGCTTCTTCCTGTATTAGAACAGATTGTTTTTACCCACATGAGCACGTGAGTTTTTGCCAGTGTGAGTGCCACATTTTTGCTCATGTGACTGTGGTGTTTATTTTTCCCCCGATGTGAGCGTGCCGACCATCAGACATGTCTGTATGCCCCATGCTTCCTCTCCTTTCACAGTCATTCACTCACAAGCTTATAAAGACCTTCATCTTTTCACCAAAATACCCATTCTGCAAGAGTAAGGAGCTGGGTGTGCAGGATTACAGTGACACTGAATGTAAGTACACTTTCAAAAAGTCAAAAAGGGCTGTTTGCACACACACACACACACACACACACACACACACACACACACACACACACACGTGCACACACACACACGCGCAAACATGTGTTTGTGCTTTTATGCTAGTGTATGCAGGATCCACTTTTTATTTGATTTATTTTTAATTTCTCTATTTTCATTTTATTTAATATAATTCTGCTGTACATCTTATTATAATTGTCACGCTTGCTATTTTTGTTTGTAGTTAAAAGTGGAGAATGGTGATTTTTCTTTTTTTTTATATATATACGTATATATAAAATCTTTTGACAACATTGGGCATTACCTTTTTGAAATGATGGGGCAGTCGGGTAGGTGTAGAGATGGGTAAGTTAATCTCTATAAATTGTGAGAGCTCAGTGTGTGGCAGGTGATCCTGTGAACCGGGTCTGAACAGACCTTCAGATGGGCCAAGCTCCATACAGCACTGACCTCACCTTTCCCTTCTGTCCTTCCTCTCTCTCTCTCTCTCTCTCTCTTTCTCTCTCTCTTTGTCTTTCACACTCTCATTCTCCTGCTGTATGCCTTCTCTCTCTTTCTCTCTGTGGCCATTGCTGTACAGGACATCCCTGGATTAGTTGATGAAGATTTTGGTACAAAGATACTGAGTAAGTCCTTGAGGTAACATGAGGTGACAAATTCATTTCATAGAACATCCATCCATCTGCACTGCCATAAACTGCCAGCATCTGCCGGCACTCAGATAATTCTGCGTATCTGACCAGGAATGATTGCTGATTTAAAGGTGCATAGAAAGACCACCAGACATGGTTCGGGACCTCTGCTGTACATTTTTTGCATCATAACAAAAAGAAAAAGAAAGCTATGCAAATACAAATATTCTTCACATAATTTCCATGTTCTGATAATGCTCACATTATCTGGAAGGTGTCATTTAGAAACTCCATAGCTTTCCTTCTGCAAATGTGAAGTGTGGATAATCCTGTATCCACTTTTATCTTCATGGTAGCTGTGGAGATCGACAGGCACCCGAGGAGACTGTCTTCTCTCCCAAAATGGGTTTTAATTATAAAACAAAATGTGGGTTATAGAGTACTTTCATGACATATTTCGATCTATGTTGAACATACTGTTCTTCACATGGCTTTTTGCTGTTCAGTACTGGGTGAATCCAGGTGAATCGCAGAAATCTTAAAGAGAACTAATCCACCTTACATGTTCCTTTAGACACAGATAGGTTACAAAGATTCTTCTTATTTCTTCTTATTCTTCTTCTCATTCTTCTTCTTCTCATTCAGTATTATCATAATTATTATTAGTTTTTTTTTTTCCTCATGAATTTTTTCTTTTCCCAGGCAGTTTTGTGTCTGCTCCATTGCTGAAATAATATGCAGCACATTAAGGTGGACTACTGGCAGCTTTCAGCGAAGGCCAGGGGACAGCAATCTAAACAAGTTAGGATGTGATATACCGCATAAATATAGTTAGCATGCTAATAACTTGGGATTGAGACTTTAGAGTTCAGTACTCTGTCACTGCAGCCTGTGTTTCAATCTAACACATTTACACTGTCCTTTTCAGTTGATCTTTACTTGCTCCTCAGCATGCAGTGTTGTTTAATGTGAAATGCATGAAAGCTAACGATACCGGTAGCATAAATCAACTGACCAAAGTTGAGTATGAATAGAAAGGAAAGGATTTACTGCAGTCTTCAACTCATCGACTCCCCTTTGATTCACTGCCATGGTCATTCACTCCATAGCATTTTCACACAGAACCTTCTCTACATTCCTTTAAAAATGTGTTTTTCCATATTGCTAGGGAGTCCAGAGGACCTGGTTCTGTCCTATGAGCCCGTCATTCGACAAGAGAGTAAGTGCTGTTCTGGGGTGTCAAAGTGGTTTCTACTTAAAAACCACACTGGGATTAAACCCATGTCTGTCAACATTTGGTCAGTTTACATATGTGAATATCGGCTACGGAATTGAATTTTCCCTAATATAAACTATTGAACACACACACACAAAAACACTTTACTTTTTTTTCAACAGTTTACTTTTTCTCATTCACTTTGCATGAATGAAACTCATGTATTCTATTAACAGTAAACTACGCTAGGCCAGTGATCATTCTGGGACCAATGAAGGACCGAATTAATGATGACCTAATATCAGAATTCTCAGACAAGTTTGGATCATGCGTGCCACGTGAGTACTGCAGTTGTCTGTATCATGTCTTCATCTATGAAGCTTTCCCCAATATTAGCATTATAATTTAGAATTTACCATCATCTTTCTTAATCTACGAAGGTAGTAAATTCTGTTTAACCAACGAAGAGGACATGCTCACATTCCTCTGATCTGTTTGTTGTTAAAGACACCACCAGGCCCAAGCGGGAATATGAGATGGATGGGCGGGACTATCACTTTGTCTGCTCCAGAGAACAGATGGAGAGGGACATACAAGATCACAAGTTCATCGAGGCCGGACAGTACAATGACAACTTGTACGGGACCAGTGTGCAGTCTGTCAAATTTGTGGCCGAACGGGTGAGAACCAGCCTCGTCCTCAATGGCTCGGGCAGCTTCAGAGGCCGAAAGGCCCAATTGTTTCATGTCAACTAAGAACAATCCAGAGAGTCCCAATAGCAGATTCATGAAGGCACAGTTTGATCGTCTGTGGGTGCCAAATTGTGTAATCAACAAGAAACAAGGGTACAGGGAATTCTGACTTTTCTGACTCTTAATTGGTTACTTACACACAGTGGAGTTTGTCAGAGGCTGAGGGACAAGCTGACTGGAGGTCAGATTTCACCAATCAAATGACACCTAAGGATAATTGTCATAATGTGTTGTTGTAAATAGTGAGGTATGGCTGTCATTATATCCCCATAAATGCCCGGTCCAAATATTTTGCTAACAAAAAATGTAGGTGACGAGCAGTGACATACCTTTGTCCTTTTAAGTGTTTCTGTGTGAACAATGCTCACCGGAGGCTGTGTCTAATTAGAACATCATTAAGGGATTATAGGAGCATTTGGACTTTGAGCGTGGATTGTGACTTATATCATAGTTTTTTTTATGTAGTGATGTACTGGTATAGACAAGTACAATTATATTATATTGTCTCAAAAATTTCAGATGCATGTTCCACAAGTCACAAAATTCTCATGAACGGAGGTTGATTTATTGATTTTGAAAGAAGATTTCAAATGTTCTAACATTTCCCCTTTCCCATTTCTCTCTGGTAGGGAAAGCACTGCATATTGGATGTGTCAGGGAATGCCATCAAACGATTACAAGTAGCACAACTCTACCCCATTGCCATTTTCATAAAGCCCAGATCCATCGAATCGCTAATGTAAGTGTAGATATATTGTACATCCTTTTACAAGTCAAGCAGGCTGCTTGTCACGTGGATATCCCTTGTTTGATGTCTCACACTGTCGTATTTCTACTTCAGGGACATAAATAAGAGGCTTACAGAAGACCAGGCCAAGAAAACATATGACCGGGCTATGAAGCTAGAGCAGGAGTTTGGGGAGTACTTCACAGGTAACAACAGAAAATCTTACTTACAGTAATGTTGGGCGCATTGTCCACAGAGAAAGGCGAAATGTGCATTATGGTTGAATAGAGGTCATTAACACATTTTCCATCTCTTCTAGCTGTGGTGCAGGGAGACTGTCTAGAGGACATTTATACCCAGTGTAAGCTGGTGATAGAGGAACAGTCTGGCCCTTACATCTGGATTTCATCGAAGGAAAAATTATAAGAAGAACACAGCCAAATTATAACACACATCCTTTATCCTCAAGATATGTGGGGACTGCAACCTCGGAATAATTTGTAACATATGCATAGTATTATGATTACAAAACCAACTATCGCTTTTTTGAAAATGATTATTCCAGAATGTACACCACAAAGTGTTAGTAACTTTCAGAATGGACACAGTTTATTTCGGTTTTATTTCTATCTTTTCTATTGTTTAATGAAAAAAAAGGAGACCTGTATTCACAATTCTTGGAAATGACATGAAATAAGATTGGACAGTTCACCAATGATCTCCTTACCAAAACAAAGAGCAAATGTCAATTTATGTCTTTAATTATTTATTTTTTCCCAGTCTACTACTAGCATTCTGCATCCTCAATTTCAACTTCTCAACTTCCATTTTGCATTAGTGTTTGAATTAGTGACTTTGTCATATATCCACACACTTCAACTCTGGACACATTTGTTTTGTTTTGAAATTAATTTTGTTTAGTCAATAATATGTCTTTAAATATGTTTTTTAAGACAACTGAATTAAAACTAAATTTTTGTGTATTAAAAAGGTTATGACATAGAGGATATGTTTGAGACATTAAATGGATGTGCCACTGGGTATAAGAAATCTGATACTATATTTTGCTATTTATATTGATAGGGAGCACAATGGCACATACAACATTTGTAATTGTGATATAACTTTTTAAACAAATGTAATTTAAAGGGCAAATTTGCTTAAAGCAGTGTGCAATTGTAGATGTAGACAAATCAATATGAAAACAATGTGCTTTGTCCTTTCAAATGCCAATAATTACATTAAACTGCTGTTACATTTTTCTTTGCTCACACAACATTTGTCTATTTCATCAACAACCAAACTGTTGCTTTTTAATGACCTTCAGCTTGCCCCTGTTAAGGACAAAGTGCATTGCAATTAGATTGAGGGCTAACCTTAGTGTTAACAGATTTTTTAAAAAGAGATTAAACATAGAGAGATAGTGAGATATCCAGTCTGTCTGGTATCCGTGTGGTGTTGCACGGTGGTGACCAATGCGTTTATCTTCATTTAGAAGTGTAAAACAAACAATTACATTTCCCCACTAAAGATGGCTATAGATCTTGAAGAAGATATACTCCCAATGTACATGTCTCCCTGCTGGGAAGAATACATAGTTGATTTCATTGTTATTATTTTTTTTCTTCTTGAACATTCTTCCAAATTGCTGAGAAGTATAAGGATTGTGGTGCTGTGATCAGTTTCACTGCACCTTTGTTGAAAGTGTTTACAAACAAAAAAGTGCTAATGTTTACCTCAAACAACACCGAAGGTGCGCGGTTTAGCAGACCTAGCAGGAAGCAGCAGTCAAAGAGGCGGCCAGCCTGGTGTTGTCAGCTATTGAAGTTGCAATTGTACAGAGAACCATATTTATTATTCCCTTTTTAATTGTATATGTATAGAAGAGTTTATATGTGAAATTCATTTGTGAATTGATGTAAACAGGCATATATACGTATATGATATATTTATTTATTGCTTGGTATGTATAGTATAGATATGTGTGTATGTCTGTATGTATGTCATAAACCCATGTTTGGCTCCCATTGATAGTGGTTACTAACACAACTACTGAATGCCTACGTGTTAAATTTATGCCGCTGAATAAACATAAAACGTTGAGATGTTGGTAGAGCCGTGGATTGTACATGCCTTTTAGATGTGATGCAGTCCATTCAATCTGTCTGAAGGTTTGACTAATTGGACTTAAATGCTGTCCCAGTAAATGCACATTCACTTATAATTCCAATGTTATTAAAAGGACTGTATCTTTTGACATATTGGTCACCACTTGCCTTAAGGAAGTATAGGGTTTCCAGATGTTAAGTGGAAGTGACTTTAGCTACTTTATAATGATATAACAGGCCCAACATTAAATGTGTATCCCAATATCTGCACAGATGAGTATTAATGGAGCATTTGACCTTTACCCAGACCGAGTGGTGTGTGATGCCATGGCATTGTGCAGGGCTGAGCAACGTATTCTTCTGTTTCAATTTTACTTTTTGAAATAAGTGTTTATGATGTGAAAGATTGTGCATACATCTATCTTGGCATGCCTCTCTCCTTTTCTGATTTTTCAGTCGCTGTGGTGCAATCATAAATCACGTTCGATCTCTTTCGTTTTTTTTGTTTTTTACATGTATTTTTATTTTATTTTACAACAGAAATTGTTTATACGCTTACCCTTTATTTTAACTGTACTCGTTTTCCTCTGCTGATCTGCTCCCTCTGTTTCTCTAACAGTGCTTGGCAATTGAGCCGTTACGATATTCAGTACGTAAGACTGCAGTCAATCCCCTTGCTCCACTTTGATTAGTGTATAAACACATTTAGTATCAATCAACCTATAAGCAAATCATACGCTGATGAACATTGCGCCCGTTGTGACAGAACTGCCATGGAGACCAGCACACAGGTGAACAAAGGCACAATTCCATCAAAAACAATCATAGCTAAACAACCGGGAGAGAGGAAACCGTGGCAACTTGAACTACACTGTATTCAACATTCATCTGAGAATGTAAATTAAAGGTTTGGTGCGACTTTAAACAAACAAGGAATAGCTGTGTGCCTCTTTTCTGCTGCTGCTGCTGCTTCTTCTTGTGTTTTAGTTCACAGGTGCATCTGACCAGAGTTCTCACAGGTGTCTGAAGTCGGGTCTGCAGTACAGCATCCTCTCGTTCCTGTCTTCCGTTTCATCCTCTGCTTTCTCGTCCTTGTGCTCTGTTCGAATACTGTTAGTCCTCAGCTGGCTGCGTTCGGATCCGATTGAATGCATTCCCTTCCCTTGCTCTCTTCCCTCGAGTGAGCTATCTTATGACGAAATGTGCGACGTGCAGCAAGCAAACTTAACAGGTGCTCTGCAAGGGAGGATAAACGAGAAACAAACAAAAACAACTGAATCACCCTCGCAGCCAATGTAGGAAGTGCAACCCCATAGAGTTGAAATGTGACCGGCCACTTTTTTAGTGTGGGGCATTGTATTGTGGGATTCCCTTCTTGCTGGAAGCTTGCATTTTATACCCTTGGTGGAAGGGAGAATAAACAAGGGAGCGAGGGAATGTAATTACTCCCTCCCCTTTCTTAAATTGGAACAGAATCCCACTTGGTGTGGCTGCCATATTTGACCCTAACAACAGGAAGAAAGCATACATTTTGGATGCGAACGCAGACCCGGTTTGTTATGAGCTGCCTTTCCTATCTCTCTTTTGCAAACAGGATGGATAGGGAGATTTTCTTTGCCACTGTTGCCTTTGGCTTGCTCTTGTGGGGGTTTGGCCAGGGTTTTCTGTGAAGCGTATTGTGACAATTTTTTGTGAAATGCACTATATAAGTAAATTTTGATTTGATCTGATCGTGGTGGGCCACTGACTAGTGGACTCCCAGTCAGAGAAATCTCTCTCTGTCTCTCTCACTCTCTCAAAAAGAGAAGGAACAGTGTAATTGTGTGTTGGGGCCTGAAACTCGGTGGCTAGTGTATTCTCTCAGGCATGTCTGGATTCTTCACAGATTGGATTAGGGACTGAAGCCAAAACTAGCGGTAAAATACAAAGACTACCAAACTCAATACTCAGTACTTCTTTGCCGAACTCGATACATTTCCCTTGAAATAAATCTAAGTATAGCGCTAATAACAATGACATGTTTTATCAGACAGGGTTTCCTCCAGGTACTCCGGTTTCCTCCCACAGTCCAAAGACATGCAGGTTAGACTAATTGGAGACTCTAAATTGTCCATAGGTGAGTGTGTGAGTGAATGGTGTGTGTGCCCTGTGATGGATTGGCGGCCTGTCCAGGATAAATTCCTACCTCTCGCCCAATGCATATTGGGATAAGCTCCAGCATCCCCTGCGAGTTAGATAATGGATGGATGGATAGAGGTTCTCAGATTCAGACACATTTATGACAGGAATACCGTTTCCTGGGGTGTCTCAGTGGCGTAGCCTGTAAGAGCGCAGTCCACATCCTCATTGTGAGCCGCAACATCGACGGTTCGAATATGGCCATGTGACCTTTGTCGCATGTCTCTCTGTTTCTTTCGCTCCCATTCTTCCTGTCTTTCTATGCTGTGCTGTCCAATAAAGCTGAAAAAGCCCTAAAAGCCTTAAAAAAAGGAATACAATTTCAGTAATGTCTGTCCAGGTTGGATATCTTCCAGAAACTCTTCATGTAGTGTCATCTTGAGAAATAGCTCTTCTCATCAGGGAAGAAATGTATGAACACATGACGACAATCACTCCATACCATAAAGTAACAACTGACATCAACATTGCATGAGTACATTTCTCCATTCTCCCTCCTCCCTCCTCCTACACATAAATGTGGATGAAACACATTGGCATGGCTCAGAGAGTACCTCTTAATTACACACAAATGATTGAGCATACACCTTTACCCCCCTATGGAATCAGTCCAGGGTGTGTTTAGAAAGAGTAAAATGCCTTGTGTTCTTTTGGTGCCCCCTATTGGTTCGATTGTGAATTGCATTGTGTATTTCCCCAGGAGTCAGCGTTAATTGAACACATTTGGGGTCTCATTTAAAAAAAGTACTTTAGATCAAATTTGATCTTACGTGTGACGTACGTACAAAATCATGACAAAGTAGTGATTTATAAAATTTCAACGTGACTCCATTTGACTCTGGAAACGGTTGGAGCTCCACATCATTACATTACATTACATTACAGGCATTTAGCAGACGCTCTTATCCAGAGCGACTTACAACTTTTTTTTTAGCATTTCTTTTACATATATTATCCAATTATACAGCTGGATATATACTGAAGCAATTCAGGTTAAGTACCTTGCTCAAGGGTACAACGGCAGTGTCCTACCTGGGAATCGAACCTGCAACCTTTCGGTTACAAGGCTAGTTCCTTAACCATTATACTACACTGCCGCACCAATGTGAGCACGTCAAGTCTTCACTTGACGTGCTCACATTACCTGCTGGTTATGCCGAAGTATTGCAGGCTTGAGAGGTGCACGTGAATGCTTATTGGTGTTGAAAATAATCAGTGTTGTTATCAGCCTATAAAATTAGTTTAATTAAAAATTGAAAAGGAAAACTGATAGGCTTATTATTTAATTTTAAGTCTTCCTTACATTATATACCATTATTGTATGACGTAGAAACTTGTAACTTGGAGCATGGTGAATGTGAGATTCATTATGATTCACAAAGTGTTGCTCATTAAAGACAAGCTAATGTATCCTATAAATAGTCTACTGTAAGCAAACAATTAACACTCAACCATGGTGCTAGCTTTATTGGAGAATGTGGCAAACCATGCATTCAATTTGAAGTTTATTTGAAATGTAGGTACGTACGACAGACATATGCCATTTCAAACAAGCGCAACCAATTTTATGAATAATGCTTATGTCCATTTAAAGAAATGTGCTTACATGAACACTAAACATGACATCTAAGTACTTTTTTTAATAAATTAAGCCCCATTGTCTCATTTGGGGACCGTCTCTCCTGACCTTTAGCCAAATGTACTGTTTTTTTTTATTTTTCTTATTTTTGTTTTAGTCATTTGGTTTATGTGTGTTTATTTCTGTTGTTCGTTGGGTGTGCTAACTGGCAATACTTGCCTACCAGCTGTGGTGAGGGGTAAGGGAGCTGAACACGCAGCAACCCTGATCCATTCTGGGGCACCGAGTCCAGTTTGCACCTGTATTTTTATTTTTTCTTTGTTATTGTTATTACTGACCTCAAGACATGCAAGGAAATGACTTCCTCATTTCCTTCTGAATGGTTGGAGTTGAACGGCTCAGGACCAGCCCAGTCTGAACAGTTTCTAAAATAAGCCATCTCACCGGAATCTCATCTGTACTTTTGAGAAATTAACTTTTCCAATGTGAACTTCTCCAGTCTTCTCTTGGAACATGATCAATGGCACAATTCCATGGAGTTAATGAAGGCTAATTAATGAGATTGAGTGGCAGTTGTGAAATGGTTCTGATTCACTGAAAGGAAATTAATAGATAGAAACAAAGGTGAATAGGCAGTGCTGATTCTTGCACCATATTCTGACACCACATTACTTTATGCTATTGGGATTAGACCAAGTAAGCGCAGAACATTATTATTTAATTTTATTCTTTTGGTAAAATTCTAGTTCTCTAAGAGTGCTGTGCAAACAATTCACCTTATTCAGCTGTTATTTAACAGTGGATATCAGTGGTACTTTGATTGATTTAACATTTTAGACTAGAAAAATAGCATTAAATTCTTTTTAACTTTACTTTCATTGCAGACATAATAAGGTTGCCATACACACAAATACACACGCAAACAGTGTGTCATACCTAACTCCTGACTTCTTAGAAGTATTGGTTTCAGTATTTGTTTCCCAAAAGGCTTGCATTTGTTTGAGCAGAATTACTGAATGAGGTAGTACACGGTGACTCATTGTCCCATGCTCGTGTGATGACTCACGTGGCCTGCCTCTGTGTGGGAAAATCTTGTCGCACGCTTTCCGAGGCTTTTATCAGGAATTGTGGTGTGAGGAGGCCTCCTTCTCCTCTTTCATACAGGCTGCCCCACCCATTGGGCACAGCCTAGCATGGCCTCTCTGGTCATTTAGCAGCTCTGGGTCTAAAGCTCAAATAACAAATACAAAACATGTTGTGTGTTGAAGTTGTGTGTTAAATACTTATTATTATTATTATTATTATTATTATTATTATTATTATTAATAATCTTTCTTTACAAGTGCAAGTTTGAGTACATTTTGGGATAATTTTTTAAGGAGGAAGGTGATTGACCCTGATTCTGCTCCCAAGCCTTCACTAAAAGCTGTCGGTAATCTACTTTTAAAGATTGAATGCACTGCAGATCCCAACAATGGATCAGACACAAGACTGCCCGGGAAAAGTTCTAATTCATAAAGACAAATTTAAAAATAATAATAATAATAGGAGGAGGAAGAAGAAGAAGAAAAATGTATTTATATTTGATTAATATGTGCTGCTGGATATTTTCTGAATCAATTCAGCTTCCCAGGCCTCCACCTTTTATTTGAACCCACAACCTTTGAATTAGCAGTTGGGCCAGTTCCCTTACATTTATACTGTCAAAGCTCCACCTTCCTGAGGTCCCCTTTATTTTACCTGTCTACAGAAACCACACCATAACCGCAAGAACAGCAAACAGTTTTTAATAAAAATATTTTAATCTTTTTTTATTCATTACCTTATAGCATTCATATAGTTATATATACATGCAGATATGAAAAAGGACAGGAAATTGTTTTTGAATGCAACATATTGCATAACCAAGGTCTTGTGTCTGAGAATACATTCATATCAACTGTGTCTACACAGATCTAAAAACACAAGCAATAAAAAACTTGGCCATTGGTATGTTTCCCCTAGACATTCCTATGGATTTTAGGACATTATTCCCATCAATAAAGCCCAGTAGAGAGGTCTTGTATTATGGTGCTCTCTGGATAGGATCCTCAAACCATTCCCATTATATATAAAAGAACGTAGCCCTGAATAACGGCAACCCTTTCGAGAACTTAAGTGCCTTAATACAGGATGAAAAATAAATCTATGAATTCTACCATGCAACGATACCGCTGCTGTTTGTTGAACATGAACATTTAAATGCCCCGCCATTTTCCCGCCATTTTCTGTTACTGCTGTGCAGGTGGCAGTGGCAGCTTCTGGATAAAATAAAAAAAAATTCAAAATGAAGGTCCTTCAATCTGAGTCACATGTCCCACCCAGCCTGCATGCTGTGCATGAGTCCCTCCCGTGTCTCTCGCCGATGTCGTCGCCATCTTCTTTTATTTCTTCCGTGAGTGGAGGCGGAGGACGACATACACCATCAGGGAGATGAAGAGCACGCACACCACCCCCGCAGTGACGGCTACACCCACGAGGGGGCCCTTCTCCTGGCTATCCTTCATGCCATCTGGACAAGAGGAAAATGGGGAGCCTTACTATGAGCTGCATGCCTCAATGCACAACAGGCACATTTCTCGCTTTCATTGATGTCAAGCAGCCATTAACAACCCTGCATTTAAGAGCAGGAGTATTACACAGAGCACCTCTACCTTTTATTGTCAAATTAACACAGAGTATTTTACCGTATATAATGTTTTATGATGAGAATAGGGCGTTGACTACTGCTAAGAGAGCATCAAGCTTGGTCTAGAACATCCCACAGGTATCTAATTCTACGGCATTACTTTAACCAATTTTGGCTATATCACTATTCTTAAGCAATTTGCGATACATTCTTATTTTCAGTGTTCCTGGGGTTCAACTTCATATTCACAAGGCCTCATTATTTAATGCGATATATTATTTTCATAAAAACTTTTGTCTACAGTACCCTGAGATGTTCATGTCACAAGTGTTATATGCTAGCTTATTGTATTGTGTTGTACAAAATTTGCCTGTGTATATATGGCAGGGCTACATGCTTGTAATAAAAAAAAATCTTACTATGAGTTGCTGCAGCGGTAAGACCACCTACATGAAGAAAAAAGATCCAATGAATTATGGTTTATTTATGTCAATGATATACAACAAATATACTCAATAACATTTATACTTTCATTGGGCCTCATTGATGAAACATCCCTAAATACATGTATGTACACACATTTACGTACCTACGTGTTTTGTAGGAAAAATGTACTCCTGATTGATCAAACCGTGCGGAAAGGCAGATGTATTCGTATTCACGTACGCATGTTCATACATTCCGATTCATCTTAAATGACAGGCGTGTGCGCATCTTCCGCGATTAGCATAAATCCACGCCCTTGAAGTCACATAATGGAAGTTGCAAATTCCATTTAGAGGTGCATATTTTTCAAGACGGCCCGGAAAAATCAAAAGGAAAAAAAGAAAGAATAGCACCACAGCTACAGGAGGTGGCCAAGGATGAGAAATTTGACGAATATATTCTCAATAAGCCAGCCATCTCTCACAGCACCGTTCTCCAAATGAGTGCCATGACTAGCTGACCCATAGAATCAAACTGTCGTAGGTCCCACCAGACCACCGTGCCACGACGTTGAGCAATTAGTATCATATAGCTGCACATTGGTGGAGTGATAGCCGAATACGGAAACGCAACATCGGATGGAGCCTTGATGCGCGTGTGCCAGTGAGCAAAAGCCAGAATCTACTAGATCAGGTTTTACCCGGAAATAGACTTTTCATGCAAAAATACAAGAGAAATTGCTAATACGAACGATTTTACGATTTTTCGTTCTGCTCACGTTTCATGAATGAGGCCCATTGGCTCTAGTCTAGACAGTCTTTGCTGAAAAACGGAGATAATGGATGTGGCTGAGATTCTCGCCTCCGCTTCCCCCGATTTCCGCCTCCGCTTTGTTGCTCTATTTACATTAATTTCCCGGTGAAACTAAAAAACAAAGACAGTTTTACAAAGAAAAATTTGAATATCTGGGAAGATATTTTAAGAAGTAATTAAAGATATGTGCATCATTCACAAAATTGCGTCTTTGAAGCCAATACAGCTCCTTTGCATAAAAAATCTCAGTGCAGTAGTGTTGTGTCGTTCGCGAACGATTCGTTCAAAAGACCGAATCTTTTGGGTGAACGAACTGAACTGAATCACTTACTGAAAAGATCCGTTCATTTCTCAGTTCAGTTGAGCTCTCGAACGGATCTGATCAGCAGCGAGCGTGCAGGGAGGGGGAGGGACTGCCGCGAGCGAACGTGATTCGTCCCCTGCGAACCAGTTCTGCTGTGCTGAACGAATCATTCACGGGCAGGCGGGCGCCGAGCGAGGCAGCGAGCGTGCAGAGTGGACTTCTGCGAGCGAACGTGTCGTGATTCGTTCACTGAAGGCTACTAGACACAGTGAGTTAACGTGACGTGATCCTGAGTGATAATCAGCGGCTCAAACTGCCAGAATCAGGCCCAGCAAGTTAAGACTTAAAAGTCATTGAAAACCAGTGTTCACCTCCAATATTGATATTTAACGTGGAAACTTTTAAAATATCAAGATTTGTAAACGGAGTTTGGCGCGTTTGTCAAAGCGACAGCACTTCTGCATGAACCGTTCGGCCGTTTCAGTTCACTGAGTGAACAGTCGGAGCTCCGCCCAAGCACTGAACGATTCGGTGAACAAATCTTTTTAATGAACTGATTCTAGTGATTCGAGTCACTGAAGTGAACTGTTTTGCCCATCACTACAGTGCAGAAAGAAACTGCAACACTTTCCTATTGCCGAACACCTGCTTTCCTACAATTGGCCGATTGAAGGAGCTCACCAAAGAGCACCGCCCCCGAGCTGTTGCAAATGTATCTCTGTTTTTTGAGTGATTGTTTGCCAGGCTTTCCTCTTTTTGGCGGAAAGGCTGAGCTCGCGAGGTTAATTGACTCTGACAATGGTTAATTAATTGAATTATTAAATAAATTAAAGTAAAGAAACATGTTTTAGTGTAGTGTTTTTAGGAGGGAAAAAGCATGTATTTGGTAGCGCTCTCTCACCGTTTTCCACTTGGGTGACGATGGGACCTGACGTGACTGTGGCTATGTCGCTGACTGCCGTTCCCTGCGCTGTGTTAACCTCCCGTTTTCTCCTGCGATTTTCGGGACAATCCTATGTACAAACACAATTAAATGAATGAAAATAAAATTTGAAAGTTGCAAAATGTCTGAACATTGATTTTTCAGCAAACAATGAAAATGCATTTGTTTATGGATTCAATATACTGTATCTTGGCAAAAGTGTGGGAATCTAAATAATGTTAGTGAGAATATTAAGGAGCTGCACTCAAGTTTTGTAATTGTAATTGTTTTTTTTTGTAATAAAGATGAACTCATTTGGTTCCAGGAATTTAGTTTTATATAGTTTTCTAAATTCCCTCTAGAAAACATACACCATACACCACATGCTATAAATGGCAAACACATGTTAATTGATTGATCAGTGCAGATTCAATGTGAATTCTTCCTGAGTCGCAACAACAATAAAGAGCACAGTCCTTAAATTGATTGCTACTGTGGTCAGTGGTCTGTGGCGGTTGCCAATGAGCCTCCATATCTTTACCGGCTGTAAGCTGCTGCAGAAGGACCTCTCGCACAGCCTGGTGGTACAGTGGAGGTAGAAGGTGGAGATGGTCACGTTCTTGTGCTGCACGAAGCGGAAGGCCTCAAAGGAAAATTGTGCAATCTGGGCCGCCCCGTTAATCCCCATTACAGTTTGCCCATCTCTCGTGCACCTGAGATGAAATACCACAAAATGTGCTTTCATACCATGAGCTAGAGGAACTTCTTAAATGTGCAGCTTCACTTTATCCTGTATTCAGGCACAATTTGTCCTTAAAATATTCCTTGACTTTGGCTTGCATTCAGTCAACCTTTGTCATGAACTTTTGGGCTGGGAACTTGGCCACTCCAGGTCTGTACAGTTTAAAGGATCACACAGTTCCTGGAAATCTTTTGGCTGAACATTCATGAACTGTGAACCTCCCGTTCTATTGGTTTGAGATCCGGGGACTGTGCAAGCCATTGGAGTAAACTGAAGTCACTCAGGTTCATGGAACCAGCTTGAAATGATGCATGCTTTGTGGTTTATCTGTTTGGTGTATTCCTCACATAAATTCACAGAAAAATAGCCTACATATAATCGATCAACTGACTTACCCAACAAAAAGATCATAGTGGGTACTGTTGCCGGGGAGTGGGCTTGTTGTAGCATAACACCGGTCAAGCAACACGTTGAACCTTTAGAACAAAGCTCTGTTAGCAACTCACAAGGCCTGAGAGAGGGGTGCATCCAGAACTTGGGTCTCTTGATTCAAGATTATTCCTATACATATTTGTAAGTTCACCGATTTGTCGAGGTTTGTGTTTGGTTTTTAGTGGTCTCTGAGAAAGGGTTCTGTTTGCGTTGTAATGGGTTGTGATTTGAAGGGAAATTGGCACGTTACCTTTCTGTGAGATTTGTCGCCTTTACTTCCACAAAGATTCGCGTCTTCAGCCTGACTCCACCATCTGGCATTACCAGCTGCCTTGTGTACGTGCCATCCTGGGAATGCAGAGACAAAGAGATGTGAGGGTAGTTTCCTCACACTACCCTACTGTTGAATCACCACCCATGAATCTGAGTGCATTGCAGCTGTAATTACCTTATTTCACAAGCTCTACTTTTGCCTATTACTGTGTGCACTGTTCTGCTTTTCACCACCAGTCTCTTTACTACATGCACTGTCTCTCATCCACTGAGTTCAGCATCACTGGCTAATTCACGCTCTTCATCTCCTTGGTTGCTGACTCTCGTTCATTCAGTGATGGATTTAATCTAAAACCACCCTGTGTGATCTCAGTAAGTCCCTGCCAGCGTCAGGAATACGCAGTCTCCGTTAATCCTCTGTCACAACCTCAAAGCACATCTCACTCTCTCTGTCATTTCGCTTCCTTATTTAATATAATTTCAGATTTATTTTATTTCTTACGGAAGATACTGCTTTGGCGGTTCCCAGTACTAATCTCAAAAGCCTCTGTGTTTAATCTAATACTGTATTTTATACACTGAGGCGCTCGTGGTAAATAACGTCATGAAGTTGTCTAGCAGGATGGATGGAGCCAGAGAGTCCCCTTACCTCAAACAAGGCCATGCTCAGCGTGCTGATGAAGCTCCCGTTCTTGTCCTTGATTGCAAGGCTCACCCCCGGCTCTGTTTACAAGTATGAATCCATGAGCAGCAGACACAGAGCAAGTAACACTGGGGACTAAGGGTTGTGCGCCTCTCAGATCATATCGACCAGGTAAACATCAATCAAAACATCGCCATTCTGTGAACAGCATCGCCTTATGAACAATAGAAAATGTCATTTCCATCGCAGTTGTTGCGGTTAGGGGACATCTTCCTTTGATTTACCAAACTCCCCATGACTGACAATCCAAGAGCGGAGCGGAGGGCTTTGATTGATGTAAGTGCTAGTTTGAAAATATGCCCCTTAACTGTCAAGTGAATTGGAATGAACAAAATAATTGGTAGCAGTAATAATCACTCCTGTACTGTAATAATATGTTATTTTTTTATAAGAAATAATATAACTATGCACTTAATATAACACACATAGTAGCAGGCAAACAGGTACTCACACGCCCATCCGTGTGTTGTTGACCAGGTACTGCAGAGGGTACCGGCAGGAGAAAATGTACATCATCTCTTGACGGTACGTAATGGTCCCTGCACTGGGATCCAGGGAGTTGATCATCCCAGAGATGTTAACAAACTGAACACTGGAGTAGTCAGAGAAGAGTCCGGAACCCACCTCCTGTGTGATCTGAGCCATAAGGAGAGGACAAGGGGGTCCAAAGACCAACATCAGTAACTGGCAGGCATTTCCAGAACACGGAAGACAAACATTATTCTGTCTTTAACTTCAATCGGTACAAGCGACACTTCAGGTATTTACAACGCACTTATAGTATCCAAGCAATTTTTCCCTCACATTCTCTTTAAGATATGACTTACTTCTTTTTGTCAAAGATATATGTTTGTATATGAAATATTTGAGAATATGTTGACTGAACATAATGTCTGTGGATCCAGGCCTGCATTCAATCAAAATGCAGTTTGGTGGGTTAATTTTAGAGTTAGCAAAAACATTTTTGAATTGCTTTTATCTGTAAATTGAGGACAAATGTTGATTTAATCCAAGTTTCTGGTACCTTTAACTTGTTGGCACAGGCGCTGATGGCATTTTCTGAAATGCTGAAGTTAAATTTCAGGATGGGTGGGTCAACTGACCAGTCAGGGGTCCCATAGCACTCTGGTTTGGAGAACTGTGCGTTGAGGGCCATCAGCGTCTCATTGTTATCCGCCAAAGTAGACTGGGCACATCAGCATGCTCAACCTCATTGTTTCCGTTCCACATATAACCTCGATGTCAGAGTTGGCTGGGAGACACAATTTATGCACAAACAAATTATACTACAATGTTCACAGTATTAAATAAACTCTAGCAGAGATAAATAAATGGGTATAGTTAGAATTGAAAGCATTCTACCAGAGTTATTTCCCCCCCCGGACATTTTGGAGTGTATGTACAGTATATGAATGCTATCAGGCAGTGAAGTAGGAATTCTGGGCCCCCTGAAAGGATAAAGCACTGGGCCCATTAGTGGTTCACGAAGCATATTGCAAATAATTTGTGGGCTTCCCCCTGGGCTTTTGGCCTTTAGCATTATTACCACCTTTGTCTCCACTTACGCCGGCGCTGCTATCAGGGCATGGTTAAGGCAGCTAATCTCTCACAGTGGACATTGTGGTGTGAAGGCGAAAGGAACGGCCAAACGGCACTTTGCTGGAAAGTCAGTCTTCAGGTCACTTTTAACGTCCCTAATGGGGTCTGAGTGTAAGGTGAGAAAGAAGGAGGGACAGAGAGTGCATCGGCGTAAGTGAGATGGGTTTGAGTCGAAGACTCGCTGACCTGGCTCCCTGAATGTAGGGTTTCCGAAGCACGAATTGACAGCCTCACTGCTGAGAATCAGGCCAAAGGGATACACTAGCACGAGCAGCCACATTGTCCCGGGAACTGGAGAGACAGGACCTGGGGTTGCAAAACAAGTCTTTGTTCGCCCGCTTATTTGCTTGCTGAACTTCTTTTGCTATGAAAATGTTTACCTCAAAATAAAATAAAAAAACTTCAACCTAAAAACTTTAACAACTTTTCTTTAAACGTACGTGACTAATGTACTTTTCTCATAGTAATCCACGATGGTACAAAGAGCTAGAATTTTCTCAATACCAAATAACAGATGATATCAAAGCAACACGGATAGTAAAATATCATTTATTTTATTCATTTATTTATTTTTAACAAAAATATCAATGTTATTAATAATAAAACGATATATTTTTTAAACAAAAAAATAGCAACTCGACTGAAATAATAATAATTTCATATTGACTTACCAAACATTAAGAATAGCTCTATTATTTAATTAATCAATAGCAAATTTAAAAAAAAAGACAAAAAGTAACCAGATCAGAAAAATCAGTAATTAGTCCCCAATATAGATTATCATTTTTACATGGTATCTTATACTTTCTGAAATATTGACAACAAAAGCAATGATGGCACCAATCAAACCAAACTAAAGATAAAAACAGATGCTATGGTTATAAACATTAAAGAACATTTTATAGCTAAACTATCACATTGTAATATTAGTAAAGAAAAATGCATTACCTTGGATTGGTGAGAGCCAGACACAAAGAATAGGAGAGTAGCACTACACCCAGGTTATGTATCTCCTCCTCTTGTCAAGACAGATCTTTATCCTTTATTCTCTTTATGGACACCTGCTATTTATACTGGCCTCATTACCGACGAGAGGGTGTGAAAAGAAAGCATGCAAAAAAAAAAAAAAAAAAAAAAAAAAAAAAGGATTATGAAAATGGAAACTCCCAAAGAGCATCTTAAACGCCTGCTGGAATATCATTACATAATCGTATTTATGGTCAATATCAGCTCAATTGAATAGAATGCGCTTGATGTATAATAGTTCATTATAATTTATTCATGTATTTACTCTAATTATTGTTCATATTAAACACATTCTTAAAAAATATGTTTGCATGTTTATTGAAATTAATGCTAAAGTTCTGTCATGGTTTTTTCATCTGGAAAATTTTAAATGACACTGAAAAAAATTCTGTTCTGCTACATTTAAAATCATCCCGTTCCATTCAGCTTTAAGTTTATATAGCCTAGTTCAGTTCAACATGCTCATTCTAGCTCATTGCTAACAATGTCTATTGTCTGTTGTGTAATATCTCATTTCTATTCCCAAAACATAGCGTTGTCCATGCCCTTCTTTTTCAAGTCAACTTGAAGTTTGTCTTCAAACTTCCTTTTCTAGGTATTGATTATTGCTGATGGTGGTGGCATTAGACCAGTTCTTTCTAGTTTCTGGACAGTGCCTCAGTCATGCATTAGTCTTATTGTGATTCTGATTTTGTGGCTCGGTATCAGACTTCGATTGCTTTAGTCTCTGATGACAGGCACAATACAGAGCATTGCAGGCTGGTGTCGCGCCTCTTATAAGTGCAGTTACAGATCTCCCTGAAAAATGTCTCGTCGACTGTCTCTGGAGTCCCACACTTGGCTCGCTTGACTTGCTTACGGTTGGATGTCCTGAGAATACAGTGATGTTGGAATACAGAGCCAGAGAGGATCAATAAAATGACTTTTTATTCGCTGCTGGATATCATTATGCCCTGTACGTAGCACTTCTTCAGTGCTAGGCATTTCTTAAAGGGTGTAGGGATCAGCGTATAATCGCAGGCTCTTACTGATGCCGAGGTTTTTACAGATCCTGCTTAACTACCGTAGACTGCACTGCTGCTTTAGATTCGGTTTTTACAGATCCTGCTTAACTACCGTAGACTGCACTGCTGCTTTAGATTAGGTTTTTACAGATCCTGCTTAACTACCGTAGACTGCACTGCTGCTTTAGATTAGGTTTTTACAGATCCTGCTTAACTACCGTAGACTGCACTGCTGCTTTAGATTAGGTTTTTACAGATCCTGCTTAACTACCGTAGACTGCACTGCTGCTTTAGATTAGGTTTTTACAGATCCTGCTTAACTACCGTAGACTGCACTGCTGCTTTAGATTAGGTTTTTACAGATCCTGCTTAACTACCGTAGACTGCACTGCTGCTTTAGATTAGGTTTTTACAGATCCTGCTTAACTACCGTAGACTGCACTGCTGCTTTAGATTAGGTTTTTACAGATCCTGCTTAACTACCGTAGACTGCACTGCTGCTTTAGATTAGGTTTTTACAGATCCTGCTTAACTACCGTAGACTGCACTGCTGCTTTAGATTAGGCTTTTACAGATCCTGCTTAACTACCGTAGACTGCACTGCTGCTTTAGATTAGGTTTTTACAGATCCTGCTTAACTACCGTAGACTGCACTGCTGCTTTAGATTAGGTTTTTACAGATCCTGCTTAACTACCGTAGACTGCACTGCTGCTTTAGATTAGGTTTTTACAGATCCTGCTTAACTACCGTAGACTGCACTGCTGCTTTAGATTAGGTTTTTACAGATCCTGCTTAACTACCGTAGACTGCACTGCTGCTTTAGATTCGGTATCCACATCACTTCTGACTTTGTGTTATCGTCCTCATATTGGTCTCCTTTGGCCTTTTCTCCCAATTTGGAATGCCGAGTTGGACGTGAAAGTGCACCCCACTATTCCTTTGTCAGTTTGAGAGAGTGCAGGCTTACATGCACACTGTTGGAAAGGCATGTGGACAGCTACATGGTTATTGCACTACTACTAATGTAGCTGGTGCCGTCACTGCAGGTGCACAATGGTTACACACCACAACGCAGGCACCACATTGTACACAATCGGTTTTTAACAGCAACTGCATTAACTGTATTAACACTTAAATTAATTAATTGTATTTCTTTTCATTATAGGTTCCTGAAACTAAGTCCCATCTAATGTCCCAACTCCATGGGAGATCACCTACATTTCTGTTATGAAAGTTAATATTTGAATGTCAAATAATTAATGGCTCCACAATCAACATGCCTGGATGCTGAATTGGTGAGCAAACGTAAATACATCATAAGAGGGAAGTTTGGGTCAAGACCAGATGTTTTTCCACCACAACAAACTAATGTTTCAACAACAAGTTACATTCAGATCACAGCTCTTTTTCATAGATAGTCAATGTTCAAATGTCCCCAACTAAGGCCTGTCCAATTTAAAGAGTCTGCCCTGAATATCTTCCCGTAAGTGCATTACTCCAGAAGGTTTTCCGTTTGAAGGAAACCGAAATAAACCTCATTGTGCTTGATCCATTATAGTCGTTTTGTGTATTATAGTCATTTCAGGAAATATTCAGGATACCTGGATAACTAAATTCAAGCCGTAAGACACAATTGCAACAGCAACAAAGAAACTTCCATGCCTCTATTTCACCTTATCAAACAAATTATCTGTTCAACAAAGGTAATAACAAAACTGCCATTTAATGCTGTTACTGAATAGCCAGACAGGAATTAAGACTTCCTTGTTTATTATATTGTTTTCCAGGATTGCCCATATGCAGAGCATTTTTGCGTCCAGTGTCCTGGGTTCACAGGAAAATCAAACCTCTTTATTGGTTTCAGGTAACTCTGAAAGGATATCATAGCTTTGTTTGAAAGGGCGTGTCTATTTTCACAGACAGAGGGGTTTGTGGAGACCTCCTTTTTTCCACAAAGGGTTTGAAGCCCCTGGGGTACCAACTAAATATGAGACATAATTGAAATGGATTCTTTATCAAACAAGCTAAATCACACCTCCATTACCTTAAAGGTGCTGTGGACTGAAGGAAAAGTGCCAACAAACATTGTGTTACAGCTTATAAACAGCTATTCATATTAAAGCAATACAATATGTGTATACATCAATGGATGACATTTGGAATCGTCCTCTCAGAATACCAAATCCATTCAGGTGTTGTACGCATGTGAGGAATCTGGAGTCATTGTGGAACATCACAAGGACTGGCATAGACAGGCACTCGTTTATTTGTGATAAAGGCATAGTGTGAGCTCATTGTTAAACAATGATAAAAGGGATTCAGTAGGGCAATCAAGGTCTTAGAAAACATAGAAAGTGGAGCTAAAAGTTCAAACAGAATACAGACGGGTGACAAATTAAAGGAAAAACCCCTACAGTGTGGGGGTCCGGAGGTCAAATTAACATAAACTTAAATTAAGTCATCATATTTAATATATGGTTTCATATCCTTTGCATGCCATGACTTCCGGATGTCTGTGACTCAACAGCATCAAAAGACTCTTGATATCTTATTTTCAGGTACTCTTATAAGTGATACTATAACCTCTCTGCATTTGAATGGATAGCTATGGGAATTGGGGGGTGGGACTTGATTAACCCCTTGGCGCAGATAGAAAATTTGGTCTATTTAGGGGGTGCTCTGTTTAAGGCTTTATAACTCCAGGTGTGAGCATCACATAAACTTGGTAAATGGCTTAAATTAAAGAAGAAAGGTGTACCATTTACAATACAAACTTAGATTTGTTTATTTTCATAGTTTAAGTCAAAATAAAGTGCCACAAATGCAAAGAAACTTTGGAAGAATTTGTTTGCAACAAAATACTGAGTTACATAAGTGAAATCGGTAATATATATATACACACATTTCCTGGATCATAAACTCCATGTCCACAAGTTTTGCTAAATCTGAGGATGATATGCAGAACTACTAAAAGTCTATGGTGCAAAATATAGGCAGTGTACCCTGTTGTCCATTAGAGTCTCCAGATCTATCCAAATGGCTAAATTGTGCACTGCTCTAAATAAAAAAAATTATGCTATATTTGACTACAAATCAACAGTTTTGGCTCATACACTTTTGCATAATTTTCAAGTGGGAATTACTATATTTTCATCAGTATAGGGGGGTAGATATCTATGGGTCCAAAACCCCTATGAAAAACATGTCATAAAATTAATAAAATTAGTTTTGTCCATTATAAAGCATATACATTTGCTCCTTCTGATGGCTTAAGATAAAAAACATTGATATCACAGTGTTACATGCACCTAAATATTTTGCCAAATCATTCACTCTTCTACCTCAATAAAACATCACTTTTCCCGGTACTCTACAGTATGTATACTTATGTCCTGGGATTGCATTTTTCTGTACTTTCTTTTTTTTAAATGTTCCTATTCATAATGACTCCAAGGAAAATTTTATCTTAATCTACCACATATCAGCGTACAGTAAATTGGAATGAGCATTAGTCATGCCCTAGTATATACGCCATAGCCTATATTATGTACGATAACATGAACATAAAACAGTATTCCACCATCTGAAAAATGCTGCCAAATGTTCTATCTTCAATGAACATCTGTAGCCTACATCAAAAATAAATTTAACGATTGCACTACAGTATGTGAAATGCACTCAAAATGTGAAAATAACAATAGGGCTATCAAACATATTGGAAAGACAGTGCTCGAGTGGAAACACGAACGTACATTTGTAGCCAGCAAGACCAACGGAATTTTAGACGCAAAAATACTTACATATCGGGATAGGGAAACTCCCCTCCCTAATGCGTTTTCTATAGAGTTTGCGTAATACCAGACTGTTAAAACGAAAACTGCTGTTATGCTGGGCTGTAGTAAATTGTTCAAAGCACCCAAAAAGACATGGCATATATCGTTGCTAAGGTTATAATGTACTCTATTGGATAAAAAAGGCAACAATTAAACCAGAATGAACTGTAATGAATGAGACAGGCTTAGAGGGCATGAGTCAACGTTTCAGATAGTGTAATAGCGGTATAAAGTGTTTTATATTTCTCAAACCGATTGTACCAGACAATAAATGACCACTGCATTTTGAAAGGAACATCTTGATGTGTAAAACCAATGGTAGGATTTTATATTGGTATGTCACCTTCCCACCCCCCATTTACCAAAGACAACACATGCAACAACTAATACTTGTAAAGCATCACCCCAAATAGTAAATTCACCAAGTTTCACCATCTTGCCACCAAATTTGTCCATTTCAAAATTATCTGACAGATGAATTGAGGCCCATCAAATACCGTTCCCCCTATGTTTCTGAAGAAAGGAAGACCTGACATTCACCAAACTAATACTGGTAAAGCATCTCTCCATATAGAGTTAATTCATCAAGTTTCACCATCTTACCACCAATTCTGTCCAATTCCATAGGGGGAAACATTATCTGACGGCTGAATTTCACCCCATCAGATACAGTTCCCCCTATGTTTCTGAAGAAAGAAAGGCCTGACATTCACCAAACGAATACTGGTAAAGCATCTTTTCATATAGAGTTAATTCACCAAGTTTCACCATCTTACCACCAAATTTGTCCATTCCATATGGGGAAACAAGGGCGATAGAAAAGAAAATTGGGGAAGGAAAAAAGAACACAGGATAAAGGTATGTGATTGTTATGAATCTGTGTATCTACGTTAGTTAACCACCTAGCTAGCTTAACCCATGTTAGCCAACGTTAGCTAACGTTAGTTGTTGCTCAAAGTAAAGCAACAACTGAAGATAGCAACATCCAAAAGCTGATTTTAACCTGCCAAGTTGGAAAGTAATGAATGCATTATTCATTTTGGCTGAAACATTTTTCATTAGAACAACTAGCTAGCACCTGATTGCAAGCATCCTTGATTGCAAGGTTAACTTTGATTGTTAGCTAGCTAGCTACCAGTTGTTTTTCTTGCAATATTAAAGTTGTGGTTTTGATTTTGAACGAATAAAACTGAACATAGTCACAACTAATTTTAACCTGGCAAGCTGGCTAGAAAGTAATGAATGCAGGTATTTGTAAAGGCTAGCTTTGCTTGTCTGCAAGCTACCAATGTTTTCTTGCAACATTAAATGTGTGTTTTAATTTATTATTTTAATACATAACATATGGAATTGCCCCAAATAGTTTCAGGCTTACCATTTGCTTTCTATGTTAAATTGTATTTGGATAATTGGATAATTTTTGCGTGGTTAATAAATAGGCCTGGTAGATACATATAAAATAAGTTATGTAATGTCTTGCAGTCTATAATAACAATCTATCGTATAATCTTTTCAGGGGGTTTATTGAAATGCATAAATAATATATTGAAATATAAAAAATATATGTTTAATATACAGCCTACATTGTTTTCAAATAAAGAGATTTGTTGTTAATTAATTTGTCTGTCTCTATTGTGTGTGTGTGTGATTTGGTGGTTGCGCTGGGAGTGTTTTGGGGCCACAAACAAAATCTTGTTTAGGGCCACCAAAATCCTAGGGCCGGCCCTGCACAGGAATAGTATGGAACACATGGTTGGCAAAATAAGTCATCAAGGGTCTGCGGTATCAAACTAGCCTCAAACCATCACTCTGCTGCCAGATATGCAGTAGATATGGAAGGATCACTTTAAGGGTTATTTCTCTTGAGTCAGGAGAAACGACCCTTAAGTTGATCCATCCATATTTACTGCATATCTGGCAGCAGAGTGATGGTTTGAGGCTCATTTGATACCTCAGACCCTTGATAACTTACAGCCATTTAGCCAACCATGGTAGGTGACGGCTGAGAGGAGTGTCTCGCGTTTGATCTAGGCCAATGAAGTGTGCCTCCACAGTCAGAGCAGAGGTCTTTAGAGAAGACCCAGTGTGGGAAGGGGCTAGAAAAGCAGCACTAAAAATAGCCTGTCTAACCACATCCTGGCCTGTCTGGGTCACTGAGGGTACATATGCAGATGCATAAATATACAATATATGATTTGCACCTTCCATTCACCTTTTTCGTTGCTTTCTCCTCTGTTTTCGTCTTTGGGACTTCATTAAGCATCCACGGTGCTTTTATTCGTAAAAGTTTCCTTTTACGTGTCTTATATCTACATGCTCCATTATGTAATTTTTTTTTGAAAGGATTAGGTAACTGCTTAAGTAACACAGGAAGACCACAGATCTTGTTCTATCCACTGAAGGTGCCATATTCTAAAGCCATATTTATCCAAAGCAGGTCATGAAGGAAAAAACGTTTTTTCCTCAAACATAGATAAGCATACACGCACACGTTATGCACATATGTAAACAATAAGCATACACTCACTGTCTCACTCTCGCGCACACACACACACAATTAAGTAAATCCATAAATTAAACTGATTTGTTCATCATTAACACTTTACAGCTCTCTTTTTGCACTTGCTCATGTTATATCAGTGCATTATTCTTATTACTATAATAAAATACACAAATTATCAATTAGAATGAGAATAAATGAGGTTGCACAAAAACACATCCCACCTCAGCTTTTCATATGGGCCTATTTTTACCAGCAGAAACACTGAAAAAAAACCTGGCATTCATATGTGATATCCTGTGTGAGCATCTCAGCTTGTAGCTAAAGGCATTTATTAAATAAATAACCCGATACAGCCGATCCAGTACTATTACATCAGAAAATACAAAGAGACAGTCTTGCTACGGAACAAAGCGGCCATAAACAAACCCTCTTGTTCTTTTGGAACTACTGCATTACAAAAGAACATAGTGTCCCCCATTATTATTGTCATGTACTACCCTCAAGGTGATGTCTCGAGCACATTATCCTTCATTATCCTAATATCATGGTCTCAAATACTGGACTACAGACACACCTGTAGGTTCCAGTTTACTATGCAAAGCACCCATATAATGAGGTTAATCAAAATGTCAGCGCTGTGCATTTTTAGAGCTCTTGTTGTATTAAAAAGAAAACAAAAAAAAAAACTTAAAACTCTAGTTAACAAGCATGTTCAAATACAGATTTCAATGAGATAAATGGTATTGGGTATTTTGTAAACTTTTTAAACTGGGGACCCAATTAAAAAAAACAAAACAGTAAATGCCTTCTTAAATGGAACTGCTACATCCTCTTCCATCATTGATTAATAGGTGAATAAAAACTACCTAAATAACAGTCTACCTAAATAGTTTATTAATCTACGAAAATACTGTGGCACGTTCCATGTCACGTTTCCTCCACCCCCATCTCTACACAAGATGATGTCATGGTATGGTAAGGGTATAAGGTGTAGAGATGTTAAAGGCAATGAAGGATCCTGAAATAGATGATATGCTTACCAGTGGCGGGGGGTTGGGTACATGTGGTCTTGGCTCAAAAGCTATCCTAAATGCACTGAAGTTGTTCTCAATGTTATAATTATTATGTACCATTATAGAACCTGAACTTAATTTAAAAAAAATCTGTTTGCAGACAGTCGTGTGTTTAGTTTTGATTTGACTGTTTTCTTCTCTGATTAATTTGTACTTTCAAATTACAGTTTGTCTCTAGTTGGTCTGTTGATCACAACCTGGTTTGCGTTTAGCTAGTGATGGCGTTGCACCGTTGGGTTATTGAAGTGCTAATTAGTTGGGCGAGGGCTTTTAGCTTGGAGCAGCCCATTCAGTCACTACCTAGAAGATGATCGTGATTGTATCAGGGGTTGCCGGACACCCTCTGCCCAGGCCAACCGGACAAAACTATGAACAGCAGAAGACATTCCAGGGCCACATTGTCAGACCCCACATGGAGCCCTCCACCTCAACCCTCTCTAGCACTTTAACCTCGCCCGAACACCTGAAAAGATGTACATCATCTGTTTTCAGAGCCTGAGTAACACAATGTCATGCAAACAATCTGAGGGGGAAATACTTTAATTTGAACATATCCTTTCTTGAATTTCAAACAAAAAATAACTAATCTTCAATCTTTTTTTTTTTTAAATGGCACAAAAATTATTTTGATATAAATGCGAACATAACGTGACCTGAATGCTTACATGTACAGTGGGTGAAAATGCATATTTTCACATAGTGCGTGCTAAATTATTCATCTTTCTGATACAATGTCGCATGTATGTTCAAGATTATGCATTTCATTACAAATATAGCAGGAAAAAAAAACAAAAAACAAAACTGCATGCCAACTAGACAAAATGTTTTTTTTTCAAACCCAGTCATTCATTCCAGCTGCAGACGATTACCATCTTTAATTACATGACAGACGTATCGGGCGTTCTTCTCATCAGCACAGTGTCCTCACTCCTCTGGCAATGACTCAGGGCTACTGGTAGTTATCCGTCTTCATGTCGTTCAGTCCCAGGTCTTCATTCTGCTCGAAGGTTCTCTCGTACTTCTCCACCGTCAGCTCAGGGTCCGGGTCTGGAGCGTACACGTTCTGCCGAGGGAAAGCACCTTTGAGAAATACCTTTCTTCCACATCCTCTGGGACTATGTTTTTTCAGTAACAGATTCTATAGTAGTACATGCTAGTGAAAATCTCAAATATATGTGAAACACTCCCTGCCATGAGATACGCAAGACATTTTATCATTTAAGGCTGAAATTCTGTTTTCCAGTATCAGCTGGTGAAGAACAGAAAACAGTATTACTGTATACAGTTCCTCCTAGCTGCAGGTGTATTGGACTGGAGCTTAATGTACAATTAGCCAGTGTAATACAGTCAAGAACATTAAAATATGACCAGCACTATACTATGCAGTAATACAGAGTATATATGATTTGGAAGTTTATGTAGGAACACTTGTGCCAGTATAAATGAATGAATAAAAGTGAATTAAATTGAAATTAAGTAAAAATGTCAACACAAATAATTAAAGCTGGAGTAGGTAACTTTTTTATTATAATTTTTTTATAATTATATTGAGGAATGATCATGCTTAGTATGTAGCAATCATAGAAAGAACCGCTGTGAGAGAAAACCAGCACAATTCTAAAACCAGTGATTCGGCCCGAACAAAGTGGCTAATGACGTGAACCAATCCCATATGTGACGTGATTTCCATGAAATAAGGCCTGTTCATTTATTACATTTTTTTATTTGTAAGAATTTTGTTCGGGATTTTAAGAGAGACGTGTTTGCAGACGCAGTCATCACAGACGAACGACCACAGAAATCCGCCGCAGGCAGACCAGGCAACGTAACTTTCTTTTATCGCCAATGATAAAGAAAAAGGTTAATTCCCCATCGCCCCCCTGGTTCATGATCAAAATATCTCTCCTACCCACAATTGAAATTTTAAATTACATCGTCAACAAAGTGTCACAGCTGCCGTTACCCCCCAACTGCTTGCAGAGTCTGTAAGTTATATTCAATTCCATAGCGGCGCAGGTCGGTAATACCGGTATCAACGGTGCTTTAGAGGGAAGTACCACCTGCGTCAAAATAGTTACACCGTGACAAGCCTTGAACCCCGTGTTTAATTTATGGAAAAAACAACATAAACACATATGAAGAAAAAAATAGACAAAAACCTTGTGCACAGCGTGTTTTTGTGAGATACTGGTTACGGCAAGATACAAATCAACAATTTATAAAGCCAACTAAGGTATAAAGCCTTAAAATGTAAGCAGCATATAACGCTATCCCCCAAAGACATTAGACAAATTATTTTTATTCTAGAGGTTTTTCATTAAATTAAGCTGAAATTGTTGTTAGTACGGCTTCAAATTTGACAAATTGATCACTGTTAACGGAGTTAACTGTTAACTGTTTAGGTCGCGCCCTAAAATTACTTCTGTGCTGCGTGACGTCACACAGGTGGAACACAAACAGCTGTGCTATATTATACCTGGTTTGTTAGATTACAAATTTCTACACATGGTGGGAAAAACTGGTTGCAAATGAAAAAGTTAGCGATTATGACACACTAGCTACGACAAACTAACTGATTAACAGGGTTTATCGTAGTTTACTCTTCTCTTATCTGGGTTCTGAGATCAAAGAAACAACCAGCAATCAGCACAACGCTGCTATACAATGCCAGCGTGCTTAGTGCCTATGTGAGCATTACTCATAAACCCATGTTAACGATGGAGAACAAATGCTATATCACATGAAGTGTTAAGGGGGGTGGGCTCTTCTATGCCCATTGTTACTATGAATCCCATTCCCACACGCTAGCTAGCTCGCCTGCAGCTAGCGTTGACGGCTTGTTCATCCGAACAAAACTGTTCCATTTCTTGGACAAATTTAGATCTTTAGGCTTCATTTGTGTATGGGTGTGTCACTAACAGGAGTAGTTAGATCCAAAAACCACACATTAGTCATTTCTGCTTCCTTCACTGATCACAGCAGCGCAACTAACAATGCTAAATTGACAGCATCTCACGTCCCCCACCATCAACGACACAAAATATGACGCAGGTGACCATTCCGAAGACTGGTGAAAACGGAAGGCGGAGCACAAAAAGTAAGAGCATAACATCTTTTAGGGTTTTATTCTTGCCTTTATTTGAATAAAATTATCATAAAATCACAAAATAGGACAAGTGCTTCCGTTTGGTTGGTATTTGATGTTTTATAATATCAAATGCTTACACTTTAAGGAGCGAACCTGATGAGGCAATAGCGAAATGCGTCGGTCACGTCTGAGCTCGTCGTTAAACTCAGCTTTAAATTTCGTGCGCGGTTTACAATATGCCGCTAATAGTTGGCTCTATACATTTTTGATAAAAAATACATACATTTGATGTATGCTCCTTTAATGCTTGGTTAAATAAGAGGATTTTACCTGCAGATAGCTGTTCCCTGCTGGGTCATCAAGAATAATGTGAACATCCATTTTACCAGCCATGATCTGAAATATTTACAGATGTCTAAATTTACAAACAGCAGCACATATGATAAGCATGAAACATGACATCTTTTTCATAACAGAAAATATGTGCGTTTGTTTTTTTTGTTACAATAATAAAAGAACCCATTACCTGGTCAATCTTCTTTCCAAAGAGCTCTATTTTTTCAGCTCTTCCTGGGGTGGCACTATCTCCACAGATGAAAGGGTTTTTTGAAACAATCTAGAGAAAAGAAAATATATATATATTTTTTTTAAAATATTTTTTGCTTAAATTATTTTCACAATAGCCTAAATCAATATGTACAATAAAGGGCTAAAACAACCATAGAATTTAGCTTACAGATATTGTTAAGAATGTGTGCTTGTTTGTGGGGCATTTTTAAAACATACATAGTGCTGCCATATGACGTCACGTGGCGCTGTAATGGCGACATGTAGTCCAGCTGTCTCTCGTGTTCGTGTTTGTTAATTTGAATGTATTTTCTTGTGTCGGGCTTTTGACTTTTGTTTTTTCATGCACTGTGTGTCTTGTGGTGCGGGGAGGCGGGCTGGAGATTTTTCGGGGCACTCATGCCGCTTGTTTTGATGATATTGGCGAATTGTCTCGCCGGGATAATTTTGTTTGTGGTCGTCACCATGGAGACACATTCGCAACATATGCTCGGGATTGTCCGTTGGATCTGCAGCAGCAAAGTTTACCATCGCTCTTCACCGGAGTTGAAGATGTCGGGACTGATCAGAGAGTGCAGGCGGTCTTCAAAGGGCAACCAGGGAATGGAAGGAGAAGATCATGCGGGGGAGGAGTGAGGCTACGACTGGGAAGGTTGACGCAGTTCGGTGGATCCATTTCGACAGCGAACAGAGACCGCAACACTGCGTGTATGGAGGAAGAGGCGCAGTTTGTGTGTTGGACTGCTTAATGCCACTGGACATCTCGGGACTGCGGGGGCTATTTTTAATCATGACAGCATGGCTGTATTCCACTTTAATTCACTTGATTAATGAAATGATTCTATTGAATTTCTTTATTTGATATGTTTGTTTGTCTGCCCCACTGTCTGTTTTTTGTTGTTCCTGGGGCTACAACTAAAGTTCCCAAACGGGAAAATAAAAGTTCTTCTATTCTATCTAGTTAATTTTTAGAATCTGTGGTTTCAGCTTCAAAGCTGGAGACATAACTTTCAGTGTTTGAAATACAGAGCAGAAGATCTGGTCGGTCCAGGTTCTTGGATGCTCTCCACACTCACCAGGTCTTTGATGTCTTTGAGGAGACCCTCGAGGGTGGTGAACTTCCCTCCGACAGCAGCCATTCCCAGCTCAAACTCCAGCTCAGGGATCAGGACACTGCACGTCTCCGACTGCACTCAACACAAAGACGGCCATTACACTCCGAGGGCCTTGAGATTACTACACGTGTCACAGTTAGATGCCCTACTCCAGATTGACAGAGGCCTACAAATTGAATCTATTGCAAGAAACTATATCAGTGGTGCCTTCGTCCCAACACTGTGCAAGTAGGCATTTAACATTCCATTCCGATCGTCATTGTGCTATGCTTAGGTTTATTCTCTTGCTGTGCCGATTGATTTGATTGTCATTTCTCCCAAAGTTTAATAATATATTATATTTAATATATAATAATATAAATTCTGTAATAGGCATAATGTTAAACGAAGGATGTTAAATCATTTTTGTATATTATACTAAAATAGTGAAGAACTTATTTCTTAAAATACACCAGTAATCATATTCTTGTAAGTATACTAAAAGGTTACAACCTGAGGGGTATACTACAACACGATATTAAGGGGATAGCGAGCTAAATTAAGCTTCAACCCTGGGTTTCCTGTATCACAAAGGAAATCTGGGAATATTGCACGGCAACTTACTCTGCACGGCTAACCTGCTCCGGGGCAGGTTATGTTCAGGATAACAGAGTGAAACATATAAAAGCACCGCCCTTTGACCAATCAACTAATCAAAGGCGTCTCCATTCCAAAGGATTCCGGAGAGGTATGTGCAGATACTGAGGGAATCTCTTCACAGGGCGAGATGTGATTTCCGCAAAAGATTTTTTGAGTTCCGGAAAATGCTTGAGATACTTTTTTTTATGAATGATGTGATTGCTTCAGCAATATTTTAAACATGCTGTATCAAGTTTAAGGAGCTCTAGAATGTAGTAGTACAGTTGTCACATTATAAATAAACTGTATGACAATGTACTGAGAGTATAGATTTATTTGTTACGAGTGGTAAGGTGAATATTATTATTAAAAAAGGTATTAACTCGCCTAACAAATTTAACCTACACGATGAGCATTTTTTATTTAATTTTTTTGCCAAAAGCTCCTTCCTGACTTTGTTGGAGGCAACGGTGTTGCTTTTTGCTCATATGATTGTTTCATGTTCTTATCCGTCCATTATATCTGTCCGTATCAAGTCTTTTTCCCCACAGGAGAGAAATACATTGCTCTAGTACAGCCCATGCTGCACCGCTATAGGCTGGTTGTTGCAGACACCGCCCCTTTTATGGTAACGCGCATGTACCTTGATTAATAAAGCCTGTGTTCACTTAGCAAGTTCATAACCACGTTCGTAGTACCGGTTAAGCCAGATTGCGGTGGTTAGGCTTTCTGAAGCCAGCTAACACAAAGAAACCCTGGCTATGTTAAGCTTCCGTTGTAGTATACCCCCCCCGGATTGGTCGATCAGTTATTTATATTAACATGTTGAACTATACACAAAGGTAGTCTGCTGCCAGTTATGTGTAATAAATCCATAGGGTTACCTTAAGCAAGTCCCGGGACATATCTGAGGAGTCTGTGAGATGAAGGGTTATTTTGGTTCCCACGTCTTCTGTAGCTCCTCCCGATTTTACCTTCAAAAAAAATTAAAAATTTAAATAAAAGGGAGAGAGAGACGCCAGGTTCCAACTTGAATGGTAGCCATGGCAGTCAGGTACACCTCTGTTACTAGGCGATGGTGAAGCAAACATAACGAATGGATTGTAATCACCTCGTTTGTCCTGTGTCCACAGCTGTCACAGTTGGTCGCCATGATGATCACCTCTTTAAAGTGAGGTATTTCTGGAGAATGATCAAGGAGAAAACATGGAAACATCTTCAAGCGTTACCGTCCATTTCTAAACGCAGTGAAAAGCACTTTGATTCCATCAGCACAACTAAACTCCACCTTCACCACAACCCCACAACCCCCTCCCCCACAAAAGGATACGGACAAGCTTCATGTTTGTAGATGCTGGTACATTGCATTCTGGACAGTTGGTGTTAAACATCAAGACCTGAAGCAGTCAAATTTAGGTAAAAACAAACAATCGCTTGAGGACAGAGGAAAGCATTTCAAAAGAAGGAACACAGCCACATCCGTGTTGTCTCATTAACTGAACACTTGAGTAGGCGCACTACCTGACCTCGTTTCTTAAGGTGTTAATATCATTGCCTGGTGGTTCCGCATTGTCCTCTTCTGCATCCTCATCAGCCTGCAACATGAATAATTCTGCATTCACAATGGGGAAGGGGAGGACGACTACGTTTATGTCAGTGCAGTACAATGGCGGGGTTCTGGCCCGGTCCACATTGACATATTCAAACTGGACTGAACGCATTGAAAAAGTCAGTTAAGCGGGGGAGAGGGACTTCTGTTTGAAAGACCGGGGATGTGCAAATGAGATTCGCAGAGAATCGGCAGCGAAAGCCACAAGATTCGTCACGGTTGCTTCGCGCAGGCTGTGGTGGTGCCGAATGACAGCCGTATGAAAGCAAGCTGTCAATAATCGCCGTGGCTGTTGTTCTCCGCTTTGTTTTCTTGACATTCAAAATAGCTGCTTTGATTAGGCCACTTAATATTTCAATGGAATCCTTGTGACGTCTCAAGGATTGTACATTAGAACAACGGTTTGTCATCATCTACTTTTCTACCAGGACAGCCTTGTTGATAAATTCATGTTAAAAATGCATTTCTAAATATACAAATATACATATGGAGGGTTCTGGGTTTTACTCAGTGCAGATATCCAGCTAACTCAGTAATCCTGCTTTGTGAAATACCCCCATGATTGTCTGGATTGAAGACCATGATTGGGTAATTAGTTGAATCGGATGTCATAGTGCTGGGATAAAACACAAATCTGCACCGACACCGGCCCTTTTTTCAGATAAGATTAGACTGTTTTAGAGGGTGTGATAACATGGGAAAACACCTTACATCTCATCTCAACAACTCACCCAGGAACCCAACCTTGAGGAAATATTTAGCATTTTAATGTGCTGACTGGATCTCTTACCTTTATTCCTAGCTGAGTGTCCTGTTGAGATGTCCTCTTATAGTGTAAAACACAGAGGGCCTCATCTTTTTGAGGGGCATGTGGGTTCTCCACAAAACTATTCCCAGATGGGTCATCAATCACCTGCGGGGGGGGGGGGGGGGGGGGTGGCACCAACATCATGAATCGATAAGAAGCAAGAAATTTCAATTTCAATTTCACCAGCTTCCAATGATATTCCAGTTTAATTATTTATAAATAATACTTTTTTTCCATTAGTTGGCCTAACCAGAGTGAATTCCTGTTCAACGTCATTTAGCTTCTTCAGCTTTTCAATGAATTTGTCAATTTTTTCAGCAACTTCCGGAGAGGTTGTCTGTGGGGAGATATGAACACTTAATCAGCAAGACAACATTTATATATTTAATGATGTTGATCAATGTCTATTAATCTGTATTTTATCAAAAGTTTCTAGCACCTTCCGTATGGGCTGATCTTGCTCCAAGCCTGCAGCTGCCCTCTCAATTAGGCCTTCAATGGTGGAAAGTGCTAAAATTTGGGAGAAATGAAGACAGATGGAGAGGTTAGTGACTGCAGAGGGATGTTTTGTGATTTTTGTCTGACCATTTTCAAAAACAATATTGTGTCACCCCTGGTTTAACCCTCTTAAAAATCTTAGTCCTTTCTTTTTGGATTTACTTGTGGGATAATGCTATCGCTGTAGAAACAAATGGAATAGAATGTATAGCAGTATTTATTTTTGCTAATAGCAATTGTTGGTTTGGTTAAATGTACAAATATTTATTATGAATGGGTCTTCTGTGTCTTCTTAGTCATCACAATTTTGTATTCCTGAGAAGTTCAATTTTTAATCCATGTTCTCCAAGTCAGGATAAGGATAATCGCTAAGTGATCGTCATGTAATCTTATTGGTTACAAACCATTTTAGCCAGTGTTAAAGGGCAATGGTTATATTGGCTTCAATTGCCACTTCCCATTGGAGGCCCACCCACACAAGACCATCATTTATCTTCAGTAGCAACTGAAAACACATTGTCTGAAGTTGGCAGGATTTATATCAGTGGGTCAACCTGGTCAGATATGTAGTACCACAAGGCCATGAGCCTGATAACTGAGGCCATCTTCCCCCATAAAAAAACCAGGTAACTTACACCCCTTTTGCGTGTAGGCAGGAATTTCAAAATCCAGTTCTGGGATTCTTGTAGTCGCACTGTCGGCCTTCACCACTTCTCGGTTCATGTCCTGAACGAACAAAAGGAAATAATGCGTAGCCTTCAAAATCTACAATCATGCAGGAAGTAATGTTTGCTAGACATACACAGCTACGGATGGACTGTGGCATAAGGTCGCTCTGTATGGCACCATTGCCCTCTAGAGGCCATAATAAAAGCTACCTCAATTGCCCTGGAACTCCTGTGTCCTTGGGTGCGTCCCAATATTCTTCACTCCCAACCTGCTTTCCTCCACTCCCCCACAACCACTCCTCTCCTACCCGTAAGTATGCAAAACTGCCTGAACGTTTCGAGCACAAGTATTTGCACGTAACAATACACAATGTACCGGACATTGCGGTTTGCGTCGAGACATTAATTAATATGTAACCATTAGTACGTAAGTAAGATGTAATCAGCAACATTATATTAAAACACAAAGATCCGTTTCTGGGGCCCGGAGGAGAGGCGGTGGTAGTGGAGGAAAGGTGTGTGCACTTTTCGACGCACCCCTTTTGTCCCTTCTACTAAACATTTGTAGGTTCATTCCTCGATCACAACAGTGTCTGCTATTAATGAAGCTCAACTGATCAGATTTTATGGCTCATAATGTATATTAATGAAGGGACTGGTTGAAGGCTAAGAATCCACAATTACATTACATTCATTTAGCAGACGCTTTTATCCAAAGCGACGTACAGTAAGTGCATACAGAGACATCATCAAGATCACTACAGAACAGACAAGACAAAGCACATCCTTCCCATAATGTAGCAGCTATCACTAGTAATGAACGTTGACTGTAGTTCACAGTAAGCTGTGAGTAAATCAGCAATACTACACTTCTATTCTGAATACTATTATAAACTATAATAAACAGACAGGAAAACACAGGGAAGCACTTTAACCTCCTGTTACCCATATTACTAGTTCCCTGTGTTTTTCCTGTCTGTTTCTTATAGTTTATAATAGTATTTAGAAGTGTAGTATAGCTGATTTACCCACAGCTTACTGTGAACTAGTCAACGTTCATTACTAGGGATAGCTGCTACATTATGGGAATGATGTGCTTTGTCTTGTCTGTTCTGTAGTGATCTTGATGACGTCTCTGTATGCACTTATTGTACGTCGCTTTGGATAAAAGCGTCTGCTAAATTAATGTAATGTAAATATTGTGCCGAGTGTGGCCCCAATAATCAAAGCACCCATGTAGGTTCATAAACCACCTTGGGGTGACTTACCTCTTTCGTTCTAACACGGAGGGTGTACCTCACTCCCTGGTCCTGGATGCGACCAGCTGATTGAATTTCAGTGTTGGACCAGTGGCAGTGTGCGCAGGCGAATGAGCTTATGATGATCTCTTTGAAGAAGGGAATCTTTGTCAGCAACAGACGGGTGCTTCCCTATATAAAAAGTATATTGCCAAATATTACTACTCCAGCCACACCTGTCATGCCTAAAAGACACTGGGATATAAGATGCTAGCTTTTGTTATCACATTATCAATGAATAGGTACCTCGATAGATCGCTAATTTTATCTGTACGATAGATTAGTAATACTGTCAATGCAGCAAACAAAATATTCATGGGCTAAGGTAACGCAACTTAGCTAACTTATTGTAGAGACATGGTAAGTTACCACTGTAGTTGGCTGGCAGCTGGTTAGCGAGCTCGTGTGAAAACACAAATAAACGTTAATTCACCATATTGTATCAATTAATCAAAACAGCTAAGCAGTTATCTAACCGCGTCAGATAGTGTAGCTAAAAACCAACTAGCGTCAGCTTGTAAGAAATCATAAAGGCAATTTACATTTTCATAACAGTTCATGCACAGACTCTCGATAACAGTGGGCTGCATGTCGTCGTCTTCGGCGCTTATCTCTTTAAAAACACCCCGTCCACCTCGTACATCGTCCTCTTCTATTAATGACATGATTTAGCTAAACAGACAAATAGCAGGACATAACCAGTAAGTTAGTATTTAAACTAACGCCACGCTGGATAAATGCTGCTCTCTAGTAGTTTCTAGATTGTTCCGCCTTTCTGCAGTGCACGTAGTCTGAACCCGGAAACTGAACGTCAACTTTTCATTACGTCATTCTCGCCTTGGAAGTCTGCGGAGCAAAAACGTTTACCCAAATATGGATTTCCGGATCAAAGGACAATGTATCTATGGAAAGTTTCACACAATTCTTTGTCAGTGTGTGGCGTTTAAAATGTGGTCGTTTTTATCCGCACACATTTCTCTCTTAAATGGCACTGGATCCACTGAATCCTGATGCTGCTTTCCAACCAAAATAATTATTTTGCTAACAGCAAACTAACGGAGTATTCAAATGATCTCAGAAGTCGGAATATTTCCAATTTACGAGAAGAAAAAAGGATTTGAACGTGACACCCCGGTGATGAGATGGTGATGAGTTAATGACAACGATCTCGGAAATCCGACAATCAACTCGGGCTGCGTCCCAATACTGCAATACAATACTAGTGATGGGTCATTCACGAACGAATTACTCTTTTTGAACGGCTCTCTTTGTTGAACGTAGGGAACCGATTCCTTTCGGTGAATGAGCCATTTAGTTTGCCCCCCCCCCCCGTGTTGGCCAACGTTATGTGATCAGACAGAAAGCGCTGGTCGGGTGTAAATAGGCCTTCTATTACTTAGACTACCTTCATACGGATATTACTCTCAACCTGTTTCCATTTATAGTTCTTAATTATAAATCAAGCAGGTAATTAACTGAATAACAAATATCAATGAACAGGCTATAACCTAGCAAGCTTTTCAATGCTATAATTTTTCTTTGTCTCATAAAATGTGTAGCACTTAAATATGTGGTTACGTCTGGTGCACTGGAAAAAGCAGGGTGTAAAATTAGTATTTGTTTCCGTTTGCTTAGCTTACGTAGCCTAACAAACAATTAATTTTCATGAATAATCGCTTATAAAATCACCTAAATAACCTATGATTAAGAAATGATAATGACAAATAACTACAATTTGATATTGTTTTACAAGGGTGGCAATAATCTGCAGCATGCGCTAAAGAACATAGGCTAATTAACATGGACAAATTAGTCAGCCATTTAAATATTAGAAAGCAAAACTTTAAAGAGGACAACCTCTTAAGTGTCTCGAACCGTTGCGCACAACTCAGGCTAGAAAAATGAATTTACGAAAATCTACGGAACATTTAAACACTGAGTGTCTTTGCATGATAGGGTAGGGGTTTCCCCGGTTAAACTCCCAACCCAGACTCGTTCAATCTGCCACCTAATCATCCCCCAGTTTAATTGGCTAAAAAATTCTCTCCCTCTCCACCTCAGTTGATGTGTGGTGAGCATTCTGCCGCAAAATGGCTGCCGTTGCATCATCACATTGCTGATGGTTGAGGCGAGTTTCGCCCTCATCATTGTAAAGTGCATTGAGTATCGAGAAAGGCGCTATATGAATGCCAGGCAGTATTATAACTCCGTCATCATAAATGTGGATATAAAAAAATGCGACGTTTATGACGTACAGAACAATAATGCTATTTAAAAATAAATTGGTAGTTTAATCATTTGTGAAATACCCCATGATCAGAAACCCCCAGAACGTGCTAATTCCAATTGTGTCATTTTGACATGAAATCGAACAACTGCATTGTATATGCATAATGTAGAGTGCCTGCCACTATTATTGGCACCCTTGGTAAAGAGTAAAAAGAACTATAAAAAATTCACCGTTTTGTGAATTCGCTTAATCTCACTGAAAAAAATGAGAATTACATTTTAAGTTGGCTCAAATCATTCTTTGTATACATATAAAAAATTTTAAAAAAAGGGATGGTGTACAGCAAAGGAAGTAACTTGAGTGCAAAACATGAGTGCTCATTTGTGAAATACACCTATGCAAAAAGCAACAGTATGCCTTTGAATACGCAGTGCTATATACCCTTTGGGGATTTAACCAAAATAAATATCATATTGTCACTCAACTGTCAGCGATTGTGTCAGTTTGCCTAAAAGGAATTTGAATTTCTCAGAGCGGAAGTTACTGGCACATACTGTACACGATAAGTAGTTTTATTCAAGGCATCCTATCTTCAAGATCAAACACCACACACTATAGAAATGATTCACAACAGTTTTTATTTATAATTTTTATTAAATTTTTTCCTTTATGCACCAGGACTCAAACTGTAGGACTGGCTAGCTTCAGCTAGAACCAAAAGTAGCAACTTAAGTTTGTTGCACACACTTTCAAGTATTACAAGCAAACAGAAGGCATTTTGAGTTTCACCAACAGCCAGCTTCAGGTCAGATTGGGCCCTTGGGGTTTCACTTCTTACCACGTGACCCATTTAATCCACTTCCTCAATGGTTGGCCCAGAGGAGCCACCACCTGAAGGGGCACCAGCGGCCCCCGGGAAGCCACCAGGCATCCCCCCCGGCATACCACCTGGCATCCCCCCTGGCATGCCACCAGCACTCTCATACAGCTTGGTGATGATAGGGTTGCACACCTTCTCCAGCTCCTTCTGATGGTGCTCAAACTCATCTTTTTCAGCAGTCTACAGAAGAAAAGAATGCCAAACACAAAAATATGAATAGGTTTGGTAATTGGTAATCTCATATAATGTTTTTATAAACACTTCCAAACCTATAAAGGCATCTATATGTTCAAGTTGGTTTCAAATGAAACCGAAATGTTACCTGATTCTTGTCTAGCCAGCTGATGACCTCGCTGCATTTGTCCAAAATCTTCTGTTTGTCCTCATCACTAATCTTGCCCTGCAGTTTCTCATCCTCCACAGTGGACTTCATGTTGAAGGCATAGGACTCCAGGCTGTTCTTAACAGAGACTTTGTCACGCTGCTGGTCATCTTCTGCCTTGTACTTCTCAGCCTCCTGGACCATACGCTCAATGTCCTCCTTGCTGAGTCGACCTAAGCAGGAGGTGATAAAATCCCAATTAGATATCCCATCTGCTTAGAGATTAAAACAAATGCAAGGGGTGCGTCCCAATACTCGAAAAATGCACCCTCCTTTCCTCCACTACAACCTCTCCTCCATGCCCCGGAAATGGATCTGTTTTAATCTGTTGCTGATTACATCTAAAGTACGTATTAATGGTTACATATTGTCTTGATGCAAACGGCATCAAGCCGCATGGTACATTGTATGCTGTATATGCAAATAATTATACTTGAAATGTTCAGGCAGTTTTGGATACTTCCGGGTTGGAGAGGAGTGGTAGTGGGGGAGTGGAGGAAAGGAGGTGGGGAGTAAAGAATATTGGGATGCACCCCAGAACCCCCACCCCCTCATAATGGCTCTGCCCCGTACCTTTGTCATTGGTGATGGTGATCTTGTTTTCTTTGCCAGTGCTCTTGTCAACAGCGGAGACGTTGAGGATGCCATTGGCGTCAATGTCAAAAGTGACTTCAATCTGAGGAACACCACGGGGTGCTGGGGGAATGCCAGTCAGCTCAAACTTGCCCAGCAAGTTATTGTCCTTGGTCATGGCTCTCTCACCTTCATAAACCTGCGCAAGCATTATGGGAAAGAACATCACAAAAATGCATTTTTCCAGAAGCACTTAAGATAGCTAGAGTTTACATTTGAAAAATTAAGACAGCAATACATTTAAAAAGTTCGCTCAGACATCCAAGGAAGGTACATAGGCCATCTTTGGTCTTGCAACCTCTGGTGGAAACTACGAATGATTTAGGAATCATTTTCATCACAGCGAACCATTCAATTTTCTCTCCCTCTGACCTGAATGAGCACACCAGGCTGGTTGTCCGAGTAGGTGGTGAAGGTCTGGGTTTGCTTTGTTGGAATGGTGGTGTTGCGTTTGATCAGGACTGTCATCACCCCACCAGCTGTCTCAATGCCCAGGGACAGAGGAGTGACATCCAGCAGCAGGAGGTCCTGAACATTCTCAGATTTGTCACCTGACAGGATGGCGGCCTGGACAGCTGGAAGGAGGAGCACATAATACTAGTCAACAACAATGTGTCAGCATACCATAATATTTGCTCAGATTCCTCCAGACAACCAACTAAAACAATTAGACAAATATAACCATTTAGTGGAGCAGATTAGACTATGGAATATGTTGAGATAAGACCATTACCTGCACCATAGGCTACAGCCTCATCAGGGTTGATGCTCTTGTTGAGTTCCTTGCCATTGAAGAAGTCCTGCAGCAGTTTCTGGATCTTGGGAATGCGGGTGGAGCCACCCACCAGGACAATGTCGTGAATCTGGGCTTTGTCCATCTTGGCGTCGCGGAGGGATTTCTCCACTGGGTCCATGGTGCCACGGAACAGGTCGGCGTTCAGCTCCTCAAAGCGAGCCCTGGTGATGGAGGTGTAGAAGTCGATTCCCTCGTACAGGGAGTCGATCTCTATGCTGGCCTGGGTGCTGGAGGACAGGGTGCGCTTGGCCCTTTCACAGGCGGTGCGGAGACGGCGAACAGCCCTCTTGTTGTCGCTGATGTCTTTCTTGTGCTTACGCTTGAATTCGGTGATGAAATGGTTGACCATGCGGTTGTCAAAGTCCTCTCCACCCAGATGGGTGTCCCCAGCAGTGGACTTCACTTCAAAGATTCCGTCTTCGATAGTCAGAATAGAGACATCAAAGGTACCGCCACCAAGATCAAAGATCAGGACGTTTCTTTCTGCCCCAACCTAGAACATAAAATGCTTTAATGTGCCGTTCAACACTGCATTTTCGTATTCTCCAAGAAATGCAACCTTGCTATTCTGAGGTGGATACTCAATTCAAGGATCAAACCATATAGAAAGATTGTATTGCCTGGGGGGGCATCCACATGTTTCTACTTCAATCTGTAAAACTCTACCACTAGCTAGATTTCACAAGTAGGGAAAATCTAAGTATCACAGAAAAACCAAGGGATTACCTTTTTGTCCAAGCCATAGGCAATGGCAGCAGCAGTAGGTTCGTTTATAATTCGCAGTACATTAAGCCCAGAAATTGTGCCGGCATCCTTTGTAGCTTGCCGCTGAGAATCGTTGAAGTAAGCTGGCACAGTTACAACAGCATTTGTTACAGTCTGGAAAGAGAAAACATGTATATTAATGTAGAAATTATACACGTCTATTCATTATACACTTCTATTCATCTGAATCCTGGTGTTTGTTGGAATTTGAACTTACTTTTCCAAGATAAGCTTCAGCGATTTCCTTCATCTTCACCAAAACCATAGAAGAGATCTCTTCGGGGTAAAAGGACTTTGTCTCGCCCTTGTAATCAACTTCCACTTTTGGTCGTCCACTGTCATCAACAACATTGAATGGCCAGTGCTTCATGTCAGCGTGAACCACAGGATCATCAAATCTTCTGCCAATTAACCGCTTGGCATCTGTAAAACGTTTTTAAAAATACAAAATTCTAAGGTTAAACTGGTTTTGGTGCTTATTAATCTCGCACATTTACAAATGTGCTCACTCAGACATCCAAGGAAGGTACTTCTGCCATCTTTGGTCCTGGGACCTCTGGTGGAAACTACGAATGACTTAGGAATAAACTTCATCACAGTGAGCAACCAGTATTACCCCAATTCTTGGATTACAGAATTACTGATCCACTTTTCTATCCTTTAATGCAAGGGAATACTTAAAAAAATAAAAATAACTATGACTGAACTTACCAAACACTGTGTTTGTGGGGTTCATTGCAACTTGATTCTTCGCTGCATCCCCAATCAATCTCTCGCTATCGGTGAAGGCAACATAGCTGGGTGTGGTCCTGTTCCCCTGGTCGTTGGCAATAATCTCAACTTTGCCATGTTGGAAAACGCCTACGCAAGAGTAGGTCGTCCCCAGATCAATGCCGACTGCTATACCCTTAGACATGGTTACTCTGGAAAAGGTGGGGGGGGGGGGGGGGGTAGGATGATTTGTTAGCTACAAAAATGGCAGAAACCATTTAAAAATGAGTAACAAATATTCTAGAAACTCAATCTCTCAAAAGTATTGGCAAGGCAGTCAGTCACTGGGTTCTGAACGCTCGTTCCCTTAGTGCAAATGCACATGACCAATGGCCTTGAACATGTTTGGGGGATATAAAATGAAAAAGTACATTTTGAAAACAACAACTATGGCCTCTAATGAAACATATGAACATACAAGACTTAAATGTATAGTAATTTTACTTATGAAAGTCTGTGCTGTGTAACTTATCAAAGGTCACGGAAGTCGGCAAAAACTCATGACCAGCACGTGCTTCCTGAGGCTTTCGCAAGTCATTACGTGACGTGCTCACAAAATACGTGGGATGCAGGGAGTTGCCATTTCCCTTCGATAGATGTACGTAGTACGTGTGTTGGTACTATCGCGAATAATCTAGGCTACGCAGAAATGTAAAACACGTGGTACTGTGGTCTACCAACAAAGACTAGCCTAGTACAAAGACAAAACCCGGAAGTTAGCGAATGGTAGGAAACCTAGTTTACTACACCACCTCACATTTAAATTAAAATCCTTATTGTTGAAAATCTAACCACTCATGTAATCGTTATTCGACTTAATATTGTCAATCATCTTCGCATACCTCATTTTGCTCCTCAGCGAAAACAAAAAGACAAGCGGTTATCAATCGAACTAGAAATCCTCAAACAAAACTTTCGATTGCTTTCCTTCCTGTTGTGACATTAATACAGTAACGTAATAATGCTGGAAGTAGCTAGCTAGCCACTCAATTTCCAAAGTACGTTAGCTGAGAAGGTCAACCGTGTTAACTACCAGGATTGCGACCGGCGGTAGTTCGTAGAAAGGCTTAAAAATGGCGAATGTGCCGGTTGGATTAAGTTAGGTGTTAAATCCCTATCTCAGTGGTGTTTTAAAACGGGTTGTTAGTACGTACTCTGAATAACGAATATAGCGAAACACCAGTATATTTAGGTTAACATTAACTAGCTTACAAAACTTACTTCTATGAAGTGGAGTGATGATGGTCTCTACTAGGCTGCTTGCTGTCCCCGCTCCGCGCAGTGAAAAAGAGAGAGAAAAAATGCGGTGCTTGCTTAAGTAGTACCCAGGGTTGCCAGATCTTGTGAAATGTCAAAATGACGTCACGTCCCACATGCGCACATGGAAACCATGGCCTTCCACGGCAAAAATAAAAGCCATAAAAGTTCCATAAACAATGTTACTATAGGGAAAAGGACAAAAATGTCCTCTTTTCGGAAATAGTCACCATTGAAACGCACATAATACAAAAGTAGTAGCTATTTATTTTCATAAAAAACTACATTATGTGTAGTTGACTCAAAAAGCATTTTAAAAGACAGTTTGAGGATCTAATTCGACAGTTTGCCTCTTGGCCCACAAGTAGGCAATCTGATATTTTTAAGTATTTGGATAAAACAGCTGAACTGGCAGCCCTTGCCATTGACATCTCTTCCATGAACCATTGGAGCCCGTTAGCCTTTTTACCGGAAGTTCCCATTGGAAGACAATAACGTTACAGTAAAAGGCTGCTACAGGGTGTTTAAAACGGGGAGCAGACCACCGAACGTTCTTATATAGTTCTGTGGAACAGACAGACAGTTAATTTTTGCCTTTCATAGTCGAGCGCACCAATCCCCCTTTGTAGCTAGACCACATTTCCCATCATTTCCGCGCGCTAATTGCAAACAACAATGGCGTCCTTCATGGAAGAAGATGGAAGATGGCGTGTAGGTGAAACGACAGGTCGCTCAGGGTACGTTTTGGGTCTGCTATGATGTAATTTAGGTCCGCGCGGACCCTGCGGACGTCCGTACGCATACTTTTTTTTTGGCGACTATGAATTGGCAGAATTTAAACAGCAGGACTTGCAGACTTTTAGGAGATGGAAACTTTCGGTTTATAAATCAAACGTGTTAGGCAACTTAATACAGTATCCACCTTCTTATAGGTTGCATGCTGCTGATCGGCTAGCCTCCAACCTTCCAAGATGTGCAATCTTTCCCATGTCCCTATTGTCCTTCACTGTGTTTCATATATTCCGTCAGAACAGCCACTGCAGTATAACACAAGGTACTGCATTTTTGGGCATCATGTGAACGCTGATAGAATGCTGTTGCAGCATGCTATCATTAGTATATGCCCACGGATTAATGTAAATTACCTTCCTTTTAAAGTGTTTTATGACTATATTCACTTCTATGCAAATCATTTTTGTATGCATGTAATTATATCTTACCGTGGTGGACCCATATTGAAAGTAATTCTGGGTGAAATCGTTAAGGAAGTCATTCACAGAATTTGAAATTCAACGTTATTTAAAGATAGTGTACCCATTACCATTAAATATGTCACCAGCCCTTAATACAAACCCAACAAACATGTATTTTATTTGTATAGAAGCAATGGAAGAACCATGCTTTTTCTCAAGAAACCGAGAGGATGATTATTAAACAGTAGCACCCTTATACAGTTTAAGTCTGCACGCAATTGTTGCACTGTTTCTTACCTAGTATTTACTTATTCGAGGGGGGTGATCAAGAGTAAAAGACCAGCCTAGGCAGTTGGAAGGTTGAGGTTCTATTGGTTTCTCAGTGAAAATGTGTTGATGTTTTCTAGAGTGTTCTCGAGCATTCCTTAACGGTACATCTCGTCCTGTTCCACAACACTACATTGGTAAGACGCCGAACTGAAAGTTCACCTGCAGGAAAGCCGTAATCATATTTTGTTCAGGTTAGCATTTTAATTTGAGTGATTATCCATTCAGCATAGTTATAATCCTTCATTCTTAAAATAAGTACAAGCTAGCTAGGGTTAGCCACGAAATGACAACACAACAAAGAAATGCTTTCTGATGTTCAATGACTTTATTATTGGCTGTTCGTTGGTTAACTAACGTAAACTATAGCTAACTAATAGCTTGTCTGTTGTTAAATGCTATGAGGGTCCAGTCTGCGAGCGAATTCCTAACGTTACATCGGTTGGTTTCACAGGTTAGCTACTTCTAACGTTCGCTACAATTAGCTACGCCGCTAGTGCTAAGTTATCTAGGCTAAATAAGTAACATTAACGTTAGACAGGTTCGCGTTGGCATGTAGGAAAATTATCTGGAATATGCAATAATATATCTGGAAATTAATTAATCCGTGTTAGGTATGGAGTAACGTTAGCCTATGTTGATGAGAATATGACAGCTTGCTGCCCAGACTGCATGTCTAGCCAATGCAATTCGTAATCAGCGTTCAGCATATAACGTTAGCCTAGATATTACAGTAGCTAGCCAGATGTAGGCTACTTGTATTACCGTTAACAGCATCATTTTAATTCATATGAATTTGCAGTGTCATATCGAACTAGCGACAGCACACCATTGATTGGTTGAGGGAATTTGGCACGATGCTAACGTTAAACAATGAATTCTGAAGTTACAGAAAATTCTAGAACCTGCAGCACACGTTTTGGCCACTGTTGGGATGTCCCTCTCCGTCGTTCTATTGCACAATGTTTTCAACTAAACTACTCAAAAAAAGTTCGGAAACGTTATTTCGGTCGATTATTCCTCCCCTTTAATAATACCAATTGGTATTGTATTTTATATCGCTGGAAAGCCTGATTAGTCACCTTTACAACGAGGTACAACTTGTAAGGATCATGCATTTGTGGAATGAGCCACAGCTAACCGTGTGGGTAGCAGGCCAAAAAAATGTGCCAAAATCCCCTGCAATATTCTTCTGTTGGTATTCACTCTCGTTTTGAGTTGCTTGGTGGATTGGATGATTGCACTCTCCCACAGTAATAAGGAAAAAACAACACATATTGGCCATTTTTACACTGTCAGGGACCTCAGTAGCGTGTGGAAGATCCATACGCAGTCACAACAGCTTGGCACCTCCTCCTCATGCTGGTCACCAGCCTGGTCACACACTGCTGTGGGATGGCATCCCATTCCTCAACCAGGATTTGCCGCAAGTCAGCCAACATGGTTGCGTTGGTCACTCTGGCACGTACAGCACGCCCAAGCTGATCCCACAGGTGTTCAATTGGGTTGAGGTCTGGACTCACGGCAGGCCATTCCATCCTCTCCACTCCCAAATTCTGGAGGTACTCTGTGATGATCCTGGCTCTGTGGGGGCGAGCGTTGTCATCCTGGAGGATGGAGTTAGGTCCCAGATTCTGGAGATATGGGATCGCCACTGACTCCAGAATCTCATTCCGATATCTCACTGCATTGAGATTGCCTTCAATGATGACAAGTTCTGTTTTGCCTGTGAGAGATACCGCCCCACACCATGACACTGCCCCCATTGAAAGGTGTCACACGATCTGTGCAGCAATCTGCATAGCGTTCTCCACGCCGTCTGCATACTTTGATCCTGCCATCCAGCTTCCGCAGACAGAACCTTGATTCATCACTGAACATGATGTTGCCCCACATTCTTAGGTTCCATGCACACAAGTGCTGTCAATTAGGTGCCAATCAGGTGCCAGTCACACACCTGTGACTGTCATACACCTGCCAGCACTTGAAGCTCAAAACGAGAGTGAATACCAACAGAAGAATATTGCAGGGGATTTTGGCACATTTTTTTGGGCCGCTACCCACACGGTTAGCTGTGTTGCTCATTCCACGAATACATGATCCTTACAAGTTGTACCTCGTTTTAAAGGTGACTAATCAGGCTTTCCAACGATATAAAATACAATACCAATTGGTATTATTAAAGGGGAGGAATAATCGACCGAAATAACGTTTCCGAACTTTTTTTGAGGAGTTTACATCGCCAAGATTGTGCATTATAGTTTGACAAATTTATTTTGTTTCTGGTTAGTTTTACTATGCGAACTGAAGCTAATGTTTGAAAACGTGATATAACCATAAGCTAGTTATGTACCAAGTGTGGAATCCCTCTGGTCTGCTATTAGCCTAACGTTATACCTTTTGTCAGTTTTCACATTTCGTTCTTCCAGAGTAACGCTATCGGCTGTGCTTAGGACAATAACAGGCTAACTGTTAGTGTTGAATTGATTGCCATTTGCCCCAAGGTTGCATTTAATTAGTCTATACCAGGGGTGTCCAATCTTATCCGGAAAGGGCCGGTGTGGGTGCAGGTTTTTGTTTTAGCCCAGCACTACAACACCTGATTCAACTAATTAACTAATCGTGCTCTTCAATCAATACCTTGATAAGTAGAATCAGGTGTCATAGTGCTGGGCTAGAACAAAAGCCTGCACCCACACCGGCCCTTTTCAGGTAAGATTGGACACCCCTGGTCTATACGTTTAAAAAAATATGTATTTTAGAAAATACAGCTGTCGGCATTGATCTCGGGCCAACCTACTCTTGTGTAGGGGTTTTCCAACATGGGAAAGTCGAGATCATTGCCAACGACCAGTGGAACAGGACCACACCCAGTTATGTAGCCTTCACTGATACTGTGAGATTGATTGGGGATGAAGCGAAGAATCACGTTGCTATGAACCCCAGAAACACTGTTTGGTAAGTTCAGTTTCAGTCCTACATTTGTGCTCTATAATGTCTGGAGGCTGAACATGTCTCCCTACTACCAGTAGTACTAACTGCTTCAAAGACCAGAATCTTTTGTATTAAGAATGACTTGCTGCTGGGAGATTAGCTTTCACTATCATTTTCAGGCAGGGATATAACAGGTGTCTTGCACCAATTATAGGAACGCATGCCAAAAAAAACTAAAATCAATTCAATTATTAAATGAACTTTATTTGCACAGTCTACTCCTTCATTCTAGTGTATGTTTATGTCGCTGTGTTCACTCTTTCATTTTACCCTTTCAGATCCTAAGAGGCTAATTGCGCGCAGGTTTGATGATGGAGTTGTTCAGTCAGATATGAAGTACTGGCCGTTAACGTTATCAATGATTCCAGTTGTCCAAAAGTCCAAGTTGATTACAAAGGCGAGACAAAGACCTTTTACCCGGAAGAGATTTTGTCCATGGTGCTGTTGAAAATGAAGGAGATTGCTGAGGCCTACCTTGGGAAAGTGAGAAGACATACAAGTTTAGCCTGAAGATTTATTTATTTATTATTTGCATTTATTTGGTTTAAGTATTGTACAACTGTTGTGGAGCAGTGGCTTAATTGTAAATGTAGTTAAAAGAAGGTATACTATTGAATTATAATGTGTTGTGCATAATACTTCACAGTAAGTGCTTTCTGACTTTTCTACTGCAGTCTGTTACCAATGCTGTAATCACGGTGCCCGCCTACTTCAATGACTCCCAGCGCCAGGCTACAAAAGATGCTGGAACGATCTCTGGTCTTAATGTTCTGCGTATCATCAATGAGCTAACAGCAGCTGCAATTGCATATGTCTTGGAAAAGAAGGTAATTTCATTGAATTATTTTAATGCAATAATGTTTTGATGGTCCATTGTCTTACTGGCACTGAGGAGGGCTTTCTGAAAAATGAATTCACCACACACATGTTTATTTTTTCCTTTTTTTCGGGGGGGGGGGGGGGTTCCCTATAATGCATGCATATTATGTCTGTTGTCTTTAGATTACACATTAAAACATTTATTTTCTTGTTCCAGTTTGGGGCGAAAGAAACGTCCTCATTTTTTATCTTGGCGGCGGCACCTTCAACGTTTCTATCCTGACTATCGAAGACAGAATCTTTGAAGTGAAGTCCACTGCTGGGGACACCCATCTGGGTGGAGAGGACTTTGACAACTGAATGGTCAACTGCTTCATCACTGAGTTCAAAGTCGCAAGTATAAGAAGGACATCAGCGACAACAAGAGAGCTGTTCACCGTCTCCGCACCACCTGTGAAAGGGCCAAGCGCACCCTGTCCTCCAGCACCCAGGCCAGCATAGACATCGACTCCCTGTACGAGGGAATCGACTTCTACACCTCCATCACCAGGGCTCGCTTTGAGGAGCTGAACGCCGACCTGTTCCGTGGCACCATGGACCCAGTGGAGAAGTCCCTCTGCGATGCCAAGCTAGACAAAGCCCAGATTCACGACATTGTTCTTGTGGGCGGCTGGAACAAGAGCATCAACCCTGATGAGACTGTAGCCTATGGCACAGGTAATTGTCTTTTCTCAACATAAGACATAGCCCATAGTCTAATCTGCTCCCCTAAATGGTCATATTTGCCATTATGGTTATTTGAGTTGCCATCCATAGCATCCATCAGAGCTTGAACCATCACCGAACATTCTAGTTCTTTACTTGGTTGTCTGGAGTCTGAGCGAATATTATGGTACGCTAATCCTGTCAGGTGACAAATCTGAGAATGTTCAGGACCTCCTGCTGCTGGATGTCACTCCTCTGTCCCTGGGCATTGAGACAGCTGGTGGGGTGATGACAGTCCTGATCAAACGCAACACCACCATTCCAACAAAGCAAACCCAGGCCTTCACCACCTACTCTGACAACCAGCCTGGTGTGCTCATTCAGGTCAGAGGGAGAGGAGAAATCATTTGTAGTTTTGACCAGAGGTTGGAAAACTAAAAATGGCCTATGAACCATCAATGGAGCCTACAACAAAAATAGAAAACCGCACCATTTAATAAATATTGCAAATATATATACACTACTCACAAAAAGTTAGGGATATTCGGCTTTCGGGTGAAATTTCAGGATGAACCTAAAATGCACTATAACCTTTACAGGTGAAATTAATTTGACCTTCTCTAAACTTTTAAATGCACATGTCCAACTATTCAATGTTTCAGTACTTTTTGCACAACTTGCTGTTCTCTAACAAGGAGCTGAACGGCAAAATTCACAACAGGTGTTTGATCCATGGATCGACCAACAAATTTCCTGGTTCAATTAGAATTGGTATTTAAACAGTCCTCTTCATCATGCTGTTCACATTTTGACATCATGAGACCAAGACGACACCTAACAATTGATCAACAGTACCTCGCCATTGCGAGGCTTCAAACAGGATGTTCTCAGAGGGAAGTGGCCACTGAGCTTAGAGTGTCACAGAGTGTCATCAGCAGGTTGCAACAGAGATACAGAGAGACTGGAAGAGTCACAGAAAGGCATAGAAGTGGACGTCCTTTGGCCACATCCCACACTGATGACCGCTTCATTGTGAACAGTGCCCTGTGGAACCGGATGATGAATGCCACTCAACTCCAGGCACATTTAAGGGAGGTGAGAGGCACCCAAGTGTCACGTCAGACCATTCGAAACCGTTTACATCAGCGTGGTCTGCGTGTTAGACGACCTGCAAGGGTACCTGACCACACCACCAGGCACAGGCGTCATCGTCTTGCATGGGCCAGGGAGCATTTACGCTGGACGAGGGACCAGTGGGCCTCAGTGCTGTGCTCTGATGAAAGTCGATTCACGTTGAGCAGAAATTATGGCCGCCAACGATGTTGGAGACGTCAAGGAGAGCGCTATGCATCAGCCACTGTTGTCACCAGACGACCCTTTGGTGGTGGCGGTGTTACAGTGTGGGCAGGTGTGTCTAGTCAATACAGAACTGCCCTACACTTTGTGAATGGTACAGTGACAAGCCCATACTACCTGAATAACATCATTAATCCAGTCATTGTGCCCCTGCATGAACAACACAGGCCTAATTTCATCTTCATGGACGACAATGCTCCAGCTCATCGAGGTCGCATCATTAGGGAAAGGCTGCTGGAGACTGGGGTACCTCAAATGGAGTGGCCTGCACTTTCTCCAGACCTGAATCCCATAGAAAACCTATGGGATCAGCTGACTCACCGTGTAGAGGCTCGTAACTCTGTACCCCAGAACCTCAATGACCTGAGGGCCGCCCTTCAAGAAGAGTGGGATGCCATGCCTCAGCAGACAATAAGTCGACTTGTGAACAGCATGAGACGTCGTTGTCAAGCTGTAATTGATGCTCAAGGGCACATGACAAGTTATTGAGACATTGACATTTTTGTTGTGGTATACCCACCACTGTTGTTGGCTTTTGTTTCAATAAATTGTTTGAGATGAGGAAATCACCATTGCATGCTTCTACTTAAATGCCCTACTTTCATGATACGTATAATATCACTGTAGCGTGAACTTACATTTTCCATAAATTTCACCCGAAAGCCAAATATCCCTAACTTTTTGTGAGTAGTGTATATATTTTGGTTCCAGACTCTCTTGTAGTGCAGACACTGGATATCGTGCTTACATGGTTTAATTTGCAGGAAGGAGTGTGCATTTAAAAAAATATATATATCATGTTCTTACCCATAATGCTCGCTGCAGGTTTATGAAGGTGAGGGAGCCATGACCAAGGACAATAACTTGCTGAGCTGACTGGCATTCCCCCGGCTCCTCGCGGTGTTCTTCAGATTGAAGTAACTTTTGACATCGAAGCCAACGGCATCATGAATGTCTCAGCTGTTGACAAGAGCACTGGCAAGGAGAACAAGATCACCATCACCAAGGACAAAGGTACAGGGCAGAGCCATTGTGGGTTGGTGGGGGTTCAGGCAGCCGTCCGATTGTCTGGGGAGTTAGAATGTTTCGCATTTTCTCACCTTCTCCTTAATCAGGTCGTCTCAGCAAGGAGGACATTGGGCCTCATTCATGAAACGTGAGCAGAACAAATTTGTACGTAAATCATTCGTATTTGCAATTTTGCCCGTATTTTGGCATTCATCAATGTTTTCGTATCTGAGATTTGATCGGACGTACTAACAAATCTTTTTCTAAATTGCAAAAAATTTAAATTCTACATGACCTTACATAGGCTATGCTAATTAAAACACACATTTAACCAATGAATGAAATTTGCATTAAAGTGACTTGCATGTCTGTCGCCAGGGTTGCAATTGTGGTCAACAGCTTAATCAAGCTAATGCCAGCGTGCCAGTTCCCTTGCAAGATGCAAAGCCAGGTGGAGGTAAAGCGGGGTTTTTATGAAATTGCCAACCTGTCCAATGTTATCGGTGCCATAGACTGCACACCCCAGTGCACGGTTTTGTTGAAAAGTCAGTGAAACGCCGTCTCGCGTTCAGGGGGTAAACCGGATAAACTTCATTTAAAAGTGAAAGTTTTTTAACCAGTTAGAATTTTGCTCAGTGGGACACGCGCATCATTGTGACTGCAATTCGAACGCGCCAGAGAGATTCTAGCCCATGTGATTACCCGATTTCAAAGCACAGCTCGCATGCACAGAACCCCAACAGAATTAGAAAATGAATAACGTCTAATTTATTTCCAGGCTGCGATAAAGCAATGCGCTCGTATTGATGGTACGTGTTATCTCCTGCTAGGCCTTTACTTTACCAGTTCATGACACTGGTGCTGACAATATTAAACTTTTTTATTTTTTTTTCCTTGATTGCACATCTGCTAATAAAACTTTGATTTCAGTGTCAGAATAATTCTTTCCTTTGCTTTTTCTGGGCAATTTTGACTAGGTATGGACCTTTAAATGGAAGTGACAGCCTTCATATAAGGCAATTCATGGGCGTGGATTTATGCTAATCACAAAATAACGTGGACGCGCTTTGTACCTGAATACGAAAAAATCTAACTTTTCCACACGGTTTGATGAATCAGGCGTAAATTACTACTCCTTTCGGACAAATGTACGCGTATATTTAGGAACGCTTCATGAATGAGGCCCATTGAGCGTATGGTCCAGGAGGCTGAGAAGTAGAAGGCGGCGGCACCTGGTGGAAGAGGGTCCTCGGATCCTCTGGACCAACCATTGAGGAAGTCGATCAAGCTCCCGTATGGTCCAGCTCCTAGCCGTTTCTCTACTAGTAGCTCAGTTAAAAACTATTTTATTTAATTTCTGCTGGCATGGTATCTGTCAGAATACGTTCAGAAAGCTTGAATATTGAGTTATTTGATACCTAAATTTTAAGTGTTACTTTCGTATAATGTAAATAAAACGCATCACAGAATGTACACAAAATAAACTGGGAACCTGGGCACTTTTTCCATGTTAAATGATTTATTTATTTTCTCATTGAACAATTTATTCTGCTAAAGTACTGTATTGGTCCGTCTATTTTTAAATGAATATTAATGTAAATTTGACACGTTTTCTGGCATTTGCACTTGCACTGTTAATATGTATTTAAAGTTACTAAATAAAGGAATGTTGTGAACTTTCTCCCCTGTAGATCTCAGTAATTTAAACCATTTAGAGCAGTCCATTACGCACTTAGAAATTGAGTGTCGACACAGCGAGAAGGAGAGGGTAGATCCGAATTACACACACACACACACACACGCACACACACACACCCTGAGGTGATTGCAAATAGCTGGTCCATCTGTTTCATTGGCTCATTCTCTTGGAACCAACAATCTATTGTATGGGTGCCCTAAAGCCATCTACCAATTGGGATCAAAGGGATTTTGACAATAAAAACCCATGTAACTTTACCAACGTCGCTCTGATGGGAAAGACGCGGTCTTACCCCTACCAGACGCACCACTGAAACCCTGACGGACTTCTGCGTTTCCCAACCCGCATCTCGCCTGATCACCGAGACAGAGTTGGCCTGCCACCTTCCACTGAATAAACCAAGCTGGTTTATTCTCAACAGCTGTTTTGAGGACACGTTTCTTCAAACTGTTCCTCTACTGTCTCCCTTGCGGCCGGACCCAAGTGGAGGTCTGTGCACGTCCACGTCGACCTGACTGGAAACCTGTGGCGACCCGACTTCGATGAAGAAGTCTCCAGGAGTCCACGCACCTGCCGGGACCTTGGACCAGTTGACAAGCTGACATCACTTACGGAATCGGGACTGGCCTCCCTTTGTTACCGTTAAGTATTGAAACGCATTTTATTTAGCTAGCATAAAACCTGTAATACCCAGTTGAGGTCATTTTACTGCTGGTTCCTACTTTTGTTTGTACTTTGTTTTGCTATGCACGTTTCGGTCGGGAATAGCCAATTTACCCTTAACCCATAACACAAACTAACCTTTGTTAATGGTAGGACTGTTAGCTTCTATATTTAGCTGTCACATAATTATCATTTCCTCTGATTAAGATTAAGTCATAGAATATATTCCCCATGTTATATCAATTATTGTTTCTATTATTCACATATTCATAGTCGTAGCCAATAAAACGTATGTCATTTTTCCAACCCATTGTCGTGTCTACGTTATTTCACTAAGTTGGGCTCTACTGACATAGAATTCTAATTGAGTGTTGAACTTAATTAAAGGTTGTATCAGCGATTTTGGGTGGAAACATAAATGATCACATTCATCTGATTTTTCCTCACAATCCGCTAGCTGCCCGCCCCATAAGCAGGCCGTCAAAAAACCGCGTCTCTGTAGGCAGCCTATGCTCCGAGATCGTACACAAAAACAAATGGTACTACCAACCACTCAAAACCAAAATAAACAGTATTCCAACCAATCACAATGATCTGCACAAACGCTAATACTCTTATCTCGCTGAAATCTTGACGGATTTACAAACGGTTTGGTTTCTTACAAACGTTATTAACGTGGTTATAATTCTGGATGCTTGAACACTATTTTTTAAAACATAACATAATTATTCATAAGTATGTTTGTTTGGGATTTCGCTTCAGAAGTGACGTCACGTTTGTGCAGATCATTGTGATTGGTTGGAATACTGTTTATTTTGGTTTTGAGTAGTTGGTAGTACCATTGTTTTTGTGTACGATCTCGGAGCATAGGCTGCCTACAGAGACGCGGTTTTTTGACGGCCTGCTTATGGGGCGGGCAGCTAGCGGATCGTGAGGAAAAATCAGATGAATGTGATCATTTATGTTTCCACCCAAAATCGCTGATACAACCTTTAATTCTGAATAAAAGTGAAACCAAACCTCACTACACTAGATTTTTTTAAAGTTAATTTTTCAGTTAATACAACAATTATCAAGGTGGAAACTAATTTCACAATACTGCTTTCACAATTTACGATGTTATCACGCCGTATCCTGTAGCACCTTTTACTGGTGTAGGTTTGTTCAAGGCATATTCTAGACATAGATATGATTGATAGGTGACAGGTGCTTACTGGTGGTGGTTATTTTTAACTTTTAGGTACTTTGCTTTAAGTGCCATATTTGGCATCTTCTAATTGGTGCTGCTGTCCCTCAGGAACCCCGGGCAAATGGCAGTAACAGGCGAGTCAAACATAATACTGTGGGAGGCAAAAAGATAATGTCTTACACGTGCACTTTAACACACATGTTCTGAATTGGAACTATTTGCAGTGAACCCCAGATCATTTTAAGTCAATCCCATTTTTAATGGTTCTGTCCTGATGATATATTTTGTTTCCTTTTATTGTACAGAGTAATATTTTTCTTTCTGTTCATGATCTGTTTGTGTGCGGCGTGCGCGTGTGTACTTTGTGATCAACAGTAACGACCATGAAGACAGCAGATGGAGGCCCATTGCACTGCAGCCTTTAAACGCCGCATTCTCAGTCGCACAAGTGTTTTGAGACAAAATGAAGATTACCCATCCCCATAAGTATTCCCAGACTGTGACTTAACAGCCCAGTGCCCATGCATTAGATGGAGCACTAATTCAGCAGGCCTGACTGATGGTCTTTTCTCTTCACTCAATCAGCCAGTTATTCACACAGAGCAACACAACCCCCCCCCCTAGTAGTGGGGTGTATCTGCTCATACATAAGGTATGTCAACCCACATACCCTTTATATACTAAACAAAAAAAAATAAAAAAATACTAAAAACGATCCACACACGAGTACATGTTTTCAGTACTTGTCCTTGTAATATAACTACGTATGATTTTTCTATCTCCTTAATACAGCCATTACGGGGGCAATTGCTTAAAAATTAATTCATACATGCTTTTTCCCAGGGCTGGTCTATTTATGACAGTGAGAGATGATCAGACGAAGGTCTAAACTGTGCAACCAAGATCTTGTATGCACTCGTATGATACAGTTGGATTTCCATGCATCCCATGTATGTTGCTGTTTGTTCACGCACAATTTATAATATGCTGGATATCCGATTCAGTGTGCCAGACCAAGATCACATTTCCCCAGCGTTCCATTTGACCTGACGACCAGCACTGCCGCAGGGTGTCTCATGACTCCAGCATGCTTATTATGGGATGCTGTATGTCGGCAGAAAGACGCATGCTGGACAGGTTGCTTTCAAATCCGATACTGACGGAATCCGACGGACTACTTACGGATGTGGTTCCGGATTGAGAATGGGTTTGAACAAATGCAATCCAAATCCAGTTTCCCACATTCAGACCACAATCATCACACATAACTTATAAGACACAATTTCTCTGAGAAATTTGTACAAAAAATATAAATTTCCACTTAATTTGAGCATATGATATAGCACATTACATGTATTGCTTATTTAATACGGACTTTTTGCTCATTATCAAAAGTGTGATTAATTGTGGAGCGCGCTGTGTGTTTGAATAGCTTCCTTTTATTCCGCTATGTTCACTGCAGAGTGCAGAAAGGCTGCGCCATACAAAATACAGATAAGAGTCTGGGAAAAATTTAGATTTTCATGAATCCCTTTTGTAATCTTACATGTATTTCTCTCCAATTCTGGCACAGCAAGGAGCAAGGAAATGAAACAATGGAGCGCAAGTCCTTTCCTTTCCATTGCTTAGAAACCCTGCAGGTAATGACAAGGACATCGATCCCAGGAGATGGTCTTGAAGGCCAGACAAAGACCTGAATTTGCTGCAGGCACAATATCTGTCTGTTTCGTGTTCATTACATATTTATGCAATCCCATGAAGCAAATGATAAACATCGTCCTGTTTTGAAACGGCTGTCGCTTAGTCACGGCAGACATAATGCTCCATGGCCACCGTAGATATAATAACTCACTGAAATTTCACTCCCTGCTACAGCACGGAGAAGACTGGCTATTGATCATACGTCTACTTTTGGGGGTTACATTTGGAATTATTTACTTATTCTGTGATTACAACCGTAACAACCTGACGTCATTCAACCAATCAGAATGCAGTCAAGCAGCATTCTGTCCTTGTCTGAATAAATATCTTATAGAGATATCTCTATCTTATAGAGATATTTATACAACAGACGACTTGTTTGAAGTTTACCCAATGACATGTTTGTTAAAATCTCTTAATACATGTGCAGACTGGTGTAGTGCAGTGCAGTTTAACCTTCGGCATCACAAGACAGCGTAGAATATACCTGCAAAGGACACATTTATGAATTAGGCCTACCTCATGATCATAATAACACTTCATCATTGTCTTAATTATAATAATAATAATAATAATATGAAAGTGTTGAATTTAATCATTATAAAAAACCACCCCAAAAGAACGACTAAACAGCCACCACTGTCTGTCATGCCACACGCTAAAAACATGCCTGTTTACACTATTTTCATTTACGAAACCCCAAATATGAACATTTATTTAGGCTTACTGAGTGTAAAACAAGGAAGTTACTGCTGTCTAAAAAGTAACAAGTAACAAGTACAGTAACATATTTTCACATAGGAACACCAGAGGGCGCCTTCAGGCCAAATAATTTCTTTCCACCCATTTGTTCACTCCGTGCCTCAGACAAGCACAAGCACTCACGTTCAAGCTTAGGGAAGTAAAAAATGTCAAGCATTTCTCTAAATCTCAAATTCTTATAATAAACTTTACCTGAAATATATTTGTGTCATTTATCTTTTTTTTATTTTTTATTTAGCCACTTTTATTTAGAGTGATTTTGAACAGGAGTACACATTATGTCGTTAAGAGCAAAGTATTTATTCTGAGAATACCATAGCTCTCATCTACTTTCCACAGCTCTCTTGTTCATTTCATACTCTGTGGCTGAATTGAGTCAATATTTCTTAACCTGAGTAGATGGACCACACCTGAGGCATTAGGGGAAGGATGAAAAGAAAAACACTCACATGAGAAGAAACGCAATGCTTGTAGCAACGGTTTTGTCAAACCTGTCAAAAGAGGAGTATTGGAGGAAGGGCATGATGCCAATGAAGATGCCATGCCAGGACAGAGAGTATACATCTATCATGAAGGTACGGGTGGCATCCAGGACAGAGAGTATACATCTATCATGAAGGTACGGGTGGCATTCCAGGACAGAGAGTATACATCTATCATGAAGGTACGGGTGGCATTCCAGGACAGAGTATACATCTATCATAAAGGTACGGGTGGCATCCAGGACAGAGAGTATACATCTATCATGAAGGTACGGGTGGCATTCCAGGACAGAGAGTATACATCTATCATGAAGGTACGGGTGGCATTCCAGGACAGAGTATACATCTATCATAAAGGTACGGGTGGCATCCAGGACAGAGAGTATACATCTATCATGAAGGTACGAGTGGCATACAGGACAGAGAGTATACATCTATCATTAAGGTACGGGTGGCATCCAGGACAGAGAGTATACATCTATCATGAAGGTACGGGTGGCATTCCAGGACAGAGAGTATACGTCTATCATGAAGGTACGGGTGGCATCCAGGACAGAGTATACATCTATCTTGAAGGTACGGGTGGCATCCAGGACAGAGAGTATACGTCTATCATGAAGGTACGGGTGGCATCCAGGACAGAGAGTATACATCTATCATGAAGGTACGGGTGGCATCCAGGACAGAGAGTATACGTCTATCATGAAGTTCCTGATGATGACGAATTGCAAAGAGACCGTACGTGTTAGATCTGGCATTAAAAGGTTATTTATTTTCTTTTTTTGGTAATGCTTGTTCATTAAACATAATCCAGCTGGAACACTGAAGAAAGGGTGTGCAAAGCCAGGCATGCTGTAGCCATACTATAACTAATCTGAATGTATGAATGTGTCAGATATGAGTAGAGCATGAGCTAGCCTAAACATTGAACAGCTTCTATTATATAACCAAAATATCTCCGGTAGCAATAACCTGGAAATGATTTCACCATAAAAGTATCTTCTTCTTTTCGTTTATAACAATGCGACAACAACTATTATCACTTTGACTCAGTAATGTTTTCTTTTTTTACTTCTAAGTGACAAAGTCCTTGAGCCAGACAGGCTCTCTTCAAGTACGCTGTCTCTCAGCTCTTCCACTGGTTCCTTGGAGTAGAGTCCACTGCTTGTTCTTCAGCTGTAGGAGGGAAACTCACTGGCGGCACAGACAGGTGGGCCGCATAACTGCGTGGCCTCTCTGATGTGTCACTCGGAGAGGCTCGTTGAACTTTGACCTTCATTTCTTTACGATTACAGGTTTCCTCGCACGCACAAGACCTCCAGGGTGGCTATCAGGAGTCTTTGCATGTCTCTTTTGATCGGTGCATGTTTTCATTTTCCGCTGTTTCTTTTCAATTTGTTGCCCTGGGCAACTGGGATCTTTGGCTGAATGGTGGATTCGGAGCATGTTTCCATGGAGCATGTTCTCTCTGTGCAGTAAGCATGCATTCCTTTAACACACTGTTGAATCTCTCCATGGCTGAATTTCCTTATGGTTTAGGAAAAAATCTTTATTTCCCAAGTTACCCCTTATGAGGGCCCCTTGGGAAAGAAAAGTTTGCACTGGCCATTCAGTGTACTGTAGCCTTTAAGTAGGAATAATTTGCTCCCTCTTGTGTTGAAGTTTTACCAACATTTGTTTAATCCTCCTGGGAATATGGTGTTGAGTTTTCTAATCCAATGTCTTGCTGTCCTACGTCTGTCCTCCTGTGTCCAGTTAATGTTTGAATGGAGGCCCGAGATCCCGCTGCTGTGTTTATGTTGGTGTGTAGACTATCTATGTCTATGGTGAACAGGATGGCTTCTTCCGGTATTTTGGCGTTTTTTATTTTGTTTATGAAATCATATGTGTCTTTGATGTAGCTTTTGTGTACACACTGTTGAATCTCTCCAGGGCTGAATTTCCTTCTGGGTGATGTATAGTTGTACAAATGTGTTGTATGTCTCTCGCTTCCAAGAAAGATGACAGATCCGAGGAGATCAGCTGCTGTCCATCACATTAGTCATTGGATTCCCTTTCTGGCAAAACACGGTACTCAGGAAGCTAATAACTGTAGCAGCAGTTTGAAGAGAATGCCACTGCTAGCCACTTCGAGTGGTAGTCCACCATAGTAATGGCAAACCTGCAGTCTGGGTGTTTAGTCTCAAATGGACCATCTATGTCAATGGCAATTTTCTTCCATGGTCCCTCTGGCATTGGGGACTGGTGTCAGTGGTGCACGTGAGGTTCTCGCTGTCTTATCATTCAGCTGACAGGCCTCACAGGAAGCAATGACTGACTGTACTAATGCATCCAGCTTAGGCCATCAATGCAGGTCTCAGTCTCTGTTTAGTACAGACTATGATTTGATGGAACTCATGGGCCAAACGAACCATGCGGGGACGTAAACTGACCAGCATCAGAATTATATGGACCCCGCTCAGGATCAGTGCCTTATGTATGGTCAGTTCATCTTTGATCTGATAGTAGGCCATCATGTCCCCAGACTGCAAGATTGCCAATAGCCTACTATGGTGGCCAGAGGTGGCGTTCACTTCAAACGCTACTTCTGCTACAATGATTAGCTTCTTGAGCGCTGTGATAGCCTGACAGGGAAACCACAATACAAGGACTGTTGCTGCTTATTCGCCATCTGGCCTTAGATTTTTACCAACAAGTTTAGGCAAGCAACATTTTATCTGCCTCTTACACTCCATTATGAGCATGGCAAATAAATTCATGTTTTTCTGTTGACTAACGGACAAGGACAGAGAGCACAGCTGGAAGATTGATTAGTCTAGCCTGGGAGCAAGGCCACATGTTATATTACCATAGCTAAGTACCTTCTGGTCTGGTATCGCTCTTTTTTCTTTCTTTGAAACACATTGTAAACATCAGCATTTTCTGAATCCAGCGGTTCCAACAGTCAATGCCCTTGTTAAAACGTTCAGCACTCTGAATACTGAACACAAGCGATATTGCGTGCTAGAACCCCTCACTTAACCTACATTCAAAATAGGTTTTACGTTATTTAATTTAATAATTATTATTTAAAATGACAATCATCAATTAAATCGCCGAATTCTTTGATAGGTAAGTCGAACAGTAACCTGGTGGATCAACCAACAAGCCAAAACAAAGTCTAAATCAGGTCTTGAGATTAAGTAATTTTATTAAATGAAAACATTCAATTAGAATAATAGTCATTTATGACAAAGACTGGCTTATCTTTGATGTTGGGGGGGGTGAGAGTGAGAGAGACAGAGATAGAGAGAAGAGTGATAGTACCCCCCCTTAGATATAGGGGGTACTTATATCTAAAAATTAGATATCCTACAGCATTCACTCAAAAAGTGCTCAAACACACTGATTGGTTAACACATACAGCAACATTTTTCCTGACTGGGTAGGGATAAGGATCCCTCACTAATAAGGAATATATTGGGGTTGGGAAAAGGGGCAATGCAAGCAGCAGAAAGTCCAATTCCTTCATTATTCATGCAACAAAAAAAAAGAAACATGCACATTTAAAGGACCAAATTCAGACCAAATCTGTCTTTGCTAACTCACTAGCAGTATGGCTAAGACAAAATGGTGGCTCTACATGACTACTGCTCATGTTCTTACCAATGCTGTATGTATGGGTGAAGCACTTTCCCGGAAAGCGGTAGCCTACCGCCACAGGCCCTTATGCATGCAGTTGCTCGACTGGCAGTGCTGCGTCCACTAATCTGTCGCTGTGGAAATGAAAAGGAGTATATTCTCCATTCTGGCACAGAATAACTCTCCTCCCATGAAGCTGTACATCCTGCTCCTTACAGACTGACAGGAAGGAGTGTACTCAGAATCTGAATCTGTACATGTTGTGTGACTACAGACTGGCAGTCAGACAAGAGCCGTCGCTTGGTATCTAATGGTTATGCATTTCAGTGTTGGCTGACTGAAACCCACACTGCCTCTGGCAGGATGAGGTGAAATGTCTTCCAATACTCCTGGTGATAGTCAGCTGAGGTCAAAACACAAACCTGTGACTAAAAGTTTCAATGCATGGTATAGAATCTTCTAAGAAAGCACCATTACCCAGGACAAATTTCACAGATTGTAGTTTTATACATTATCCATCTATATATTAAACTCCACTTCAGATTTGAACTTGCACCTCTAAGTCAAGAGTTGTCCCCTGACCATTATACTATAGTGCCACCCATTGAGATCCATCATCATGATTTTCCAACAAGAAGCTACTTTTTGGTGTTCCATGCAGTGCCTATGTTCGATTGGGTCCAAAAAAGGAAAAACTCTGAGTTACCTCTTCAAGTAAACACTTGAAGCTCTATACAGATTAAATACTTGTGAGAATAATAATAACATACCTTAATTTATCTTCCCTGCAAACTGGGCAACTACAATCAAGATGTCTAAAGAAATACACCAGGTTACAATTGTGCCAAGATTTCCATCAATTATTAAGAGTAATGTTTTGCCGGTGCACATTGTGGAAATGGTGTGAAGGACAAACTGAGTAATCAACAAAAGGCCTGGCATAGTCGTAGCCAATCAGAGCGAACCAGTTTTGTCATTTGGGAATCTGCTGAAAAAACAGAAATATTTAGAGCTTGCAGGTCTAAGTAATACTGATGACGGCATGCTTTCAATTGAAAATCCAAACCCAAATTCTCTTTAGTGGAGGGGAGGTGATGCGTTAAATTGGGGCATCTACTGGAGCTTGAAAAGTTTATTTTATTTTATCATATTTTCTCACAACTGTTTTTTTTTTTCTTCTTTTATGGTACAAAGAGCTGCTGGTGCTCATCATCACTGCAATGATCCACATAAAAACAACATAGTTTCATGCCTAGAATGAATAACATTTTGTTGGAATTTAGTTCATGCGACACACTTGTGGATGTGGATGTACAGGATGGACATTGATCTATGGGTGTGCAAATATAAAGCAAAAAAAGGCCAAGTGGGAACAATGGAGGACTCAAATATCCAATAAATGACATCCAGTGATTTCCAACAATCCTACATTACTTCAATTTTCCTGTATTTAAAGAATGAGCATTTTTACTTTCTATTGTTCTGTGAAAATGCAAATGAAACTACAACACTTCATTTATTTGCCATTGAAATCCCACTCTGCACTTTTGTGTAATGTGAAGAGCTTTTGTACCAAATGGGCAAAAGTATCCCCCTGCCAATTTTATTCCCTAAAAGCATCAATGAAAAAGTATATAACTGAATGGCTTACTTATCTGTGTCATTGCTTCTGTTAAGTGGGTTTTTTTCCAAATATGAAAAGCAAGTCCATATTTTTATGTTGATACACTGCTAGCGGACAATACGGACATTAGAATAGGTGAAAAAGGAAGCACTTTTCATTATCTCCTAATTATCTAGATACACAGAACATTTAAATACACGGAACTTGTACAAAATGGAAAAGTTGGACTTACCTGACAGAGGGTCAGCTCAAACAGATTCACACTTTTTAATATTAACAATACCATTGACGTTTGGCTGTAGGCTATTACACTTTAGTTCACTTAATTAGTTTGATTAATGCAATGATTATATTGAATGTCTTTGTTTGATATGTTTGTGTGTTGTGGGTCTGCCCCACTGTCTATGTCTTTTTTGTTGTTGCTGGGGCTACAACTGAAGTTCCCTAGCGGGAAAATAAAAGTTATTCTATTCTATTCTATTGACATGAAACATAAAAAAAATAGCTCTGTAGCTCTCAGTAGCTATGATAATTTAGATTGCACCCTGATATTTTATTTTTCAGTAAAGAGGTATGGTTTTGGAGTTGAGGGGTAGGTTTAAGAAAAGTGTATGATATTGTAGCAGATCTTGTAGCAGTAATCCACTTGCCTGAAGTGACAAACGTTTTTTGAAGACTTCTGAACTAGGAATACCTCCTAACCATGTGAGACCGACTGTTGTAAAAATGCAACATTTCTGTACAAGCACCCGAGAGACACAATTTCCCCCCCAAAATATCAGTTTAGAACATATTTCCGAATTCCTTAGGTCCTTTACCCTATCTTAGAAACATATATTTGGAGGCTCACTATGGTGTGCAAGAACTGATTTGATGTGTTCTGCTAATGTTCCATGAGTTGTAATGAATTTTATGCTTGTGTAATTATTGTGTTAGGTAGTCGGAGAGTGACCTACACAGCCCCCCTTCCCCCTACTAGTAGTAGTAGGAGCAGCAGTAGTAGGAGCAGTAGTAGTAGCAGCAGCAGTATTAGTATATACTTTAAGTTTGAGTAGCGTATGGACAGCTAGCCTTTGATATCCATTGCATAGAATAATGGCAACAAAACTACATTCAATATTAAGGCGATCTGACAGACCCTGGACTATTCCCCTCAGAATGATACATTTCCTTAGACCGTGCATCTGCATTCTGAGATTAAATGTGTGAGTTATAATGCTGCAGTTGTGTATGACCATGGACACAGCTTTGTAAACGTGTGATTTGTAATGTTCTGCCAGGAAGATTTAAACCCAAGGTGGGTAAATCGTACATTTCTCAGCAGAACGGTAGCTTGAGCGCTTTCATTGGCTGTAAGGTGATACTTTGTTTAGTGGGAAGTTGTATTTATTTATGACTTGGGTGTGGTGGATTATTTTCAGCTAGTACAAGACTATTACCACTTTAATGAATAAAAAAGAGATGGACTGACATGTTTTACTTATATCTGCATAATCTATTAAATTATATGATTGAATTTACCCATGAGCTGCTGGATTAACAAATTGTATTCTAACACAGAGGTAAAGTGAATAACAAGCTGAAATAATGATGAATTTGTCAGCCCATGTTTACTTCTAACTTGCTGTGAGTGTGTAATTGGGTGTGCATTTTTATTTATTAAATTTTTTTTTACGTTTTATCGGTACGTTTTCTTCTGTCAATTGAAGGGATAGCAGTTCAAGTGCAAATGTGCCTGTTTGCAATTAGCCTGCTTATAAGGTAATCTCTTTAATTATCCCCTCCAGTGCCCTCTGCATAGTCTGGACTCCTTGATTGCATGCCCGTTGAGTCTAAACTGCATGGGTATGTGTTCCTCACATTCTATTGGGACCTTAAATGGAAGTTGCTTCCAGATACAGGGCCACATCATTTATATTTGAAGTGGCTTGACATACTGACAATTGAATTTTTGATAAATACTCATTTTCTGCACCTCACAAGGGTATCTATAAAGGCCCCAATACTTCTAGACTTTGAGGAAAAGTAATCAAAATGTGCTTTATTCTTCACCTTGAGTAGCAATTTCAGAAAGAATTTACACTCATGGTTCAAGGTGCCTGGGCAAGTACATAACTATTGTTAACGTGGTATTTCGTTGTTAAATTAATTGTAGACAGATGCTAGAAGCTTTTCAAACTTTTGGACAAATTAATTAAAATCTTTCCATAGCCAGGCTTGTTGTACTTTTGAAGTCTAACATAGGGGTACATGGGTGCCACAGAGTGTCATTTTGAAAGTGTTTATTAAACAGGAAGTACTTATCTGCTCACACAATGAGCTGCATGCTGGGATACTACACTGCCTGGCCAAAAAAAAAGTTGCACACGCTAATATTTCGTTGGACCGCCTATAGCCTTGATTATGGCGCGCATTCGTCGTGGCATTGTTTCGACAACCTTATGCAACGTCACAACATTTATTTCCGTCCAGAGTTGCATAAATTTTTGGCCGAGATCTTGTATTGACGACAGGAGAGTCGAACCACTCCGTAACGTCTTCTCCAGCACACCCCAAAGACTTTCAATGGGGTTAAGGTCAGGACTCTGGTGGCTAATTCATGTGTGAAAATGATTCATCATGCTCCCTGAACCGCTCGTTCACAATTTGAGCCTGATGAATCTTGGCATTGTCTTCCTGGAATATGCCCATTGATGGGATAACCTGGTCATTCAGTACATTCAGGTACTCAGCTGACTTCATTTTATTGCTGCATAACGTTGCTGAGCCTAGACCTGACCAATTGAAGCAACCCCAGATCTTAACACTACCTCCAGAGGTTTGTACAGTGGGCACTATGCATGACGGGTGCAACGGCGACTTTTTTGTTTGTTTTTGGCCAGGCAGTGTATGTGTGCCTTAGTGACACTTTGTTTTTAAGCACAATATAGAATAATGACGTGTTCTACCTGCCATAGTTTCTTTATTTCTTTAGTTATTCACATCAACAATATTTTCTTTAAAATGGTTTTGATTACACAAGTACAAATTTAAATCAGTTTGGCAGTACTGCAGCAGGTGGATATTAGAGTACAAGCTTGTTTACTGGAACGTTGCTTCCTCCATTGTCAGTTTATTTGTTGGACTACACCAAACAAATTTTGATTAGTCCCTCTGAATTTAATTATTACCATTGAATTATTAATATTGAATTGAAGTAATCACGGCTTTATCACAGCTAAATACCATGTTATGTATTCAAATACATTGGCTGCAGAGGCACATATTGGATTTCGGCTGAACTGCAGGCTACCAATGGGATTGCAGAGGAAAGCAAGGTCAATATACAGGATGGTCCCAGAAATCCACAGGGGCAGCTGGGTTTTGTTTTAAACTTCAACTCAGCAACCAGTGTAAACCAAAGAAACCCTGTGAGGTGACTTAACTGTGAAATCAACCTCTATGAGTAATGCTGAAATCCAGTGTTTGAAATTGGGGAGGGTTGCAGCATAAACACATAATTTAACTGAAAACATCTCACCTCTTTGTTAATTTTTTCTTCACAAGCACAATTGATTAGTTCAAAATCATTAAAAATGAACTTACTGTTAGATAATAAACCAGGTGTATTTTGTCTCCAAAAAAAAAAAAAAAAAGATAAATCAATGCATACGTGTCGTGAGGATTTTGCTCCAGACAGGACTTCTCTTCTTTCTCAACAATGCTCTGGGCCATCGTGTCACCAAGTTTTCTGGAGCTTATCAGAGAAAGGGGCTGTCATAATGGAAGAAACAGAGCTGCATTAGAGACCGACAGCCTGCAGCGGTAGAGGCTCAAACTTAAAATTGCCCCTCTATCACTGTCGTGGTGCAGCGGATAATGGGGCAGAGGCGGGGGGGTGGGGGGGCAGTGTACAATGAACAGCTGTAAATTACTTACACTGAGGAGTGGAGGGGGAATCCAGTGCACCAAAGCAGGCACAATCCACTACACCCCCCCCCCCCCTTCATGAGTTCATCCAATCCTGCCATTTCTTCCTGCTTGAAACTTCAAAAGCCCCCCCAATTTCCTGATGCCGTTTATAACACCTGACACTTCACATGGGACAGCGTGTAGAGCTCAGCTTACTGCTTCTGTTCTGCCTCTGAGGGTCTGTTGATTTATTCATGTATGTATTTATTCAGTGATCCATGAGCAAGTGGTAGTTATGGTGGTCGCCCTCGCTGAACAAGCTTCAATTAAATAATGTTTTGGGCGGGAAATCTTGGGCCATCAGGCATGGTGAAATGTGTAGACACCATCTGAAATGGAAATGCATGCAAATGCCCTGTTTAATGTTATAATCCTCTTTGCCAGGGAAATTCACAATTTCACAAAAGACCTTGTCTACGATATCAATAACAAGTCCATTTACATAATTGATCCACAAATCAGTAGTTATGGGATAACCGGCTCATTATATGAAAACAGGGAATGCGAGTCAAGATGTTCACGACTCCCTGCAACTTGTTGCCTGTCAAAAAGATACTTTTCTCCTTGGAGGAGGCAAATTAGTTTTTTATCATGAACATGTTATGCTATTTATATTGGTTAGAACATTTGCTGAATTGTATTTTTTTACTTGCAAAACAAATCTATGCCTATTTTAAAATATATTATTATTAATATTATTATTATTTTTGCAATGCATGGGAAATCTTTTTGTGTTCTGTGTACTAAAGACTCCTTGGTAATGAAAAGTTATTCTTTAAATTGGAATGCTCTGTTAAAAAAGGTCACTGGGTTCTAAAGAATGTTAAGTGGTCGTAATTTTGCTTTGTATTTTCGCTTAATAGATAGCTAAGCTATCCAGCAATCATCAGAAAAATACATATTTGTTTGACTGTATGCCGTAGCAAGTTAATTTATGTTTCTATCTATACGTACACACACACACACACTCAGTGGCTAATTTATTAGGTACACCTAGTACTGGGTATGACCCACTTTTGCCTGGATCACTTTAAGAGCTTCTTCTCCTAACTTATTTTTCCATAGAGTTCAATAGGAATAAGTCAGGGGAAACAAGTGATCCATCCACATCGACAGCATATCTGACAGCTTAGTGATGGTTTCAGACTTGTTTGATACCTTAGACCCTTGATGGCTTACAGCCATTCAGCCAACCATGTAAAATGCTACCAGCGCAATTTGCAGCTGAATCTATTCCCCCACCAATTCCCATAGCGATCCATTCAAATGCAGAGAAGTTACTGTATCGCTTGTAAGAATATCTGAAAATAAGAAATCAAGAATATTTTGATGTTGCTGGGTCTCAGACATCAAAAATTCATGGCATACCTGCACAAAAGAATCAACTGAACACACATGTATAGTAGTTCCAAAATCATGGGCATTAATATGGAGTTGGTCCCCATTTGCTGCTATAACAGCCTCCGCTCTCCTGGGAAGGCTTTCCGCTAGATGTTGGAACATTGCCGCATGGATTTGTTTTCAGTCAGTCAGAAGAGCATTAGTGAGGTCGGGAACTAATGTGGGGCTATTAGGCCTGGCTCACAGTCGGCTTTCCAATTGATCCCAATGGTGTTTGATGGGGTTGCGATCAGGGCTCTGTGCAGGCCAGTCAAGTTCTTCCATATTGATCTCGACAAACCATTTCTGTATGGGCCTCTATTTGTGCACGGGGGTATTGTCATTCTGAAACAGGAAAGGGCCTTCCCCAAACCGTTGTCACAAAGTTGGAATTCCAGAATCATCTAGAATTTTATTGTATGCTGTGGTGTTAAGATTTGCCTTCACTGGAACTAAGGAGCCTAGCCTGACCCATGAAAAACAGCCCCAAACCAAGGGGTGTCCATGCATGCATAATTAATGCATGTGTGTCTAACCCACGTAAACTCTTTTCCACCTTCTCCCCCTTGCTTATCCCTCCTCCACCCCCTTCACCCTCCTCCCTCTCTGCAGATGACTTCCTGACCCACTTTGAGGGGAAGGTGGCCACAATCCGGAACTCCTTCACGCATCCAGTGACACCCCACATCCCCCATACCGAACCCATCACTACTGTCATCCTTCAAGACTCTGGAGGACACTGATGTGCTCACATTTGTGACGCACCATCGCGCAACCATCTGTCCACTGGAACCCATCCCTTCAGCAGTCCTCCAGTCTATATCCGGTGAGCTCCTTCCATATCTGTCCTCCATTATCAATACCTCCCTAACCTGTGGCCATGTTCCTGCTGTTTTTAAGACTGGATCAGGTTCAGGTTCAATGTTCTGACCCTGGCCTACACTGCAGCCCATAGGACAGGCCCCTCCTACCTGCAGGACTTAATCCAGCACTATGTTCCTGCTCGACCACTTTGCTCTGCTACAGCAGGGTGACTCGCACTTCCCCCCCTCTGTGTCAACGGCTCTCGCTCGTCCCGGCTGAGGAGCTTTTCCACCCTAGCTTCCCAGCGGTGGAACAAACTCCCCATTCCCCTACATTCTACTCCAACACTGCCTGTGTTCCGTCGTGGCCTGAAGACACACCTCTTCAGACTCTACCTTGACTGATATACTAATCTAGGACCTTTTCTCATGGTACTTGTTCCCTGTGTTTTCTTGTCTGTTTGTTATAGTTTATAATAGTATTTAGAATAGAATTGTAGTATAGCTGATTTACCCACAGCTTACTGTGAACTACATTCAATGTTCATTACTAGGGATAGCTGCTACGTTATGTGAAGGACGTGCTTTGTCTTATCTGTTCTGTAGTTACTTTGATGACCTTTCTGTATGCACTTATTGTATGTCACTTTGGATAAAAGCGTCTGCTAAATGACTGTAATGTAATGTAATGTGGTATTATTCAAAGAAGCGGCAGCAGTATGCACTTTTGGAGAGGAGCGCATTTTCGTCTGCATCGCTTCAACTTCATACTAATTAGAGTAGATAAAGTTGATTGCAACTATGGGTCCACATAAATACACGTATATTCCAACTTTGGGGATAATTTGTTAAAAAGGGATTATTGGAGCACGTTCTCAAAACTATTTCCTCTCCAAGAGTAATGGGAACTTGTTACTCAACTGTTTCATGCAAGAAGAAAAAAAAGAGTATGACTTGCAAACAATAATATGCTGAATATTCATCTTCGAAAAGAATCCTATATACAGATATTTAATTTGTACCAGTTCTGTATATTAGTAATCTTCAGGATTGTCACAATGAGAATGAATAAATGAGACCAGGTCTGATGGTTGCTATTTATAAGACAGATGAGTCATATGAATGGCAGTATAATGTGACATTGAATAGTTGCTATTTCAAAAGCAAAACGCATCCGGACGCCCAGTATGTCTGCTGCCCTGCCTCATACAATTAGAATGATAGCCGAGTCTCTCTATGCCTTCATTTATCTTCATTTGTGTGGCACTTTTCTTAATATATAATCTTCCAAAGACCAACTAATTATCGTCCTGAAGCCTGATTCAAATAAATGTCAGAAATGGCAAATATCTCATCCCAGAAATGCTGGGTTTACAGCAGGGCTTTCATGCCTTGGTTCTGAGAGATCCTTTAGCCTTGTTGGTATTCTGGCCAATACCATAATGAATGCAGTTCAGTACATTAATTTACACGCTTCCATGATTTCTCTCTTTGATATACTCAGAATGAGAGAACCTGATGTCCACAGTTTCAGCAACGGCGACTCGGTGTGCAATTTAGCCTGTCAATCAATCAAGCAATTGATCAGCACAATCAGTCTGTTGTATGTAGTATGGCCCAATGTACAGTCTACACATACATTTCCAGCTCATTAGACAATGACATGACACGCTATTTCAACTGTAACAAAAGCCAGCACACGCAAAGGTCCTCGCAAATGAGTTTGAGTAGCCCAAGTTTACGGAGAAACTGAGAAAGCACAGTTAGGCCACCTGTCGTCTGTGCATATTAGAATGAAAATCCCAATTATCTCACCCTGTCTGTTTTGGAAATCCACATAATGCTGTTGTGTTTTGGGTCCACTGTGTTTTCCTTCATGACACATCCCAAAACATCCCCTACCACTTTCCCCAAAATCATTTTCTGGAGAATCAGGGAATGGCAATTTATTTTAGAACTGGGCTGAAGTTTTGAAAGTTAAACTGCTCAACGACAAAGGGCAAAACTTCCAGATAGTAAACTTTTTTTTTCGTACACAAAAATTATTAATCCTTTTATTCATAACTACGCCTTGCTAGTACAGTCAGATTTACACCTGCAAATTTGACCAAATGTGGTATTTATAGTGTCTTGAGGTCCATGTTGAACAGTATTGTCAAGTGAGTTTTTTTTTTACTGTTTCTTTCTTTCTTTATAGAGAGATGCCTATAATTTCTTTCATTTATTTCTGTGACACTGTGTCAGCATTCCTACTGTGTGTACAAGTGCATTTAATTGAATAGTAATTGAAGAGTAATTCCCAATTCAGATTATCATTAAAAATAAATAAACTTAGATGATGCATCTTTTGTTTTGATGAAAATTGAAAGATGTCAATATCCCAGCAGCCCAGCACACCTTGCGGGCTGACTGGGACTTTATTCAAATAGGAATGCTTTCATCTAAAAGGTTCCTTCTTCACAGCCTTCCATGGGAGTTTTTGCAAAGGCTGCTGGGAAGAATTGCAAGAAATTGGATCATGAAAAGACAAAGGAGAAAAAATAACACAATAACAATAAAGTGGCAGTGTCTACATTTAGACTTATTTCAAAAAGAATGTTTCTCAAATTATGTATTGCATACATCATGACAGTGCAGTCATATAGCCTTAACTGATGCATTCAAATCAAAGGCAGTCCATCAGAACAGGCTCATCTTTAAACTTGCAGAATGTTAAACTTGAAGAATATATGGGATATGTACACAAAATAAAAAAATTGGAAAAAGGCTTTCTGAAAAATCAGAAGGTGGCTGATCTAAATCACATTTATGGAACACCTCACAAGCAACGGCCTTGCTAATTTTACATGAATTTATCCAAATTGCACATTAAATTACTTTTGGGGCAGTTCTCTGAAAAACAGTCATGAAATTCACAACTTCTTAAAAATGCATATCTGCACAAATATGGCGGAAAATGTGCTCATGGGAAATATGATGTACACCATGAAGTAAATGGTGTTTTGGGGTATAATTACATTTTGTAATGATTTGATATATCCAGTCTATCCAAAGAAACTACCCACACCCCCTCCCCCTCCCAGACAATGTATGAACCCTGTACACCTGATTGTAAGCACTCAATATTAACAAAGCGATACTCTCTCAGATTTCTGTTATATTAATATCTTTTTTTTTACATAATCATGGATTGTACCAGAAAACGCTAATTAACAAAATGCAACGATGTCTAATGGATTAACGAGCATGAAGGGACTAATCCCACTGAGACTCTTTCCAGTTCACTTGCAATTTCATTTGCACCTTGGAGAGCTTTCTTATTCACCGATAAAAATAGATGAAGCCACTGCAGCAACCAGCAATTCACTGGCCCCAAATGGAATTAATTACAGCCAAAGTGGCACAGTGGGGCAGATGTATAATTTTGACAGCATGTCTTTTGACCTGAAGGTCACTGGTTCAATTCCCACGTGTCCACGGCCACCCGGTCGACCAGTGCTTAGATAGCAATAACGTGTGGACCCCTATCCGACTGAACCCTCCCATACCCTGGGTAACGCAGCTACGGAGCTACCGGCCACAGTCAGCAGTGGCACGGTCCAGATTCGATCCGACATTGTGGGGTTTCATTAGGCGCTGAGTGATTGTGTTCTATTAGATTAGGCTAAATTGCACTTCTTGGCAACCAGTTGTAGTGTCAAGTTTGGTTTATGTGAAGAAACTTTCGCAGTTATATTCTGCTATGTTATTTTGTCCTTGAGCATAATTCGTTTTCACTAGTTCTTTTGTGATGTTGATCTTTACTGGGGTGGCTTTGCCGATTCCGATGTGTTTTCAGAATTGACGACACACCTCACGATATTTTTGAAGACATGTCTTGACATTTTCACGACTCTTTCCCAAAGTGTATTGTGAATGGAATATTTCAAGACACACTTTCACGACAAACTTTGAGTAACACAGACCCGACAGGTCGACGTAGAAAAGCCGATTCACGCCACAGAAAGCATCGCACATCGTTATCAGCCACTTTCCCAAAAGCATTGTAGAGTTATGATCATCTTTGAATATTTTTTTCCTTTGCTTTTCATTTGAAATCTGATCAAACCTAACTGACAAAAAAAAGACAGAGACAAAGAGAACAGCGAGGAAGAAAAATATAAGTAAATAATAGGCTCGTCAGGCAGCATAACTCCTCCGTGGTTAGAGCCATGGCCTCTCCCCCTGAAGTTCAGTGGTTTGAGCCCCGCCAGAACCTTGTTCGTTACAAGCAACAAAAGAAAAACAAAATAATCTAATATTATCTTAATTATATAATGCTTTTGGCAAACTGATAGGATCCATGTATTGCTGTCTACATTTATTGAAATAATTTTGCCTATTGTGAATGTACAATGTACATGTCAGCGCAGGTCACAATAAGTCCTTATAAACCCTATGATGAGATAATTGATTACACCTGCTCGAGACTTGTTGTATCTCTCGCATAGATTAGCGGCCTCTGTCTGCAGAGGTGGAACTTGCATGTAGCCTACAACCACGTTTCAAGACACAGTCGAGATTTCACGACTAATCCAATGTTGTCTTGAACTCGCGACACATTTCACGATTTCTTTGAGTTACGAGCACTTTCGGGAAAGCGTCGTGAATGGCAAGTATATCTTCAGGACACGTTTCACGACATACTTTTCGCTACGACATGCTTTGGGAAAGCCACCCATGTACAGTAGTAGCTAAGCTGAAAGTTTAATGAATGAAACGGATAGTGGGTTGGAAACAGATATTTCTCTCGACTCCACCAGGCAGTCTGTCATTAATTTTCTTGTATGGAGGGTGAAAGCGAGTGGCTGGCTAGCTACACTGATTGTAGCTTGCTCTGCTGCAAGTGCAAATGTTACGCCATTAACGCCAAACCTCAGTGCTCAACGCGAAGGCTAACGTTAATGCCAGTGGGCTCAGTCTGCAACAAGCACTGCACTGTCACTGCGGTTACACAAATGACACATGCACACACCCTCAACTCCCGCTTCGTGCAACCTACAATCTGTAATATGTCTAACCATCGTGAATTTGGCATCGCATTTCACATAGCGCAAAAACAAAATGAGAGGACAGGCTGTGTGAGCTAGGAGCAATACAGGGGCAAACCATTGAGGTATGGGGGTGGGGGGTTTCCATCTTCATATAGTAAAAAAAAGTACAATATGAAATCACAACAGGCAGAAAGGTTTGTTATTGTGGAAATAGTTTCCATTCAAATGTATAATGGAATGGTTTCATGTTTTTATAAAACTGCCTTTTCATTCTGAGTTGATTATATATTGTACCTCAGATTTTTTCCAGTTCTTATCCAAAATTATTGTTCAGTGTCCCCCAGTTAGGGGGTGGGGGGTTAGATAAATAAGTCCAGAATATAGTTCTTATAACTATAAGAAAAAAAGAAAAAAAGACAGGGAGGGGGGTGGATACTCATAAATTGCAATAGCAATTAATTTTAGACTAGAAAATATGACATTTACTATATGTAACATCACTTCCGGTCGAAGCACTACCCACTTCAGGTTTCTATCCGGATACAGATACAGATACAGATAATTTTGAAGGTCCAACAGATACAGATACAGATAGTGGCAGCGCTGCACACCCCTAATGGCTACCCATCACCTGAAGCTCAACCTTGACAAGACAGAGCTCCTTTTCATGCCATACAAGACCTCCCCATTACATGACCTCTCCATCACCGTTGACGGGACCATGGCGGCTGCCTCCCGCTCTGCACAGAACCTGGGGGTGGTCCTGGACGACCAGCTGGACTTCAAAGAGCACATCAGGGTGAAGGCATGGTCCTGCAGGTTCCTCCTGTACAACATCAGGAGGATTCGACTGTACCTGACCACTTACTCCACCCAGCTTCTTGTCCAGACCATGGTCACCTCACGCCTGGACTACTGCAACTCCCTGCTCGCAAGCTTACCAGCCTGTGCCATTCTGCCTCTTCAACTGATCCAGAACGCAGCTGCCTGGCTTGTGTTCAACCTCCCGAAATTTTTGCATGTCACCCCTCTGCTGAGGTCACTCCACTGGTTGCCAGTTGCAGCCAGGTATCAGGTTCAAAGTTCTGACCCTGGCCTACACTGCAGCCAATAGGACAGGCCCCGTCTTAATCCAGAACTATGTTCCTGCTCGACCACTTCGCTCCTCTACAGCAGGGCGACGCGCACTTCCCCCTCCGTGTCAACGGCTCTCGCTCGTCCCGATTGCAGAGTTTTTCCTCTCTAGCTCCCCAGTGGTGGAACGAACTCCCCATTCCCCTACGTTCTGCTCAAACCCTGCCTGCGTTCCATTGTGGCCTGAAGACACACCTCTTTAGACTCCACCTTGACTGATATACTAATCTTGGACCTCTCATGATACTTGTTCCCTGTGCTTTCTTGTCTAACTGTTTGTTATAGTTTATAATAGTATTTAGAATAGAATTGTAGATAGCTGATTTACCCACAGTTTACTGTGAACTACATTCAATGTTCATTACTAGGGATAGCTGCTACGTTATGGGAAGGATGTGCTTTGTCTTATCTGTTCTGTAGTTACTTCGATTACCTTTCTGTATGCACTTATTGTATGTCGCTTTGGATAAAAGCATCTGCTAAATGACTGTAATGTAATGTAATGTAATTTAAATGTGCGTGGACAGCTTGAGAGTGAGTCACATTGGATGTCATCACTTTTAAGAAAAAAATGTCCTTGCTTAAGTATGATAAAGAAATAGAACAGTGGAAAGAATCAGGCATTTAGACATTTTATTGTTAGACATGTTGCCCCCCTGCAAAAAAAAAAAAAAGAAACCTTATTTTTTTTACTTGTGATATGAACAATATATGAAAGATCAAAAGGAAAAACTGCATTAACAAAGCCGTGCTGCACTTTCACTAATATCAAATGTGTTGTGTTGTATCTCAAGAGATTTGGAAGGAGGGTGTTTTTAAAACAATATTCAGGCTTCCAGGTATGCCATTTCTAACATTTTTTAACGGGAAAATATATTTCTGTTTTCTTACCTTGTCAGCTTTTACGCACCCATAACCAAAAACACTTTCCCTCAAATTTGGAATCACCAGTTGTACTCCATTATTGTATTACATTATTTTTTACACTGGCTTCCCAAACTTACTGATTTCTATGCTAAATGTGAATGGTTTTTTAAAAACTAAAATCAGAACACCACCACATACAGGTAGTATCAGTTCCTCAGGGCCACATTTATTACAACGCTAGTTATTTCAGTATAACATTTCACAGTACAGCTCTGTCAGGGATACTGTTGTATAGATCAATACCACACATTTATCGAATCTTATTGAATGATTGAGATTACAGGCTGGTTGAATGCTGTATTTGTAATAATCATAATTTAATCGTAATGTACTTTTGCTTTTTCATTAAACTCATTTTTTCAGTCTACATCGGTGATGGCAATGCAATTTGACAACAACTCTTCATTCCTATGATAAAAAGAAAAAGATTATATTCTTTTCAGCCAGATAGAATCAGAGAGAGAGAGAGAGAGAGAAAGAGAGAGAGAGAGATAGAGAGAGAGAGACTATAGAATTACATTTCTGAAAGTACCTAGAAGAATTAGTTGAGAACAAAGAGGTGCGCATTTTCAGATTTAAAGTGAAACGGGTCAGTCTGAGAGGAAAACTGATCCTAAATCACACAGAGGAGGAGAGGAGGCAACTGGTCCCAGGACTGGGGAGCTGTCCGACTTCTGAATTCTGTGCCTTATCTGAACGCTTCCCGTCACCCAGATTTATGCTGTTGGGGTCAGCGTTCGTTTGCACATTAATCTCAGTGACAATGTCTATTGGCTTTATAAAGACCTCTGCGTTATTTTGTTTCGCTTAGACCTCAGAGTTGAATTATGTTACTCTAACGGATTTCGTGTGTACATGCTTCAGTTCCTCTTGATGTTTCCTCCTTAGAGGATTTTAAAACTGTTTTTTGATAGTGCCCAACAATGTGCAATACCCCTGGAATCGAATATATTATGTTTGTGAGGAAATTGATTGCATTTATATAGCACCGTTCATGGAGGGGGCTGGGCCAGACCAACAACAGCTGCAGTTATGGAACAGTCATTGCTTATTCAAAATTCTGACATAAATTTTTTAAAAATAGATATAAATTAAAATAAGTGACACTATATACGATTTATTTTACTAAATTACATAATTATATTAGCATAAATAAAATCACAAATTATAAAATGTGGGATAAAAAAATACACTTTTACAAAAATATCAGAAAGGAGGATACACTCCATACCCTACAAAAGGATACATTGGCTGTCCCTCAACTAGGAGGTGAATCTTCATCAGCCTCTTGTTACAAGTCCAGTTGCCCGCTTATCGACACAGCCTCCTGTGTGATGAAGTTCAATTGATAAACGCTCACCTCTTTAGATGTCAGCATTCGATACATTACAAATATTGTTTACAAAAATAGCACTGGCGCAGCTAGCCTTATGCTAGTCCCAAAGGTGCTCAACCCACAAATGTTGTGGCTTTGATTGTCACTCAGCATTTTATTGATCAACTAAAGCGGTTGATTACACAGTAAGCTCACATCACATGGTTTACTGGGTCTGAATTGGTGGTTGATTTTAAAGTGAAAACAAACAGCAACAGACCATGTGGCTCTTCAGGACCTGGATTGAGTAGCACCATTGTAACTCCCAGGCAGAGAATGTACACTACACATATTTTAAATAGACACTGGAATGTGATTTGGAAGCCATTTCAACACAATACCTTTCAAGTCCATGAAAGGTCAGCGTTCCTTCCATTAAGCTGTTTGTGCAAGGAACCAGAGTGCATATGCATATCTTAGCCACACTGAACAGGTCTCGTATCAGGTGTCATACCTTCAAGTCAAATCACTTCTTTGCTAAATCACTTTTCCATGTTCATCCAGACTGGTCGATACATTATCCAGTTATTGATTTTGCAAGCAGAGAGATTGGTGGTGAAAGTTACAGCAGGCAAAGTGCCCTGTCTACAGTGTTATGGTGTATAGAGCAAACCATTTTATTTATGTTAAACAATCCGAAATTATGTTTATGATGTTTTCATTAGATATTACATCAAGCCCCCCCCCCCCCCCCCCCTTCATTGAACTGAATTAATTTTGATTTTCTTTCGAGGAGTGATGAAAAAACGGTTAGGTGAATCGCCGATAATGAAGCCACAGTGGGATTTTGGACAGAAGCTTCTTTGAAAGCCGTGCGAAGCAGCCTATCGTTAGTCAGTCTCTAATCAAACGCAACCAATAGCCAGCGCTTTTGAGAGAGGGATTCTTGCTACTTTCCTACTGCTTCTCCGTCGGGGAAGACTCGGACTTATCAGTGGGAACTGCGCGCTTCGCGTTAGTATTTTACTGTGGATTTTAAATTCACTACCTGCGTTTTCAAAACAGCCCGTTCTCTCGAGACAAAATACCACTATAATCGACATGAACAATCCGGTGTGCTGGGTTATCCTGATCGGGATGAATATTGTGTTGCTTCAACAAGGTATGTTTAAAAAAAAAATAGTTTTCTGCTTGATGCTTGGCATACGGTAAATGTGCATTACCTGTGGATTAAAGGAAATTACCTTAAACGTGACTATTAGCCTTGCGCTACTTAAGCGCGCGCTGATTCTGTTACATAATGTTTGAAGTGGTTTTCTATGGAGTGATAGGTAAACAAACTGATTAGTTTAGTGCGACTCAAGAACGCTAGCCAAAGCCCGTGGTTCGAATGCGTCTTTCAAAATGCAATACTAGGGCTGATATTTCCCCAAGATTTTTCAACGTCTGTCTGTCTATTTGTAACCTATGTATCCGGATACGTTTGCACATCTGTATTGTAGGCTATATGGATAAGCAGGCTGTGCCGGATACCAGATTTTTATGCCGTAACTATAATCAATTATTTTCAGATTTTTTTTCCCGACACACAAGCTCTCGGAGCTGTAGGGTTTATATATGGTGCGGATCTGCGTCTCTGCCGCAGAAATCCTGAACAGATGAGCAATTCACGCATTTTTAAAATGCCTGTCATTACAAAAAGTTAATAAGTTGGCTGTCTACCCTTGTTAAAAGGTGTTCAGGTGTTCCAAAGTTAAAATGAAGGACCCAAAACGTTAAACTCAAAGAAGTAGACTATAGTACCTAATAAACGGATAAGCCATTCGCCCTTTCATTAATAAGAATTAGCAATTGGGTGTCCATTGACCTTGCTTTGGTAGAGGGTAATGCAACACAGCTGTGAAATGTGCGGGTCGGTATTTTTCGGTCCTAACGGATTGTCCAGGATTCATAGCCTAGACTACATCTTCTTTTATTAAAGTTTATCCAAGTATTGCTTTCTATTTTTCTTGTTTGTGGTCAAAATGGTGGAGATGATTTTTGCCAGTGTCACACAATATAATGATGTAATTAAAATTTTGTAGCCACTGCAGCTTTTCGAACAATGTTATGTCGAGCCCTTCGCAACCAAAATTATAATGAAATGACGTAGGCTACTCCAGCAGGACCGTTATGAATCTTTCAACAGCGTGTAGCTATTCAAACAGAGAACGAACGACCAATGTTATTCTTGAAAGAGGAAAAAAAAAGATTTACAGTGGTGTGCAGTCTGTGATCTAACTTACCCTTTCATTTCGTGGTTCAGTAATATTGACTAGCCTACTGCCACAAGAAACGCGAGGGAAATGCGTGCTCAGTCTTGCATCTCATCTATTACTAGCATGTTTTAACCCCTTATCGTTTCGCGAGCTTTTAGAGCGTTAAAGAATTGCGCCAAGTAACGGACAAAATTGTAAATTGGATCACGTTAAACTGCAACAAGTCAGCCGTCTGACAGACCTTTTTAGTGGCGACGGGCAACTTAAAAAAACTAATCAAGCGAAGTCAAGTCTAGCCTCCGCTGAAAGGCTTGAGTCCCAGATACTAGAGCACGGTCATAAAGCCCTTGCACAAGTGCTTTATGCTGAACAGTTTATGTGGACTCGTCTTCACCTGGGGGCAGTTGGAACTGGTCCAGGGGCTGTGTTGACTCGATGCGGCAGTGCCCCCGAGGTCCGATTTGAGATCCTGCAGCGTCATCATGCCCTTCCTACGGCGGCGTGCAGGCATGAATTATCGGTCATTAAAGTGAAAGTCAGATCAACAGATGTTTCTGGCATCCGAATGTGAGGGTCGAGGATGCAGTTTAGAGCGGTTAGGCTGTCTCCGCAGGAAGACAAGAAGATCGCACCAGATGGCCTCTCTGAGACCCCCCCATGGTACCACTACTCCACTCTTGAGAGCCGAAATCAAGTGATTAACACGGTCATTTGAAAAGCAGCCAACTATTCAAATTTTATTTTATTACAGGATCTCACTCCAAGTTTCTTGATTCGGTGATACTTGTTTACAGGTACTGGCCATTATCTTACAAGCATTTAATTCCTTCATCACTATGTCCTTTGATTGAGCCGCCATTTATAGCCATGTGTCAAAACAACCATTCACTTAATTGCAGCAGTCATCTCAGTTAATCATTCAATTACCATATAATTAGGCGCACGAGAAGAAGTGACAGCACACTGTTTATGTCTGTTGACACTGATCATGTGTGGGACACAATGAGCCCCAGTGTAGTGTATTAGACAATGTCGAAATAAATTAAATCATCCGCGAAGAACACGTGAAATAGCTTTTTTTTCCTGTAAGCAGGTGGGCGTGTTGTTTTAAAACAAACAATCTTCTCTATAGTGATTAAAAAAACGTAATGCAAAAAAAACAAGATGATTGCAGCGATGGCATACAAATAAAAAACAGGGGCATCTGTGAATGTCATACAAGTGAAATAAAAAGTTAAGTGCTGTTGATTTTGTAGTTAAATGAAATAATTATTGTTTGTTTTACCTCTTTACTCTGTTCAGCATTCCTGTGTGAAAACCTGCCCGTAAGAATACCTGCAGAATTTGTCTGACAAGAGCATTTAGCATTACCATGATAAAGCATATTTATTTTCCAGCTGTATCCCATTGATCCAAAGACATTTCGCCATTTGCTTGGTGTGCTGTTTGTAATTTTGTGACAGAGGAACAGTCCTTGTTAAAGCCTGGAATTGGACCAAGTGGGAGATTTTCTGTGTCCGGAGTCCAGACAGCTGACTTGTTTAGGGACAGCCTAAAAAAAAAATATATAAGGTGGTTGACTGAACCGCTTCTATTTTTCAGTCGAATGGGGTTGTAGTATTCTCTGAGCTCTCAGTTTTTATTTTTTGTCTGACTGTACAGTGGACCTTTTTATGCCAGTGTGCCGTGCCATCTGCATTCATCAGCTGCTCAAGTTTATTGTAGGTTTCTTGGGATTGAGAGTCGGGAAGACAGAACCCGAGGAATGTCATTGTAAACCTTATCCATGTAGGCTGACTCACATTGTCCAAGGCGAACACAAACGGTGTCGAAGTTAAACTCAAATGTATTTAAGCGGTTCACAATACCCTCTGCCACTGAGGAGTCATTCATTGTGTGCAGATAAACTGTATCTGCTAGAACCCATGATTGATTGTGCTTTGCAAAACAAAATGTGACAAAAGGTAATTATCTTGAATTTGCAAATTGGCAGCACGGGGTAAGTACTTCTTGCATAGTTTAGATGTTGGAATTGCCCCTCATGCTTGAATTTCCCACGTGTTTAAAAAAAAGTACATTTCATTGTTAGGGCTGGGTATCATTCAAAATATTTCAATACCTATACATTGACTTCAGTACCATTTCCTGACGATACAGTTTTAAAATAAACCAATTGCTCTTTTGTAGTCCTAGTTTAATGGTCTATAGATGAGTTGTAAGATGTTCAAAATACTTTAAATCGATCAGTAGCCCATATATCAGTATTATTATTTTAGTCTGTAACAGCAGAATAGCCAGCACTTGATTTTCGGGTGGGCCTGAGCAAAAGTTGGCATATTTTTTTTTTTTTTACAAATGCACACTCCATCAGATAGCCTATGACAAACTGTAATGCAATAGTTCCCATGGGAACACCCTTACAACAATGTTGTCCCCAATGCAGAATAATCCAGGACTAACCCCCTGTTCACACAGCGAGCGATTCGGTAGCCCAGTTGCTGGAAGTCCATAATTTTTTTACGAAGATGAGTGACGGTCAGCGACCTCAGCAACTGGGCAACTGAACGACAAAACTTGCCTGATAAATGTTGCCCGCAGTTTATCTTTTCGCAGCCATCGCCCGTAACAGCCTATCAGAGTTCCATGCTTTCTTCCTATTTCTCCAACCGATATGATTCCATTTTGTGAAGAATTATTCTGCCCCGCTTCACTCATTGCAGCAACGGAGGATCAACTATTAGATCTTAGTGCCGCTTTCGACACTGTTGACCACAACAGACTTGTTGAATGTCTCAAGCATAATATTGCCATTCAGGATACAGCACTAAATTGGTTTATCTCCTACCGCAGCGGTAGGACCTTTTCAGTGAATATTGGCAACCACCACTCCTCCTCAGCCTCCATCACCTGCGGGGTCCCTCAAGGCTCCATTTTGGGGCCTATCCTCTTCTCAATAGACATGCTCCCACTGGGAGACATCGTCCACAAATACAACATCTCATTTCACTGCTATGCTGATGATACCCAGCTCTACCTCCCTTAATGATTATTACTTCGTGCAGAACCTAAATGACTGTCTTATGGAGATTAAGAGTTGGATGACTAACAATTTCCTCCAGCTAAATGACTCAAAATCTGAGGTAATTTTATAGTGACTTCTTAAATCCATAAACAGCCTACAGGTCAAATATCTCCACTATTTAAACCAAATGCCAGAAATCTGGGTGTTATCTTTGATTCTGGCCTTAGATTTGATAAGCAAATTAACTCTGTTGTCAAAGGTTGCAGTTGAGAGCAATCTCAAAAATTTAATAATTTCTCTCTGTTTATGACCTAGAAAAAGTATATCCACGGCTGTGGAACACCCTACTACTCAATATCAGATCTGCCCCTTCCATCTCCCTTTTTAAATCAAGACTCAAAAGACACCTCTTTGCCCTCTCATTTCAAATTGTTTAAGGTTTTTTAAAAATGTCTTATTTATTTTATTTTTTCTAGGCTTGTATGTGTATGTGTCTATATATTTTATCTATCCAGTGAGACAGATAGAGAGTGCTAGCTGGCTATTGAGAAAGACAGCTAGAACAAATAATAATTATCAGTGTCATGACATAATAACTGCCACTTTGTTTCGAAGCCATAACTTCCCTGAGTTGATCACCTTGTGGCAAATGTATCTGTATGTGTTCTATAAAAACTGAAAAAAACTGCACAAGCTATCAAATGAGGATGTGTTTATGTCAAAGAGTTGTGCAATATCCTGTGCCAGCAGCAAGTCACCACCACAACTGTAGCCTACTCCTTCACACTTCCCGTCTGGAATTAGCTGGTGTAAAGGAGTGCTTTGTCGGGAAATGCAACTGGAAATACAATTGCAGAAATTAGAAGGGTTCTCTTATCATTCTAATAATTTCCAACCACTGGGAGTCATTGATGGTGTACACAATGAACATGGTCCAAGCACTCCTGACTCCTGCTGTGCGTCCAAAACCTTTCTCAATGGAGATCGTTGCAGCAGATATTAAGGCATCGTATGTGATAGCCCTTCTTTGCCATCTTACCATCAATTGCTATTGTATGCGAGTCCTGCCTTTGAAGTGCAGGGCATTGCACAAGAGCAACATCATCGTAACTTCACTGGGCTCCATGTTGGCATCTGTCTGTTTTGCCATGTCACCCTTACCTGCGTTACTCTGTGTGCACGTGTTTGTCATATAAGCTGCATGGACATGTAAACACACAGGCCACAGCCAGGTGTAAACCCTACAGACAAAAGATTGGGTTTCTACAAAAATTTGTATACAGGCATCAATACCTGCAGTGTAAACCTAGCCTTAGTCGTGTATCTGTGCGGATTGCCAGCCAAATAATAATTTTCAGTGCCTGTAGGGACACCTGGAGGGTAACTGCAGAAGTGCAGGTTGACAGATGGTCATGTGCTCAAGATTAACTGCAGGGCTCATAGAAGTGGGTACAATTTTACTGGCGTATTTTGTTACACAGAAATGTTTAAACGCTATTTAGCCGACCGATGGTGACGCAGGTTAAAAAACCAAGTTGCAAAAGTGGTTCTCAACACCAGGGAATGTGACACTAGAACATGAGGAGACAGAAGTTAAGTGACGGGGAGGGAAGCAGGGGACCTAGGTTAGTTATCCGCATTGAGATGTTACAACTGTGCTAGACTATAGTCAGGTTCATACTAGGCTTGGGCGATATTCAAAATGTAACATTTGCAGTCTCGCTGAAATATGGAAATTCAATATTATCATAGTTTATTTTGGGTGAGGGGGGGGGGGGGGGGGGGGGGGTTGTGAGGGGCAGAGCAGCGCATGACTTGATATTATCAACCTGAAATACAGTACATCTCCTTTTACTCCAGCCTGGAAATCACTAATTAGCCTATAACACATTTTTTTCTTTTCCATCTCCCCCGCGCTATTCACGGGCTGAGGCCAGGCTAGTGCGCGACTCCTTAGCGCAGTAAGACAGCGCAGCGGGATGCGTCTTGTGCTGCGTGCTCATGAAGACTTCCCGCCTTTTTTTCCCACTCTTTCTCTATCACTCTTAGGCAAGATGCCAGTTTTATGAATGCATCCTCTGGGTACATGGGGCAGAACAGCTGGCCCTATATGGCATTTTGTGGCCGTTAATTTTGCTAATGGCGGATTCACAAGGGCCCACGTTCATTTAAGAACAGGTGAATTTACGCTGGCCTGTAACAAGAGTTTCTGGAGGTTAAGAACGTTTGGTGAGTCTGATGCGAAGTCCTCAGGGCATTTCTCAAGAACGAATATAAGAAAGCAAAAAGAAAAATAAGAAAATGTTTTTGCAGAGAAGGGGGGGAGGGGGGGGGGGGTGGTGCTATTCGATACTCCAAAAAATATTGCGATAGGTAACAAATATCTACCGAGTATTGGCCCAAGCCTAGTTCATACTTCAAGACAAAATGACCAGCAGAATAAAACTATGGAATGTTTGACACTGATGACACATCCATCACTCATTTAATCACACCCATAATGTACCCATAATGTGGGGCTTTGGACTGAACCTGTCATCAGTGGAAAGCCATAGAATGTAGCTGATGGCGTTGGGCTGGGGTAGTGGTGGTGGTGGACATGGGGGGAGGGGGGGGGGTTGGGTTGGGTTGTTGAAACATTTATATAAGTGCTTTCATTTCCGTTGATTCATTTTGCAAAAGTCTCCAAAGTGATCTTAAAAATTCATGATGAAATTTGTTTCCAATTGCTTCAAAAAAAAATAATGAATGATATATTTCACATTTGGCAGGAAACCATAAAAATAGAAAACAATATACTGTGAAAATGGGGGGGAAAAGATTATGTGAGCAGCACTCATTGTGGAGCTCTGGAGCCATATAAAAAAGGAGAATATAATTAAAAATGTAATTTCTATATTTTCATAGTGTCATTTTAGCCTGGTTGTCATGGTTATTTGAAAGATGACCATATATCTCCAGACAGAAGAAAAAGGATTCTAAACATAAATGGCATATCAGCCTGAGCTAGACATCATTGCACAAGATCATCATTCCCCCTGTGAAAATATTTCATTTCCTTTGGAAGCGGTCAGAATCCCCAGGTCATGCTGTAGAACAGTAATAGCCGGTCTTCCAGTATCGTTTACAGACATCAAACAAAGACCGGTCCCTTTTCTTGTTCAAAGTAGAGCTTATTCATCTCGGGATGATATCTGTGAGTAATCGATATGTGTTACTGGCCAGATGTGAAATGGTGTATGAAATGGTGATAGATTGCAAGTGATAAATATGGGGGTTGGCTAGTGTAGCCTATCACTTTAGCATCTCTGCCAATCATGGAAAGTGTGAAATGGTGATGTTGTTTTCTCATCTCCTCGTTTGATAAAAATAAGTAAACACGCGGACTGCAGTTATGCGGTTAAAGACATGCATCAATAATATTGCCGTTGTGTGCAATGTGATGGCTGTGATTGAAGGGTCGGTTATATTCAGCAAGCATGAATAAATAATGCACACTCCTTTGTGACTTTGTGACTATGTTCTGTTTGTAATTAATTAATTTAATGTTTTTGCTTTAATAGAGGTTCACATCTTACCTGAAGGTGTCTTGTTTTTGTAAGTGGTTTGCCTTCTGCCTGTGGCCCCATCTCTGCGGGCTACCTGTCAGTATCTTTTAATTAATCAGCCAGTAAACATTTCGTGTATTGCTCACCCCAAAATTCACTGGCTAGAACTGAGGTTTTTTTTAGGTTTTGCATAGCATTGAACTGCCGTTTAACACTATACTGGAAATGGCGTCCTGACTAAAGGAAGGATGTAAAACAACAGGGCAGCCCAGGTTCAGAATATTTATTAATACAACTGTACCAGCATTACGAGGCCCCAGGGACCCAGTCTGCATGATTCTAGCTGGGGTGCTGTGGGGGTCCTTCTCATAGTAAGTACAGCATTTATAATGTTTTTGCTCTGTCATGGCACATCAACACCAAAAACTTTGTATTTAACACATTTCCCCAGTATGCCAAAAACATGGTGGTGTAAAAAGTAGTGCTCAAAATATTGATATGGAACTTCAAATTTCCTTTTAAATGATGTATTTATTTATAAATCGAGCTAGACGTATTAACTGTTATTCTAAGATACTGTTTTTGAAAAGTAAACGTATAATCATTCATAATGGTTTTCTTTGTTTACAATGTATTTTGTGCGAGCTCATTGAACTACAAATCCCTTGGATATTTTTAGTTGTTCTTGGCTGGAATTATACGGTCTCCTTGCATTGCTCTAATCTTTACAAAAACAACAGCTGTACTAAATTATATTTTCTGATCTGATTCATCTTGTTTAAAAAAAAAAAAGAAAACGAAAAAACCTTTTCAAAATTCACACATCCTCTTGTGTGTTGGCATACGTATTGTATTGAGGGACGTGGCAGTACCCAGCCCAAGGAAAAACGTGGGTACCATTTAAATTCCCATAGTGCAATCGATGTAAAAGAAAAAACAAAAACAAACAAACTTCAAGCTCTGTTCTAATTGTCAGGTGAAACCAGCATGTGACGTGCACCCTGTGAAAGGAGATACTGAAAATAGAAGCAGTTAGCACAGACACCCCTTACGTGTGACTGTTCTGCAAGCTGTTCACCTTTTTGTTTTTTTCGGAAATAGGAACGTCTTTTCTGACTGCGGTGCGCAGCTACTGAACAACAGGCCTGCAATGACAGAGGTTCTCAGTGCCGGAGGCTAACCCAGTTGCTTCTGTGCATGCACGCACGCACACTGCATTTTTAATGTAAATAATAATATATTATTAATGCTATATATTATGCGTAATATACACACTATACATACACACAGACATATGTATCACACCTATCTCCGTCTCCTTTCCGGCTTTCTGAGCATCTTTAGCGTCTTTTAATTTAAGGTGGTCGTCTGCCTTCAGTAAGATAGCAAAAATAGTGAGGTGCTGATTTGCAGGTCCACTGAATGTTCTTATTTTTGGGCGATTCCCCTATTCCACGAACAAGTCGGGAGCTGCTGTTTGAATCTCACATGAAATTGTCAGAAATTGTATTCCTGCTATGTTTGTGGAGCCCGGTGGGTAGCTGAAAATACCTGAGATGACATATTAGCGAGTAATTTCTTGACCAGGAAATGAGCAGACATCAAGTTGGAGTTGGACATTTTATGATTTTCTCTAAACGGTGACAAGCTGATTTGTCCTTGCGTTTACTTGAGTACACTTTCTTATTTTCTTTTTTTTTTGGGGGGGAGGGGGGTGTCTAAAACCTGTAATACAACAGCATACCTGCACAAAGGCTTTACTTCACACACAACAGGAATAAGCATCTGACAGCTATCTGCTGTGTACTGTCTACAAGCTATTCTGGGAAGCAAAGGCATAAATAATCATGAATGTTCATATCCCCCATGGTATTGCTTTGAACTCTTACAAGGGTTGGACAGAAAAAAATAATTTGAGAAAATAAATGCGCTAGCCCACTGGGCTACCAAGTCACTAAATCTGGTAGCCAAAATTTATTGTAGCTAAATTTCTAGACCAACCTTTATGTTTGGGGTCTGTTTGGTGTTTGACATCTCTTAAAAACCAGTTGCCCTTATTTTGCTCTTCTTGTATCACTTGTATGGCTTAATTTGGTTGGATTAAACATGCAATAAATATAATGTATAGTATTGTGTGGAGTCATTTTGACCCCCGTGCCCTGTGGCTGCATAAAACATGAGAAAATATACAACCCTTTTATTTTTTATCTCCCATTCACTTACATCCAGCTCTAAAATGAGATGACAGATTTCTAATATTTACGTATAAGAGGCTAGTCAATTGGGAGACATTAAGAAGGCAACACACAAAGCGTCAACATTTTTCTATTACAATCATTTTGTGTGGGTTTAAACTGTTGGGGTCAACAGCTGTCATAAAATGTCAACATAAAAGGAGAAAAATATTGCAAATATGTATTGTATTTAGAATTTTCCTGGGTGTATTTTTCCACCAAAACAACATTTATGTATTGCTTTAAAAGGAATATATATTTATTAGTCATACAGAAAACTCAAACATTAGATTCAAGTGCCTTTACATGAATACACATTACATCAGTAAATGCAAATACATTTCTAGTATCTCATTTTAGGCCTAGAAATATTACAAAACCACATATAAACGGTTGATTGTATGTTTTATCCTATAACAGTCATGCTTAATAAAACAGTTTTTCCGTTTTAATTTAAGTATATTTGAGTGAACTCAAATATACATAAAGAACTGTGCCACACATGTACACACATCGACAAAGCTTTTTTGTATCTTGGTTGCACCTTGGTTGTGTTCGCAAAAGAAATTCATATTTTCCAATTACATTTTCTTTCTAAGTATTTTAGAATATGCCAGCAAGTACTTGTTTACAATCACACCCTTAGTATCAACCACTTGTCATGTCATGCTCATTGTGTGTAATTGCTAAGGTCTCAGACTGACTTTCACTTCAGCTGGATTTTTAGTGTGTGGGTCATAAAAGTCACGTCTGAGCTTGCCAGAGCTACTCTCTTCCTGAGCGAACCCCCATCTCACTGAGCTATGAGCTTCAGACAATGCCTGTCTTGATGGAGGATCCTGGAGGGTATTTTATTAACTTTCATAGATTGCTTAAGTTGTGGAAAGATCCGACTAGGGCCATTTTTTTCTGATTTAGGATGTGAGTAGCTTTGAGTAGCTTTTCAGGACAGGAAAACATAGTATTATCCTCTTGTATTGTACATAGACAGTTTTGGAAATTAACTAGAAAATGTGACGTATTTTAGAATATGATGTTGGATGTGATGCTTTGAGTAGCTTTTCAGTACAGGAAACCATAGTACTATCCTGTTGTATTGTACTTAGACAGTTTTGTAAATTAACTAGAAAGTGCGACGTACATTTCTTGACAATGTAACAACTGAGCCTTTTGACATAAACCAATCAGTCCATATGGCAAATGTAGGTAATCTAAATGAGATTTAAATGAGAAATCTAAAGAGATTTGAAAAATGTGTTTTACAATTAATGTAACATTTTTTTTCTCATTGGCAGAAATAATGGTAGTTTTACTTTAAATACTAAAAAAATTCAAATAACTGAAGTTCCCCAAAGAAAACAGCTTGGGGCTTGTCAAAATGTGCCTCTTTAGGTAGGGCAGCTGCAAAAATTGAAGGGATAGCCATGCGTTGCCCCTGTCCGAGACTGCCAGAATCCAAAAAACCCACATCTCCACAGCTTAGCCCAGAACACCCTCTCCCAGAGGAGCCTTTACACAGAGCCACTGATGGGGTATCACACTGCAGCTGCTCACGTTATTGATGAGGTGCAGCTGCTGTAATGGCTGTAAGGACAGCGCTGTCCGTGGTGCTGCAGTACACTTTGAGTAAGCACTGCGCTGTCCGTGGTGCTGCAGTACACTTTGAGTAAGCACTGCGCTGTCCATGGTGCTACAGTACACTTTGATTAAGCACTGTCCTGCCGTGGTGCTGCAGTACACTTTGAGTAAGCACTGTGCTGTCCGTGGTGCTACAGTACACTTTGAGTAAGCACTGTCCTGTTTGTGGTGCTGCAGTACACTTTGATTAAGCGCTGTCCTGCCCGTGATGCTGCAGTACACTTTGAGTAAGGACAGTGCTGTCCATGGTGCTACAGTACACTTTGAATAAGCACTGCGCTGTCCGTAGTGCTGCAGTACACTTTGAGTAAGCACTGCACTGTCCGTGGTGGTACAGTACACTTTGAGTAAGAACAGGGCTGTCCGTGGTGCTACAGTACACTGAGTAAGGACAGCGCTATCCGTAGTGCTGCAGTTCACTTTGAGTAAGCACTGCGCTGTCCATAGTGCTGCAGTACACTTTGAGTAAGCACTGTCCTGCCCGTGGTGCTGCAGTACACTTTGAGTAAGCACTGCACTGTCTGTGGTGCTGCAGTACACTTTGAGTAAGCACTGCGCTGTCCGTAGTGCTGCAGTACACTTTGAGTAAGCACTGTCCTGCCCGTGGTGCTGCAGTACACTTTGAGTAAGCACTGCACTGTCTGTGGTGCTGCAGTACACTTTGAGTAAGCACTGTGCTGTCCGTGGTGCTGCAGGACACTTTGAGCCACATCACACCACACAGGATCACAACCACCCTCATCCATTTATAGCATTTAAAACTCTTAGCATACTATGTTGGCATGCTGTGAATGTAGTTGAAGATGTATTATGAGTGGTATCGTTTTTTTTATCTGACTTTGGTGCAGTGCCCAGAGATTCCTTTTTCTGTTTTGGTGTTTGTCTTCTGGAATTCCATCAATTTCCTCCATGGCACAGATTCCATGGGATGTTAAAATATCTATTTTCAGTGCTTGAATCTGTGGCTTTACATGGTCTTTCCTTTGAGATTAATCTTTTGTGGTTTGATGGTGGTGGTATGTTTGGGAAATGTATATACTTTTCTGATCTTCACACACAGATATTCTGGCAAAATCTAAACCTGTATCTTAAATGGCAGAGTAGTTATTTGGGCTTTTTTAGTACAGGAGCTATCACCCGTTGCCTAGGTGACACATTGTATTTATTTATTTATTTTTTGTGATCAGCCATTTGGATATAATATTTAGTCAGCTGACTTGTAATCTTCTGCACTGAAGAATCATCTTGGATGCACAACTTTTCACGCTGATATTGCAGCTGACTGGATTTGTGTTTATTATTCCCTGATACTGTAATCTGAGAGGCAGGAGATGCATCATCCCGCTGGTTTATAGCTTGTTTTCTTTGCAACAACTAACATATGGTAGACTAGACTTTATTCAAATACATTGAGGATGAGGTTCAAGTCATTTTAAATCTGCTGCAGGTTTTGGGGAGTGCTGTCTTTTGTTTTTTCTTTACCTCAGGCGTTCTTGAGGAGAAAGGATGACTTATACGCCACTGAAATCTGACATCTGCTGTCTTCCTCCAGAATTAATCAGGCCTGCTAATTCATCATGTCCAAGCCCAAAGACTCCACACATTGACTACTGCTCTCTCCGGTGCTTCTATGCCCTGCTGTTCTTTTTCTGGAACGATTACTTTTGTCCCCAAGCAGCCAGCCTATCTACACCTGCATATGTGAAGTGAACATCATTTTGGCTTCATTTATTTGTTGTGTTATTAGTGCTGTATAATTAAGTGCTGAGGCCTGGTCTAATTTATTATTATTATTATTGAGCATTAACAAATAATACAAATAATGCAATTAAAGTGTATAGACTGTTTTCCAAATTTGGCAAACCCGGAGAAACAGAATATTGCTATTGCCGTCTGTCAGCCTTCCAGTATGTGGACCCCTCTGATCACCTGCACCCCTCCTCGCTGCACGTTCTCCTCTATTTCCAGCTCATCCTTCTGTTCTTCCCGTCTTGGGAATGAATATCGCTTGTGTCCATTTCTAAACGGGCACTCGTGTAATCTTTCCTTGAACACAAACGCGTCTCTCACGCTCCCTTGTCTCAATGTGCGCAGGGTATAAAATTACCTTCTTGACCCACTGGCCAGAGTGGCTTTTGGATTCTAAAAATCACCGGCCATTTTCAACATTTTACCAGCCACATTACCTTTTACAATATTACACAACCTGGTTGGTTACCTGCCAAAGTGACTGCTAGACTTAATTTCTCACCCTGAATGTACTGTATATCTACCTGCTACTGCCACTGCTGCGTGCCAAGGTTCATCTGGCAACTGGTCTCCTTTGGTTTTATTAGACTGTAAACCAGTGAGTATTTTGAGTATTCTACACCTTACTGTTCACACAGTACTGCAAGAGAGGGCACTGATTGGCGGAGGGTTTCTCACTGACAAGTGGTAGCTTCTGTGTGGTCGGGAGGAACTAACGCGACGGTAACCAGTGGAAACCGGGCGAGCTTAAACCCGCCCCTACTTCTGCTGGGCCGAGATAAACCGTGCCATCGTTCGTAGCTTATTATTGTTATTGTGGATAGCTTTATTCGCCTTCGGAAGGCTCACCTCTCTAGACTGTGCTGAGCCTCTCCCAATGGGCCGCTGTCATGAAAATGCAGTGGCTCCGGCATGCAGGGTACATGATTCACTTTTTCACCCACTGGCCAGAGTGGCTTGTGGATTCTAAAAAAACAACAACCATTTTCGACATTTTACCAGCGACATTACCTTTTACAGTGTAACCCAACCTGCATGGTGACCAGCCAAAGTGGCTGCTAGAGTAAAAATCTTGCCAGCCACGATCAAAGTTTTACCAGCATTTGGCTGGTGGCTGGTGTTAATTTCACACCCTGCCTGCATGCGTGTCGCTGTGGACCATTTCTTGGTTTTACTGTATTACTTTGCCTTCAGGCCTCACAGGTACAGTAGAAGATTAACTATCTGAGTCATTTTGAGTCATAATGGAAGCTGCTGTTATTAGACTTGGAACATTGCCATTTTTATTTTAATATCATGTGAGAAAATTTAATCTGCACCACTATCTATTCTTAAAATCCGCTCCATTTCCTTCGCAAGACTAAGAAAACGTCTGAGGGACGAGGCAGAAAGCCATATGCGTTGAACGCTAATAGACATTCGTTATTAGTTTGATTTCAACATGTCCTGCTTTACATTCTTTGCCATTAAGATGAATCTGGGCGACGCTGCCTAGCCAACATGTTTCGATTCATATTCATAAACGACTGTATGTGCCGTGTCTGTGACTGTCTCAATGAGATAACATCTTCACAAGCCTGCTGTTTATTTGTCATATGGATTACATTGTGCATACATATTATTGTCATGCAGTGAGGGCAGACAGCAGTAATCTACAGCTATGCATGCAGCTCTAACCAAGAAGATGGATTTACATATGTGAGGTAGAAAATGTATACATATCTTGCCTTTAAATTCAATTAATTTGCATCTTCACAATGTTTATGCACTGGCAATGTTGCATATAACAATGTAAGTATGTAACAATGTATAGTATGGAAAATGAAAAATATAAAATTTAACACTGTTTAGTAAGAAATTGGTCAAGTAAACAATGGTATGTATTTACCATTATAAATATTCAGGTAATTAACTGATGCATGTACATTCGGATATCTTTTTTTTCTCTTCTGAACGATTCACTGAGTAACGTTCAAAGCAGGGTTCATTTTGACAGCAATATGGACATACATGCATGTCCGGCTTCTACTTTTAACACATATGTGATGCGGTATGTCAAAAGCAGGCGGAATTGGGCAGAGCTACGGAGGAAAAGCTGCAAAATGCCTTGGGGGTGAATTTTAGCGTTTTTGAGATTTTTGAACATTTATGATGCTACAAATATTAAAAATGTTCTGTAAAAGTTTCAAACTGAAATTTCATCGACAAAGTATTTTTTTAAGCACTTTTAGAGAGGCATGTCATTTCACAAAATGATGCCTTGTTCGAGATTTAGCTTGGAAATGACGCCAAATTTAGCGTAACTTCTAGCTCACTTGCTAACGTAAAATCGCATGATGATATTTTGCCAACATATTGGTTATTCAAACGGTATCTTTCTTGATTAAATAAACTATTAATTGATTATTAAAACAACAATAATCGTGAGCTTGTTTATGGATTACAACAGCCGCCCGATAATGGGCGCCCTTTCTTTGGCAGTCTCGTCTCATCTTAAAGACGTTAAAACGAAAAAAAAAAAACACGTTATTGGCTTAAAAGTTAACATCGTTTTTGTAAAGAAATAAATCCAATGCGATTGAGCCTATCTCTTTTAAGCCAATAAACGATAGTTGTCTCCCCTTTTTTGACATTACTGTCTCATCTAAAAGACGTTAAAACAAAAAACTACCGGTCACGTCTACATGTTTAATATTGACTTAAAACTTAGTTTATCGTTTTGTGAAGAAATAAACCCAATATCGACATCTTTCGGACTGTCAGGTAAACTATCCAGTTAGCCAGCTATTTTTGCCAACATATTGGTTATTCAAACGGTATCTTTCTTGATGAAATAAACTATTAATTGATTATTAAAACAACAATAATCGTGAGCTTGTTTATGCACTAGCCTACAAGAGCCGCCCGATAAAGGGCGCCCCTTTTTTGACAGTACTTTCTAATCTAAAAGACGTTAAAACAAAAAAAACTACCGGTCACATCTACATGGTTATTGGCTTAAAAGTTAGCTTATCGTTTTGTGAACCTAATAAATATAATATGTTCAATGGTATGTGCCAGAATAATATCAGTATCGTATGTTGATCACAAAAATGTCTGGTTTCCGCCCGATAACAGGGTTCGGTACGCTAACATTGTTAACCAACTTGTTTTGTTTAAACTCAAACTTTAAAGGGCTATTTCTCAGTTTCGATGTTTCAGACGGTCCAATTTAAAATCTTAATAACTTCGCTTTGGAATATCCGATTTGAAAAAAGAAAGCGGAGTTGTAAAGTGCAAGGTCTATGTTTTACTAATATACCAATAACTCAAAATTGACCTCTTGCCCAATTCTGCCTGGTTTTGACATACCGCATCACATATGATCTCTGCAGGTGTGTGTTTGTGTGTGTGCCTGCGTATGTGTTAGTGCGCGTGTGCGGTCGTACGTGCGCAGGTTAGTGTGTACTTTTCACTGCTTTCCCCTTAACTGTCCTGCTGCCATAAGCCTAATTTATACTTCGTCACATGACCCTTTCGACAAGTGTCGAATGACGAAAATGACGTATTCCCAACTGAATAAGCTGTCACTCGACACTTTTTCTCAGCGTCGCGCACCTCTAGAACGTTGTTATGTCACAGACGGCGTCATACTTTATCGCGCAGTCTGACTGGACAGCCAGGTGGAACGCCTAAATTCATTGTCATGGATACGTTTTAAAAGTTCTTCCACCTCCGCAATTTCAATAACCGAGCGCTGCCGTATGGCGCTGCCGAGTAGCCTATTAGAAATGTAAACAAGCGGTCAGAGGTTGTCGTCGCGTTACCATGGAGACAACCGAAACCTCATCGCAGACCTTCGCCGAAGTATAAATGGCAAACGTCGCTCGACACTTGTCGGGGTGCGACAAAGTATAAATCAGGCTTTAGACTCATCCCGAAACAGCGGGACAGATGATGTGCACGTCTTCGTCTCTCTGACCCAAGTCCGTGTTGAGTAACGGCGCCGGTCCTGTGAACCTAGTCCCGGACTGAGGGCCGCGGGGTGAGGCCCGGCACGAGGAAGGGAGCGGTCGCGAGGAGCCGCCGCCGAGCGGACGGGCGGAACGGCTCTTTCGGCCCCCTTTCTGCGGCGTGCGGACGGGGGCTGTAATTGCCCTGTCTGTGATTAATACGCACCTGGCAGGCCATCAGTCCACGCCGCGCGCACAGAGAGCCCGGGAATTTCATTCGCCGCCGTCACTTATCGCAGTCGGAGCGTGTGATTGGCTGATTAAAATAGTACAAAACCAGCGGCAGGGGGGAGACAGTCTGTCGGCCTCGCGGGAGCCGTCACCGCTCTCTCTCAACTCAGCGCCGGGTACTTATTCTCTGAATACAGTTCTCTGAACATTGAACGCACTGTCCTCCTGTACCGCTTACGTGTTAATGATGCACATCTACACACACACATGCAGTAAAACTGCACAATGGTTTCACCAATCCCTTTGACAGCAGTGCGTCAAGTCAAAACAACTGATTTTATAAGAGGCACACCAGCGAGGTAGTGAATCAACAGGTAGTTATTAGGGATGAGCTCATTTTAGAGCATATAGTGAAATAGGTACAGCTTGCAAACGTCCACGAGAACCAGGCTCCCTGCGTTTTCATTAAGCCCCTTTCATTTTGAATCAGTGTCACATTTAATTCTGCGGGCAGGACCGTGATGCCATTCCGTGTGTGTAAGCAGCTTACTTTATAACCTATGATGTCTGAGATTCCCGTTCCCATTGGACACACTCCCGGCAGCGCCTTTCTTTAAGACAACCTGGCGCCATTGAGCAGAGGCAGCTTCAGCAAATTTAAAGCATAACCAGAGCGTTCAGAGCATGACCGCATAGACCCTGATGCACTCCCAGGGCAGAATTTCGAAAAAATATATTCCACGAATATATTTGAAAAGATTAGCAATAAAATATTCATCATCCGTGAGTCATTCCACTGTCATAGAGTATTACATTAGGAAGTGAGATGCTCAGTCGCAAATGTAAACAGGGCATTCGTCTCGCTTTTCTCCCGGGGGAAAAAAAAAATATCGCGGTGCGAAATAAGGCAGTCCTAAAGACGTTGAGGCACCTACCTCATCCTAACCATTTTAGAATATTCTGTAAGTATCAGTACCCTGTTACCCAGAGGGAGAAATCTGGGACCAAGATAGACCTTGCAGGAAAAAGGATTTTCATGCTTGTTATGGTGAAAGGGCACAGATTAAACCTCAATAACTGTGTTTTAAATACTTACTCCCAGGAAGCCATGAGATTGCTTTTTCCTCGCCTCTGTGCCATTTACCTGCGTCCGCCACGGGCTGTGGCCAAGGAAGCCAATTCTTTTGACGTCGATAAATGGGATTATTGACAGGATGTGCATTAATAAAATGTCCCCATATCCAGAAACATAGACCTGTCTCTCTGAATATTTTTTGTTGGGTATAAGCAATCGCAGTCCTTGGGGGAGGGGTGCAGGTGGGAGGGGTGGCAGAGAGGTCAGCTAAATTAATCCTGCCTCAGCCTTTTATGGATTATTGAGTGCAATTATTTGAACGGGCATTCGTCAGACCAGAGACCAGTCAACATCTGCACGTTTAACGTTGGCTACCAGAGATGCGTTTCTGGGCTTCTTCATTAACCTCTAGGCTCCAATATTCATTTGCTGCTCAGAAGCCAGGCATTCATCGTTAATGTCTATATTAAGACCAATAAGGGTTTCAAGAAGGAGTATCAGAGAATGATTACAAACTAAACTAAGCATCCAACTGAGTTGCATTATGTGTTTTTAATTTGAGCGAATCAAGTGTAGGCCTATGCATTCATTTAATTCAATTAAATGCAATTTAATTGAAACTAAATCTATGGTAAATTCAATTTGGTTTTTAAATCTTGTTTTGAGGTACGCTGTCAAGCCGAGGTCTCAAGCAATGACCCTAACCACTGACTGCTGTGTTTTTAGTTGACTTCTGTTGACCTCACCTTCGGCGTGCAGGTATTTGTTTGCACATTGCTGGCCTAAGCTAAATACATGTTTTTCAAATCTGATAGAATAACTTGAGGTTGTACAATGAGGAGGGGAGGTCTTTTCAGTATTTTTCTGGGTCATGTCAGGCCATTGTTTAGGAATAAACATAAAAAATATCACTATGCAAGAGGTGAGGCTCTCTCAAATAATAAATACAACCGTTCAGGCTTTCAGTAACGGTGACACTGCTTTTCAAGACAAAAAAGCCAGAAAAAAACTGCCCTTGCCCTCGACTGTGCCCTTGCTGCTGATATTAGCCGAAACTAGACAGTCCTCTGTCCATGCTATCCACTGTACTGTCAGCTACAAACCCAGGGGAGGAACATCTCGGGCCGACAGGGTTAACACTGCTGCTGGGACATACAGTAGTTTGAGAGATCTCAGCCAAAGATCCTCGCAATTACCTGGCTGAGTTTCCGTGTCGACTCGTCTGTGTTACTGTTGAGAGAGCAGCTGGGGAGTTGTCAGTTGGGACTGAGAATCCCTTCATCATCATCTCAAACCCTGTTCATATTTAGCAAAATGAGCAGCCAGCATTAGCCTACGCTATAGACTGAGGGCCGGCGTAGGCGTGAGTGAAAAAGTAATTAGCATGTAGCTCTACTCCTTTTGGAATGACGGGTAGCTTCTGGTAATTGGATAGTGGGCTCTTAAAAGGTATTACGGGGCTGAAGTTATATTTCCTCCGCTGGTCACATGGGCTACACTGAACAGCAGCAGTGGGAAGGCAGAAATGAATGCTGCTAAGAATATCCCTGATCTATTTTTCTTTATGACTGAATTGACTGGATCCAGAAATGGCGATTTAAAAAAGTTTAATATGACCGTGGATGTGTAAACCAGGCTTAATTAATTCAACTGGATTAATTTTACCTTAAAGTCCAAAATATGTAATTTGTGAAATATGGAAATATAAACAGAATATCCTAAAAATGTTGAGGTTGACCTTTCACTCCTCTGCAGACTGCTGGTGGCCTTTAGACCTCAGTATTTTAAGCCATGTGGTTAGATATAGCGTGAAGATGAGACGCAGGAGAACTCTCGTTTGGACATAAAGCATTTTTCATCTTAGCCAAGACAGCTATGGAAGCAGGTATTCACATCACAGCTGCCTGAACAGAAGCAGTTATTTCACTGCCTCTCAGCTCACTCACCCCAGTCTTTTCTGAAGAGGATCATTCTGCAAAACCCAAAGGGTAAACCCCTTTTCATCCTCCAGCACTAAGCCAGCCACCCCGAGTCTCTTTCACTGGCACTTACCCAGTGACCCGAGTCATCTTCCCAACATTATTAGCGGAATCAAGCGCCAACCATTTCAGATCCTTCAACTGGAAAGATGTGACTACTTTTCTTCCTCCTAAAGTGAAGTAACTAAACAAATAAGACAAAAATGAAGGAGCTAAAAGAATGAGAATGAGAATGAGAATGAGAGAAGACTGAAAGCACTGAGCCAGCCTGCAATTTTGCAGCAGGTTCCTGACTGACCCCATTTCAAATGTATTCACAATTTTCTACTGGCCAAACCAGCAGTAATGGAAGAGTGAGGCTTGTTGTAATACCAAATTGGCAGAGCCGTGATGGGGCATCAGTAATCACATCATTTATCCAATCAATATGTTTTTCCATGGAGAGCAAAATCGTTTAATTGGTTCAAACAAGCCAATACTTCTCATATTACCTCCACCCATGCTGGGATTGAAAAAAAGCTCACCATCCTGTGAATGACAGTGGCCACAGGAAGCTAAGCCCAACAAAATGTGGAACCCAGCATCTGCACTACAGGGTTGCATGTTGTACAGATGCCCACGGTCGACTGTGATACCAGTGATGTGATGGAAAAGCTGTACATCCAGCTAACAAGCGACTGTTAAATAACGCCCACATCGCACATGTGTATGGCACACCAAATACGCGTGGACCGTGTGATATTTAATACTTTTTCTATTACAATTAGATTAACACTGGGGACTCGCCTGCGCCTCTGTAGTGCGGAGGGTGTTCTAGACATTTTTCAGAAGGCGTGAAACACACGCTTCTCAGAAAAAAAAAGAAAAGAGCTCTCTGATAAACAGCTGACATGTATTTTGAGGGTGGGGGGGGGGGGGGGGGGGGGGGGGGTACTCAAAACTGTAGCTACCATTGGCAGGCAGGTCTGTCAACCTGCTGTTACAGGCTTAAATCAGTTGTTCATTGAAAGCTAAGTCTTGAACTCGACCATGTGCTCTATGAGGGAAAATTAAATAATAATTAAATAATAATGAAATAATAATAAAAAATAATTTGTAATAAATGCATCTTTATCCCTGCAGGGCTCCAACTCCAGGATTTTTCATTCGACACAATGTCATACAGGTCTCGTTTTGGCGGAATCAGAGTCCTGCTGATAGAAATTATTTTCAGTCAAGCAAGTTAATTAAGTCTAGTCTTTCTTTTGACCCTCAGTTAAGTAGATATACATTTTACTCATTCTAATCTCAAATAGATTTTTTCCACTGACCTTCTCTAAGATAAAAAAAAAAGTATGGCCCACTTCAGTTTTTTAATTTACTACCATTCTGATAAATACAATACATCTTCTTTTAAATCCATGTCTTTAGAATGAGGTTGTTCTTTCGTATTAATGCACCAAGCTAGGTGCTGCGCGGAACAATCCCATTTTAATTCAAAAGACTGTTAACATGCAAGAAAATTTGTGAAAGTCTGCAAGAGGCAAACTATTTATGGAAAACTGTCTGCACAACTCAGGGGGAAAAAAAATCAGAAGTGGTTCCACAGGAGAGTATGAGGGAAAAAAAGTTAACACTCCCTTTTTGAACTCAGGGTTTGAGATTAAAGGACTAAACGAGAGCTGAAGAACTGGATTCTTTCACCGGCGCTGAGACTGCAGAGAATAACCGTAAGACGAGACGCGCTTGTTAAACATAACATCCAACGCGGATTACGTTACGGATCTCCTGTATCTCAGTTATAAAGCAGAACATAGCCACTGGATGCGGCCATTGGATTGGACCACTATTGTTCCGTGTAATAGGATCTTAGGGTGGCTAAGATTTAGCCAAGATGGATAAACTCCTTGACTGCTAGAGATTTTGATAAAGATTATTACAAGCACAGGAACTGTTTTCTCTCATAAAATGCATATTCCTAAAACAATTGTAAATGCAAATCCAGCAGCTATACTCAAAAATTGCTGTTTTGTAGGTTCATATACTTTCATATTCCTGTTTTTTTTTAAAGTTTCTTTTTAATATTTTTTTGAGAATTGGTGTATGTGTGGGCAACCAAATGAAATGAGAAATTATGCATGTTTTCCTGCAAGAGTAAGTTGGTCCCTAATTTTTGTCAAATTATTTGCAAATCTCAGTATTGCTTCATTGTGGATTCAGTGCTACTTACTGGATGTCATTAAAGCTTAGCGGATCCTTGTAATTAAATGTTCAACGCCTGAGTAGCCATCTTAATGGTTCCACTCAGTCAATATAAAATGGAATATTTCTCATTAATCATGACCGTTCCTTATGGTTTTGTGTCAAATGTTTTCTCAATACTGTAAAAACGTTAATTTCTTGAGGATCGAGGATGTTCTTCCGTACTTTGCCAAAGAACAAATATGTGTATATGCATTATGTACAGTACTGTTAAGATATAACATGTCCAATAAAGAGTTAGTTATTGAAAATTGAGGGAAATATGCCAAGAAAAAAGGTGAGGTCACTGTGTTATACTATATTTAAAACCCATTGCAGAACATCCATAGTGCAAGGCACTAAAAATGTTAAATATATAGAATAAAGATACCCATATGGCTTTAGTTTCAAAACAGTGCACTGTGGCTAACATGCCTTAGGCATGAACAAGAACAAAAAAAAAACAATTTATTTACTCTATTTATTTTTTTTATCCTGTAGCTGTAAATGTAGTCTGGTTCAAACTTGAACTCAATTAACATTAGTCCTTAACATTGATTTACAAATAATTGCGTGTTACTGTTTTGTTATTAAACATTATTGAATTAAACATAGATTACATAAAAATAAATTTGCAAAATTAATCTGCATTTGCGGAGGCGTCATGGTAACATTTTTTTAGCTGCACATCAAAGCCTTATGGACTGATATTTGGTACTGATATCTTCCAGTTTACATGGGAAGGAAAAATAATCCTACAGATATAAGTTACATCTATAGAGAAGCCAGGTTCATGGATATAAAACTTTCAGTCGACAATCAATTTCAGTTGCTCTTTAAATTTACAGAGCTTTTGAAAATGGTTGATGTAAAAATGTGTCTCTAATCCAGAATTTAGAGGTTACACAAAGATGAAGAGAATAGTTACCTGAAGCGCTCATTAGTGGCAAATATTTCTTAAATTATGTGAGCCAGGAGGAAGTTCGTCCCTACATCCACACTTGAATATTACTTTGATATAATTTTGCATATCAGATAGCAGAGACTAAAACTGCTTCCACATGAAAACATTTTTTTTTAAGGCTCCAGCATCCTAAGTGTATCAGTGGCATGAAACAGTTTGTAAACATTATTAAATACTATATTTAAATATAACCATGTTCAACAATGCAGGTGTTATGTACGACAGTGTCGCGCCTGTTGTGGTTTACGACGTCACGTGGGTTGTCGAGTTACGTTAGGAGAGTGAGTGTGGTTGTTAGAGCGAACGATATACGAAAATAAAGAAGCAAGAGAGCTAAAGGTTTTACCGTGTGTGGACTAACAATTATTTACAACATTTGGCGACGAAGATGGCTGAGTTCACCTTGCCACCACCGGCACCTTTCTTGTCTGTGCCCGGCGAGCCTCCGATTCCCTGGGTAGGATGGCTAGAGGATTTTACTGTTTATCTGGAAGCCATGGACTTCGCTGACATCTCGGACAAGCGGAAGACAGCGCTGCTCCGTCATTGTCTCGGTACGGAGGGTCAGAGAATATTCAGAGCCCTCGGCTCCGCGGGGGGACCTACGACGAAGCTGTCACCCTCCTAACGGCTCATTTCGCCGGCAAACAGCGGGCGCTTCTCCGGCGATACAAGCTACGGAAACGTCATCAACGACCCGGTGAGTCTGTTCTGAGCTACGTCACGGATCTCAGGGATCTGGCGAGGAAATGCAGCTATGGGGCGCTTCAGGACCAGATCATACGGGATCAGCTTATTGAAGGGACATGGTGTGAGAAAATCAGGGAGAAGCTACTGTTGGAGCCAGATGAGCTAACACTGGATGACGCTATAGCTAAGGCCATGCAGGTTGAATCCGCGCTAGAATGTTCTAGCATGCTGACTGCCAGCTCGCGCTCCGACTCCGCCCCCACGGCCTCACTCACACAACAGCTCCAGCCTGCCTACCAGGATAGCCCAGACGACACAGATGCGTGGTTCCCAGTGCAGCAAGCTCGCAGACAGGGGTACAGACGTAGCTCTGACAACTGCAGTAACTGTGGGGCTAGCTCACATACTACACGGGCTCCGAACTGCCCAGCTCGAGGGCAGACATGCAGGAACTGTTCGAAGCCCAATCACTTTGCTAAAGTGTGCAGGTCTGCACCTGCTGCTCGTCCCCCACAGTCCAGAACCCCGTCAGCCTGCAGCGACTGTACCGAAATCAGAACCGTGTCTACAAACCACGTGAGCTTTAAGACATGCACAGTGCAGCTGGGAGAGGTGAGCCTTCCCTTGCTGCTGGATACAGGCGCGGCTGCGTCACTTCTCAATCTCAGCACCTACAATAAGTTCTTTGCTCACCTGCCATTGCAGCAGCCCTCCACTCCTCTGTGTGGATATGATAACTCAAAGATAGAGATTGTGGGCATCCTCCAGGTACCAGTGCACTATGGATCTAAGCACATGCCTGCATTCCCATTCCACATCGCTAAGCGGGGTGCCAACCTGCTGGGCCTCGACCTATTCACGGGTTTGGGATTCTCACTGCATGATGACGGTGGGTCGGCCATTCAACACGTCACCTCCACCTGGGAGCAGAAATGGCCGGCACTGTTCGATGGACTAGGCTGCCTCACAGCCTTCACACACAGACCCCTGGTGAACGCGGAGGTGTCACCAGTCATGCAGCCCCTGCGCCGAATCCCTCTTGCTCTGAGGGATGATGTCACAAAGGAACTCAACGCGCTGCTGGAGGCAGGCATCATCGAGCCGGTCAACGCTGCCCCCTGGATTTCGAACCTGGTGATAGCGAAGAAGAAGTCAGGGGGGTTGAGAGTCTGCGTGGACCTACGGTCTGTCAACAAGGCGGTGATTCCAGACAAATACCCCTTGCCTACCTCAGAGGAGCTGACCACCCACTTCTACGGCTCCACGGTCTTCACAAAGCTCGACCTGCGTCAGGGTTATCTCCAGGTACCCCTCCACCCTGCCAGCAGAGACCTGACAGCCTTCATCTCACATGCTGGGGTTTTCCGGTACACGAGGATGCCATTCGGGCTTAGCTCCGCCCCCAGCTGCTTCCAGAAGGCCATGAACACCATCCTTGCCGGTATCCCTGGGGTCGCCGTGTACCTAGATGACATCGTGGTCCATGCCCCAGACATGTCAACCCACGACGAGCGGCTCCACAGGGTGTTTGTGGCCCTCCTGGGAAATAGTCTGACCCTGAACAGTGAGAAATGCTCCTTCGCCGCTGCCGCCATCGATTTCGTGGGGTTTCGCCTGACAGCCAAAGGCATCGCACCTCTCCTGTCCAATGTCGACGCCATACACCGGATCCCGGAGCCCACTTCTGCCTCCCAGGTGGCCTCATTCCTGGGCATGACGGCATACTACCTCCGGTTCCTGCCCCAGTACTCTCAGACCACAGCTCCCCTACGCCAACTCCTCAAGAAGGAGGAGCCATGGAATTGGACCGCAGCATGCTCAAGGGCGTTCCACTCACTGAAGACCCAGCTCACCACGCCCCCCATCCTGGCACACTTTGACCCGTCCAGCCCTACTCTCGTCACCTGTGATGCCTCAGCCGGGGCGGTGGGGGCCGTCCTCTCACAGGTGCAGGACGGCGTCGAGCGGCCAGTAGCCTTCGCCTCCAGGGCCCTTAACCCCACCGAGCAGAGGTATTCAGTCGGTGAACGCGAAGCCCTAGCCTGTGTCTGGGCATGTGAGAGGTGGCACCTCTATCTATATGGCCGACGGTTCAACCTCCGTACGGACCACCAGGCCCTCACCACACTGCTGTCTGCCTCGGGCAGTGGTCACAGGCCCCTCCGTCTGCACAGGTGGGGGGAGCGGCTCAGGCAATACGACTACCAGCTCAGGTTCACCCCAGGTAGGGACAACGTAGTGGCCGACCTCCTTTCTCGGTCGATCGAGGCCCCTACCCCAACGGTCTCTCCTGAGGAAGACACAGAGCCAGAGCTCATCCAGATGTTGCATGGGCCCTTGCAGTCAGCGGTGTCACTGGAGGAGCTGCAGCGGGAATCAGAACAGGACCCCTTGCTATCTACCCTGTGTATCTATATACGCACCGGATGGCCGTCACGGGTGCCGGAGGGCCTGGCCCCGTTTGCCGGAGTACGGCACGAACTCTCATGCTGGGGGAACGTCTGTGTCTCCAGGGGCCTCTGCACTGTGGTCCCAAGTGGCCTGCGTGCGCGTGTCTTGTCTATGGCGCACGAGGGTCATTTGGGCATAGTGAGGGTCAAGCAACGTTGCCGCGACCTGGTGTGGTGGCCAGGCATCGACCGTGACATCGAGACCATGGTCAAGGACTGTGTGCCGTGTCTCCTCAGCGGGGAAAAGTGGGTCGCCAGCCTCAACACCACTGCAGCCTACCCCGTGGCCGCCTCGCCCATGGGAGCATCTCCAGCTGGACATCTGTGGAGAGATCCATGGCCGAGGGGTCCCGCACCACCAACGCTTCCTGGTGGTAGCATACGATCTCCATTCTAAATGGCCTGAAGTGGTCCCAGCAGGAACAGTCACAACACGGGTCATCATCGACATCCTGGAGGGCCTGTTTGCAAGATGGGGTTTGCCACTCACCATCACCACGGATAATGGGCCCCAGTTCATCTCAGCAGAGTTCTCTGACTTCCTTCGCAACAAGGGGATCAAACACAACCGCACAGCATACTTCCACCCTCAGGCCAACGGGGGGGGGTGGAACGCTTCAATCAAAGCCTTAAAAATGGGATCCGAGCACATCTGTTCCAGGGGTGCACATTCCAGGCCGCACTCAACCAAACACTGTTGCACTACAGAGCTACTCAGCACGCAACAACGCAGGCCTCTCCGGCGTCCCTCATGCTTGGCCGCGAGATGGACTTGCCACTGGACAGACTCAGGTCCCGGGATGCAGTGGCACCTGCAGCAGGCAGCGTCCGAGATGCCGCTCAAGCAGCAGTGGCCAAACATCAGGGGGAGATGAAGCGACGCTTTGACAAGAAACGAGGGGTCAAGGCCACCACCATCCAGGTGTCTGACTGGGTTCGGGCCCGTAGGCCCCAGCGAGAAAACAAGATGGCATCTTTCTGGTCTCAGCCCCTTCAGGTGACACGTCAGCTGGGGCCAGCCACGTTTCTGCTGGGCGATGGATCCCGCTGGCACGCCAGTCGACTGCGGAGGGTGCCTACTCCTCCTGGACCTACCATGGCCACACGGCTACCAGCAGCCGGTGCAGCTGAGATGGATGGAACTGTCTCAAGGCCGCCGAGACCGGTACTGCCAAGGGCAGGTAGGCCGCCCCAGGCTCCGCCACGGCCTATGTTCCTTCCACCCAATCAGCCTCTGCCTGTTGTTCCTCATCCTCATCCACTTCACCCTGGCTCTCTCGCAGGGCCACAGCCCATGGTGGGAGTCGACAGGCCACAGCGGGAACGGGCTCGCCCTTCACGCCTCCAGGACTATGTTACTACATTTCACACATAAGCCCTCAGTTCCTACTCCTGTTTGGAGAGACTGTCACTTAGCCGTTTGGGGTTTTAGAACGGGGGGGGAAATGTTATGTACGACAGTGTCGCGCCTGTTGTGGTTTACGACGTCACGTGGGTTGTCGAGTTACGTTAGGAGAGTGAGTGTGGTTGTTAGAGCGAACGATATACGAAAATAAAGAAGCAAGAGAGCTAAAGGTTTTACCGTGTGTGGACTAACAATTATTTACAACAGCAGGTTTATTGTGTGGCTTGACATGTGCGATCATAATTGAATCTATTTGGTGGGAAAAATATGCTGAATCGATGATCTTGAGTAATTCTGTGTGAAAAATATTTTCAGAGAAACCTCTCTTACTTTCTTTAGAAGATAAATTGTTTGTTTTTAGAGCAAAGCCTGTTCTTAGCTGGAATGTATGCGCTATGGTATTGATTCCTTGTGTGGGAAAGGTAATGTGTGTCTTTCCCAAAGCACCATGCTGAGCATGATCTTGACTTCTGTAAGAATTTTATTTATTTATTCATTTGGTCAACTTCACTTTCCGCTTGTTTTCATCTGATTGTAAAAACTGCCACTGAAGGAGCAGACAAGGACTTTGTACATGCTATTTCAATGGTTTCCCTTGTGTCACCCACAACTGAGACCTTTATTACATTTCCCTAAAAGGACAATGTTTAAAATTTAATAGATGAGAATATGTAGAAGGATGTTAATATTTGATGCTAATCAAAGTTGCTAATGCTAGCGCAACTCTAAGGTAACTGGTAGCATCCACTACCAAACGCACTTAAACACTCCACAGTGCACCCAAAGCAAATAAAATACGACGACAGTCTATCGGGGTTATTTTGAGTGTTTATACCATCATTTTTGAAGTCAAACTATCGTTGAATCCTTTACTTTGTGCTGACCTATATTCTCTGTGGAAGTACGGCGGCGGAGCGAACGTGCCCATTGCAACTTGTTGCTCTTCTTTGTTGTTGTAGTCGACCAGTGCCGGCACTACATTCGTAGGTAACGTAAAGTATCGCTCCGCCGCCGTACTTCCACAGAGAATATACGTCAGCACAAAGTAAAGGATTCAACGATAGTTTGACTGATGGTATAAACACTCAAAATAACCCCGATAGACTGTCGTCGTATTTTATTTGCTTTGGGTGCACTGTGGAGTGTTTAAGTGCGTTTGGTAGTGGATGCTACTGGTTACCATAGAGTTGCACTAGCATTAGCAATGTGTGTATATCCAAAAGAAGGGACAGCATGGAATTATCTGGAAATGGTTTCCATCAATCAACCACATCATGGGAAAGTCGTAATTGAGACATTATGTCCAAAATTCCGAACTATCCCTTTAAGGATCATAGCTAGATGGTACAAACACACAGGGGGTAAGCTGGGTCACTAGTGGCCATAGTCAGCAGTATTACCATACATATTCAGCAACAAATAGTAAAGATTAACCCTTTAATGGCTGCTGAACCGTTTGGTAGAACACATTTTGAGTCTTGATATCTCTGTAGAGATGGCTCAGTCAGGTGGAGTTAAGTCCAACATATTTTTCAACAAGATATCAAGACACAAAAGAGTGCGCCACCAAACGGTTGAGCGGCCATTAAAGGGTTACTGTGAAATAACCATGTAACATAAAAAATGTAAAAGGATGTATATGACTAGGCTAATGTGTATACATAGGGCATAGGGCTCTAAGGGCTCTATTCCTGGGTGGTTATTTACGCACACATATAAAACTTACGCAAGATGTTCCATTTACCATCATGATTCTGAATTACTCCAGGAAATACTTGCTGACTGCTGAGAACCATATATCAGGGTTAATCAAATGATTAGATGCATAATTTGTTGACTTGGTCAAATATAATAGCACTCTTTTTATGGACTGCTTCAGATGCACTGTAACACAAAGTTTGCATCTCTACACTGATTTATGGAGATTTACATCTTTACAGTTGCAGAGTGAATTCAACGTTCCAGTGGCTAGAATAGTGTTTTTTTTTTGCTTCTCTAGAACATAGGATGCTGTCATTGTGCAATGAGAACAGGAATAGCTAAAACGAAACAGCGTTGATATTTCTCAGACTCCATGCATTGCAGAATTACTCTAACTTCCAGAAGATGAAGACAGGAAACCTCACTACTCACCCGAGGCATTGTCTGGGGTATAGCATTCCACTATATGAAATTCCAGTAGCTATCCAATTGATAGCTGTGGCAAAGATCGTGCCACAGAAATAGCTGTAGCCCGAGCAGAGGGACATAACTGAAACAGTGGGGCTTGCCATCGTGGCAGCAGTACTGCGAGTCATTGAAAACTCCCAGGCAGAAAAGACTCATTCAGCTATTGGCCTGATGCACATTATTATCAGAGGTGTAACATCCAGGTTCAGAAAGTAATTGTCCTCCCCAGTATTTTGTTCCAGTCACCTGGGTTTGCTAATTAGCACAATTCCTCCGCCAGGAGGTAGAACTAATTAGTGAAATCAGCTGGCTTGAGTTCATGGGTGGAAGAAACACATGGCATGACTTTTACTTTCTGACCCCTGGATTTTACACCTCTGATTATTATGTACAAACTACATGAACAAAGATTTTAGCAAAACATTTCCCCCTCTCTGGCAGAATGACACCTGACATTAATTTGAAAGTAACAAAGCAAATTATAGACTGTATCTGACAAAATGAATGCATTCGCATTTACGTGCGGTGTCGTTTTGGACAATCATTATAACGTACCATGGGATATTTCACCTCTTGCGCCTGTCATATTTTGAAATACATAACTTCCAGTCCCCATTCCAATTATATATCAGTTTTTAGTGCATTTAAAAGGAGCGGTCTATCCATTTCTAAGAGGAAATTTTACACATTTCAGTTTTTTGTTAGGCTCTATGCAGTACCACTTCATGTATCGCACTATACAAAAGGTTCCCGCTGAGTTTGAAGTATGAAGGGAACACTCACCAGCGTGGCTGTCGAAATTCACAAGCATGCCCACCAACTTCCAAATTTAGCTGCATTTGTTGAAGTAACCCGGTGATAATTTCAAACCATTTGCATCCATAACCATGGCACAGCAATGCAATTTTACACGATGAGGCCTCTGATGACAGCCGCACAGTGATGCATAAGATGTATTCTTTATATAGATTGTTTGTTTGTTTATTTATTTTGAATTGAATATTAATTTTAGTTTTTGCCAAGTCCTTGATGCTTGATTTGGTATTCTGTTGGAACCTAAAAATATTCATAAATATAGTAAAATAAAGGCATATGTAGCATGTATTTATTTGGCTTATAAATTCAGCTAAAGGCTAGTCACATTTTCAAAATAAGGAAATGCTGTAATCAGGGTCTCGTGTTTTATAACCTGTATTTCAGTTGAAATTCACTGTGTTCACGGATTGCTGCTGTAGTTGAAAATGCAAATGTGTAGTGACTGTGGTAAAGTGGTGATTACTTGGATAAAGTGAGATCAACTATGATGAGTTTGGTGCAATTCATTGTGGATATGGTTATGAAAGGGTAAAAATATGAGGATGCATACGGTTTCTAGTACAATAAATTTGCAGTAGTCTACTTACATACTGATCACTGACATAGTGGGCTCATGGCACAGATGGCACAATAAGCTAACTGTCTGTTGAGGCATTCAATGGCATTCATAAAAGCTGATTAACTGCTATGAACTTTATCAATTCACAAAAAAGCCACAATTTCAACCTTCAACCATGGGCAGAGATAAAGTCCCCCCCACCCGAGTGATTATTGCTAGAGATAAATGCACGCAATCAGCCAAAGTGTAGGCCTACTATACACACCCACACTGTGTTTTCTTTAGTCTGCGAACGCGTAAACTGCCATTTTGTCATCGGTGCAGATCGGAAATGGATATCTGCCGCTTTTTGATGAAAACAAATGCGCTGCTCAAATAAACAAATCTCGCAACATGCAGTGAGCAGGCCTATAACTTTTATATGTATGTACAAGCAATGTGTGGTATGGTGCTGAATGGTGCAAGCCTGAGTTTGGATGTGTTGTGTGGTTTAATGGCAGTAAGTGTTTTAGTGTTTGCGGTGTAGTGCCATGGTTGTGAGTTGATAGTATAGGCTATATACTATCCTATACCAGGGGTCTTCAACCTTATCCCACAAGGGCCGGTGTGGGTGTGGGCCTTTGTTCCAACCAAGCAGTTACACACCTGATTATACTAATCAAGGTCCTTAGCAAAGACTCTAGTGATTGATTAGTAGAATCAGGTGTGTAACTGCTTGGTTGGAACAAAAGCCTGCACCCACACCGGCCCTTGCGGGATAAGGTTTAAGACCCCTGCTATATACTATATAGGATATACTAGTCTATAGGCTATACTAGGCTATATACTAGCCTATACTACAGGCATAGTATAGGCTATTCTCAACCCTCCCGGTCCACAATCTAGGGTGGCTAGATGTCCATCATTCAGCCTTTTGCTGGACCCATATTGGTCCGGCAATTGTGAAAGTGACATGAAAAATGTAAGTACAATTGTATATAGTACAAACGTGTATATATTTCTAAATCTTATCGGCTCAGATTTACATCAAATAAATTTGTGCACAAAGCACCGCTTGTCCGTTTGGTGCTCGGTTTTTTGCCTACCTGTGCTTGCTGAATTCTCTTTTTAAAACATGGCTAATGATTCTAATCTCCAAATCCATATCCAGTTTATAAATCATACAAACCCCAATTCCAAAAAAACAGTATGGGACAGTATGTAAAATGTACATAAAATCAGAAAGCAGTGATTTGTAAATTATGTTTTAAATATATTTAATTGAAAACAGTACAAAGAAAATATATTTAATGTTTTACCTTAACTTTATTGATTTTTGTAAATATACGCTAATTCCAAATTTGATTCCAAAAAAGTTGGGACAGGGGCAAAAAAAAGATGGGGAAGTTAAAGAAAAACACCTGTTTGGAACATTCCACAGGTAAACAGGTGATGCTATCATGACTGAGTATTAAAGGATATCAAAAGACTATACTATAACCTCTCTGTGTTTGAATGGATCTCTATGGGAATTGGGGGGTGGGACTAGATTAAGCTGTAAATTACACAGGAATAGTATGGAACCCATGGCTGGCTAAATGGCTGTAAGTCATCAAGGGTCTGAGGTATCAAACGGGCCTCAAACCATCACTCTGCTGCCAGATATGCAGTAGATATATGGATGGATCACTTTAAGGGTTGTTTCTCCTGACTCATTTTCCTATTGAACTCAATGGAAAAATAAGTCGGGAGAAACAATAGTAGCCGTAATCGAAAACCACAATTTCCACAATCCTTTTTTGTCTAGCTTGTAATAACACTATGAAAGTGTTTTAAAAAATATATATTTCTACCGTTTATTATGCATAGTCATACCAAGCTGACACTTGCATTGTTGCAACATCATCAGTTTTCTTCTTCTTTGAAAACACGTTTTCTCTTTTACAGTTTTGGTCTTATGGGAAGCAGCATTTTGACAATGTGTGTGTGTGTGTGTGTGTGTGTGTGTGTGTGTGCGCCTGTGCGTGTGTGTGTGTGTGTGTGTGTGTGTGTGCATATATATATATATATATATATATATATACAGTGAGCACCATAATTCATTGGACAGTGACACATTCTGTACTCTAGCACTTTGAGTTTTAAAGGATACAATGACAATGAGGTTGAAGTGCGGACTGTCAGCATTAATTTTAGGGTATTTTCATCTATATCGGCTGTATAATACACTATATATATATACAGTATATATATATATATATATATATATATATATATATATATACAGACGTGCTCAAATTTGTTGGTACCCCTGGTAAAGATGGGTAAAAAGGGTTATAAAAAATTCACGGTTTGGTGAATTAGCTTAATCTCACACTGAAAAAAGAAAATAAGAAAATACCAGAAAATAAGATATCAAGAGTCTTTTGAATGTTCTTGGGTCACAGACATCAGGAAGTCATGGCATGCAAAGATATGCGACCAAATATATATATTTTTTACTTTATTCAATATATAAATGCAGGGGTACCAGTAATTGTGGCCAACGTGGTTTTGTTAAAAATAATTTTTTCTTGATGAGGGATTTTTTTTTTCTCATAATAAATGAAAAGTCAATTAAAGGTTGGATTTTTCTCATTTTTTCAGTGTGAGATTAAGCTAAATCACCAAACGGTGAATTTTTTTATAACACTTTTTACCCATCTTTACCAGAGGTACCAACAAATTTGAGCACATCTGTATATATATATATATATATATATATATATATATATATATATATATATATATATATATATAATGAGAGAGAGAGAGGGAGGGGCTGGGGGGAAAATGGCAGTAAAGGAAAATATGTTTAAAAAATGGAAAGGAGATTTACTGCTGATGACTGTGCACCACCAGCACAAGGTCTTTTGGTCTCTTTCCATATGTCAGATCCTATTAAGCCAACAGTTCATCCCACCCAAACCCCTTTGCAAAATCCAGAGCAAAGCAAATGTACAGAAGCTGACAAGGTGACAGGTTAGTACAGTGTTTGCCTGATGAAACTGCACAAGCAGCGAATTATTTATTGAGTTTTTACTTGTCACACAAAGATTTTATAAAAGGAGAACCAATCTAAATATATTATATGCATGTGCAAAGGAAAACAAAACTAAGCTAAAAATGTTTTTGCAACAGCTTCACAAATTGTCTTGGAAATACAAATGAAACAGAAATGTAGTCTTGTAAAAAAAAAGATTAAATAAAATAAGGCTGGGGAAAATGAACCAAACTGTGGATTTGCAAAACTACCAATGGAGGAGTTGTTTTTTAAAACATACAAAAAATACAAAAAAATATACTTGGAATATATACAGATGGGTGACAAATCAAACATAAGGACAAACCAACATAAAGTGTCATAGTAAGGTGTCGGGCCACCACAAGCCGCCAGAACAGCTTCAGTGCGCCTTGACATAGATTCTACCTCTAGTCTAGCATAGATTCTAGTCTCTGGAACTCTACAGGAGGGATGGAACACCATTCTTCCAAAAGATATGCCCTCATTTGGTGTTTTGATGATGGTGGTGGAGAGCGCTGTCTAACACGTTGGTCCACAATCTTCCATAGGTGCTCAATTGGGTTGAGATCTGGTGACTGCAAAGGCCATAGCAGATGATTCACATAATTGTCATACTCATCAAACCAATCAGTGACCCCCTCATGCCCCAATGGGGGCATTGTCATCCTGGACGAGACCACTTCCATCAGGATATAAATATTTCATCATAGGATAAAGGTGATCACTCAGAATAACTTGATTTGCAGACCCAAACCAGGCCAGGAAAATGCCCCCCACAGCATAGAAGAGCCACCGCCCCCCCCCCACACTAGAGTTTTTTCTTTTATTTGTCACACATCTGTACCTTAGACAATGCTCTTAGGTAATAGGATGATGTGAGATCAGATCCATAATTTATCCATCACAGAAAAAAAGATTCTATGCTTCCGCTGTATCTGACTGCCTTGAGAAAGTGAGAGAACTTGAAGGCAAATCACTCAGGCATTGGAAATGTGTAATAAGAATCATTATTAATCATGATCAAAAAACAAGAATCTTTGACACTGGGGGATGCCTGTAGCCACTCTGAAGGGAGTTGGGGATGGCGAGGTGTCAGTCGGGGCAGTCTGCGGTCATTTGACACAGAATCCTGGCCAAACAAACTGAGAAGCTGCGAATGCAGTCCTGTCCTCCTCGCCTCAGATCAATACCGCAGGAGTGCTTTTGCTTGTTCGCTTCGAGCCAAACACAGGAAATCAGATGACACTCAGAGATCCAGTTATTTTTTTTTTTTCCTAGTGTTGTTTTTCAACGCCTAACGACCAAAGGTATTGCGTGGCCCACCCTACGGCTGTACATCCTCCCATCGGTTCTGGAGAGCTCCAGAAACGTGCAGACAATCGCTCTTTCTTTTTCGCCTAATGTTCGTCTGATCGGGAGCTGCGCAGTCAGTGTGCTGGGGGACTGCTTCACTTGCACGGCTGGTACGTGATGCAGACTAAAGCGGAAAGCACCCCGCTGAGTAATGCCCTCTGCGTCCCCTTATAGCTCTTTTGGAAGAATCCTTTAGCTTAGCTCGCTAGCTGTGTAGATATAAACCCTGGTCTCGGGTTGCTAGAACCGAGGCACAGGAGGCCCATTTTAAAATCAATACATGAAAAGTTACCTGAACAAACCAACAGTTGTTGTAAACAGTGCACGTGCCACTATACATTACATTACATTACAGTCATTTAGCAGACGCTTTTATCAAAAGCGACATACAATAAGTGCATACAGAAACATCGAAACATCATCGAAGTAACTACAGAACAGAACAGATAAGACAAAGCACATCCTTCCCATAACGTAGCAGCTATCCAACTATACAGCTAGCGACTATACCGATAACCTATCTTTACGCAGCTCTACCTATAACATTAATCCCAAAAGGAAATCCAAAAAGAGAGAGCGGG
>CM056378.1:18644936-18785464 GCA_029718625.1 Synaphobranchus kaupii
TAGAAGTTTCCGATCTGAGTGATCCCAGTTTCAGACTTTTGCTGAAACTGCACTTTGCCAGGCTTATGTTAATTTACTGATTAGTGTGTCTTTCTCTTTCTCAGTGTTAGACTGGGACTATGTAACCCTTCCACTAGTTTACAGTGCCTTTGTCATTGTCATGCATAACATGTTGAGGATACTAATTGACAATAAACCAAACCTTAACTGATTAGATATTATGCAGTAAAAGTAATGATAACATTTATAAATATTTATATAAATATGGACAAAGGAGGAAAAGCAAGGCTTTACAAGCAATTTATAGTAATTTGCTGCACGCACACACACACACACCCACAGATACACAGATAAACACACACACACACACACACACACACACACACACACACACACACACACACACACACACACACACACACACACACACACACACACACACACACACACACAGAGTGGAAGTATATCAGCCATTTTTGCCACACCTATAAAGGTGCTCTTCCCATATTCTCCTAAGACCTGGCAATTCATTTTTGTTATGTCTTGACATGAGTCTCTGGTGTTAATCTCAAGAACCATATATTATACTCTACTGGAACTTACAGTACAAGGGACATTAAGTAAAAATACAGTAAATTATAATAATAATTTATTAATAATTTTGAAAAAGTTTTCACTGTAATATGTTTTGTCGAAAAATGTAAAAAAAAAAGAAGTAAATACTTAAACTTTTTTTGTGCCTGGAGCATATGGACTCAGAAGAGTCCATTTTATGTACAAAATAATTATTTTTTTTGTGGGGAGTGCTCTCTAGGCAAGCATATGTTGCAATATCATTTGTACAATTACATAACCTAAATATCGCAATGTGATTACTTCACATTACATCTCTTCAGTACAACATTTCTAATGGCTTTAGCCAAAGTACTTCCTGTGCCTTTATGTAGTTTTGAAACCTGTTTTTTAATGTTGCCCTCTTTAAAAGTGCATGTTTCATCATCATTGTGGAAAATACAATAATGAACGTTAAAGTAAACCACTGTGAAATCTGTAGCAGACAGTCAAAAACACTTCCTATGGCAGGCCGGGCACATTTTTGGTCTCTTTTTTTTTTTGTTGCACATTTTAGCTGCATTATAATCTCTGCTGGACGCTTGCCTTAAAACATTACCTCGAACAGAGATGTATATTAGCTTGCAGAAAAGAGAGTGAGAGATGGAGGTTGAAACAGTATTTCTGCCAAATTTGTCGCAGGACAATCATTCACTCTGGCACATTGGAAATGCGTTGACATCTGGGGTGAAAGTTCCTCCATATCGACAAATAATGAGCTTTCCTATGTCAGCTGTGAAATTAGCTTCACAAACCAGAGCTTTTACCAACAGTGGGAGCCAGCAGTCTAATCCTGTTATGGGACACAGAGATGTGCCGACTCCTAGTGCCAAATCTAATCTGTTGTCCTTTGAGAGTAAGCACTTTTTCCCTTCGATATATATATTTTTTGTTTTTCTTTTCAGCTAAAATGGCAAGTGGTATGTGTCCATGGGAGTTGTAAAAAATAAATAACTGCAGAATTCTTATTGTTCATTATTTTATGTTCCATGATTTAAACCACCAACCATGGAGAATCAGGACAGGAGGCTTCCTAAAGAAGTGTAGTAGTAGTAGAATTTGGCCTGTCAATGTGTGTATGTGTGTAAAATGCATACATTACATATAAAAATAGTCTTTTCTTGCCAAATACAGTTCGGTAGGTACATTTCGGAGATGCAAAATGGCCGTGTTTGGCTCTATTTGCCAACTTGCTCTTGTCAAGAATAAATAATAATAAATTTAAAAAAAAGGAAATTATCAAAATTGAATTGAGCTATAGCAGTGCAGGCAAACTCCCCCACTTGGGTCCTTTAGGTGCTTGCTTACTTCATTAACCCTTCTGGCTCTTCTGCTTCTATCTTAGTTACTCCTGACGTTACCACCACCACCACCACCACTGTGTCATGCCACGGCCATTGGGAAATAGCTTATAGGACCATGTAGGGCCTGTTTCTACGCTCTTTTGTGTGGGTGGGTGAGGAAGAAGGTACCTCATCACCAATTCAAAATGAGGGGACTGATGGGTTCTGAGTTTTGTCCTATAACAGTAATTATGCATGTGTGTGTGTTGATCAATGATTTGGTGTAGCAGGTGAGGGCTGATCTTTGGACAGGCCTCTGCCCTCCCTGACCGAACATCTAGCTGCCATAAGTTATCGGGCATGACTAATAGCGTGGGTTGTTGATGAACAAAAGCATGTTATTTGGGAACATTTGGGAGATATGCTCTCACAGATAATGTAAACACTTGCATCAAACTCAAGGCCTCCGAGGAAGCTTGGCTAGATGACCAGTGCGTCGAAGGTTACTGGACCGCAATTTGTGCTGTGTCTTGGTGATCTTCCCGCTGGCTGGTGTGATTTGCAATAAACCTTTACTTTCTCTAGTAAAGTGTTTGTTGTGTTGAGCTTTGCCCTGACTTGGATTATGAGAAAGAAGCCGGTTCCTAACAGGACAAATGTTGATTGAAAAGGCTGTGCCCCTAAAATACGTAACTGGTCAGTTTCATGATCAAACCATATTATTTGTATCGAGGAGCAAGACCAATCTGCTGACAGATCTATAACATGAACATTTTCATATCAGTAATTGCTACCAATGTACTGAGTGATTGACACAGCTGGACTGAATGGTTTTTATTCCCATATTCCTCCAGCTTCTGAGAGTGTACACTATTAATAGTTATTTATAGTCACTGAAAAGTGCTCACTACTCTCAGCTGTGAAACTGCAAAGTATGAACATGTTTATGCCTGTGTGTTTATGCGTGTGGGTTTGTGTCGGCATGTGTCTGTATGTGTGTACTCACTTGTGAATGCATGTTTATGTATGTGATGATGTGTGCATGCTGGTGTGCAGTTACACGCATGTGAAATCCTGATAGCACACATCTAGACTGATGGAGCTTATGCCTACTGACACGGTTCACCAGTAGAGATGACGGCACAGCTCCTGGAGATTAAGCTTGCTGCAAACTGTTTTTGCAACTTTTTCTCGTGGCACTCTTTTCAGAACTAAATTGACATGCAGTGAGCTCATCGTTATGGGTGAGCCAGTTAAACACCTGATAAAGCAAATTCACAAGCAGTAAGAGGTGTGAGAGAGAGGCACTTTCTGCAAGGCTGCCTGTGTATTTTAGTTTTTGCTGTGTAATCTCGAATATAAAACATGTTTTTGTACATGAGTTGAGGGACCACAGGTGCTGGGAGAGAGCTCTGAACCAGTCTGAGATAAAGACTACACCCTTTGAAGATTACCAACTTTCTCAGTCCACCATACGATTACAGCAGGGATTTTTTTTTTTTTTTTTTAATGCACCAAAATTAGTTAATTAGTGTGTCATTAAATATGGAATTTAGTCTTATCTGTTTGTATGAAAGAGTAATACAATAACCTGATTTAATTACTGATTTGTTCATTGTTAAAGTGACACTGCAGACTGGTATAAATACATTTCTGGTTGTGATAATAATAATAATAATAATAATATGATTCCAAGTTCATTAAAAAATCATAATAATTAATTGTCCCTAAGAATTTGGTAAATTACTAAGATTACGTCCACGGAGTATTACAGTGTTCCACCCTTTCAAATTCAGTATTCAGATTACTGTCCATCAAAGTAAATGTGTGCAGTCAGGATGAGGGCTAACTTACAGGATTATTTATAGACATTGCATTTGCAGTGGACATCTAATTAGCACATTGTGGCACAAACAAACAGTCAAGACAAAAGATTTAAAAAAATAAATAAAATTATAATAATGTATGCTCGCGAAAAAAAATCTGCCTGTATGTCAATCTTTCAGATTGCTTTCATGTACTTTAGAGCCGAGCTTTAATGATGGCAAATGACAAACATTAAAAAAAAGCCCTGTCAAGTCTCCTGGTGCGAGATGTGAGATGTGATGCCGTGGCGTGTTGAAAGTTTCCATAAATCTGGTCTCCTTGTCCTACCAGATATTTGATGCCCTTGATGGAAATTAATTGTCATGCATATTGGTTTACAGCAACAACGACAAAAAAAACACAAAAAATAAATAAATACATAAAATATAAACAAAAAATAAATACACAAAATAGCATGGCTGTGCCTCTAAATCTGGCCATCTGTACCAGCACTGAATTAAACTGTTGCCTGTCCAGCATAAGGCTGTGTCTTTAGCTGTCATAAAATCTAAGCACAAGAACAGCTGACCTTGTCATCACTGCGCTTCGGCAGACACTGAAATAAAAACACCAGTGTTAAGAGTTTAAATATTTGGCAGACACACACATTCACACACAGGAGAGGCAGTATTTATGAGCAGATGCATTTTTTTTTCCTGTCCAATCTGTCCAATTTTTTTTTTCTGTCCAATCAGAGATTGGATATTAAAATGCTTTGCGGAGATAGTGTCATTCAGGCTGATGGAAGTGAAGATTACACAATATCGTCATTATTTAAAACATGACCGGTGCCAGTGGTACTGTGGTAAATCTTTCAACACAAGTTCCATGATTGTATTCGCGCAACGCTCACACAAGGTCTTCCGTGCAACATTGTAATTAATCTGGTAAGAGACAGGGCAGGGCGGCCCGGCAGAAATTACAACCTGGTTCCACATACCATGGCCACAAATCGCTAACGATAGCGCCTCGGCCGTCCTTGTCGCCTCAGTTAACATCTCCGCAGATCAATGTGCATGATACTGCACGTGAGGGCCTTGGTTTTAATAATACCCCTTTAACAAGCTGAAGTGGCAAAATTTTGGTTGTTTTACTCAATGTCTGCAACATATTGGATCACAGTAGATACTTCTGCTAAAGTTCTTCTACCCTCCATGTATGAGTATACAAATGCCAGTAATGTAAAAGCAATTCCCTTTTCCTGCGTGTGTGAATTGATTGTTGCATCTTTTGAGAACTTGATTGACTTGCTAATAGGATTTGTTGTGGACTTGGCAGGTTGCCCACAAGGCAGAGCAGTGCATCCTGGTGACAGAGTACATATTTGTTCAAGTATTTCCATTTAACCTTGGCTTGAAAGAGGGAGCCGCCACCTCTGTTCTTTTAGATAACTGTGTCCTTCAGCCATCAGAATGTTTGTTTAGTTTTTGTACTAATGTCAATTTTGTCATCATATTTTCATTCATGTCAGAAGCAGCCAATCAATCATTTACACACAACACACATGCATACAGATTTAAAACATAATTGTTAATAACAGGGCAGCCTGTTCCATTTTTGGAACCTGTTTTGATTCAATACAGATTTTTTTAAAAATAAATGGTTTGCAGTACATACATGCATTTTTTAAGTCACTGATTGTTGAACCGATTATTAATTAGACTTGAAATTAGCCTACGTGAGGCACAATGAATAGGCAACAGGATGTAGGCCGTCACAGTGTAGTTACAGTATATGAGGTGTATTAATGCACTCATTAAGGCACATGGGGATTCTGGATTCTGGCACCCTTGGAATTTCACATGAATAATTTGGTACCAGACAGATTTGGGAAAAGTTATCAGGTGGTGTTCTATTTTCAGCCCATCCTTGGAAATGGACTGAGTGCTGTTGAACTGAAGTTCAGCATTTTGCAGTGATCTACACTCAAGAGTTTCTTCTGACATTATGAGAATGAGAATGCTTAGTATGGATCCCAGATGTAAACTAATGTAGGTGGCTCACTGCTCTTAAATCAAGTGGTCTTAGTGGGGCTTTTAAAGCAGGTGCACCTTATCCTCTGTTGATTAAATCAGCAAGAAAAAGGAAAGGCCTTCCACAACACTGTTCTTACTAACATATTTAGTTTTATATAACAATCGTAAAAAGAGTGCAGTTGGTTCAGTCATGATAATGCATAGATATCCAGTACAACAACTGCAGCCACTTCGATAGTGTCACACTCCTTAAGTTGCATACAGCACTTTGGCTGTCAGGAGGAAATGGTTAGTAACAAGCATAAAAATGTTATCGAGTTATTCAGTACCAGCCAACTGTGGTGAGTTTTCTTTTACAAAATGGCCACCATGTATCACTGAGGGAGACAAAACACATTGAGGTTCTAGAGCTGGGTCACCTCTGCACCATCTAAATGTAGAATGCTTTGAGATCCATGCAAAGTGCTATGTGAAATGAACCTAGTTTAATAACATTTCCCAGAATGCTCTGATGAAGGCATCACCAGCATTTGTAGCAAGAAAAGTAAGAACATAGGTGTGCACCTTAACCATTGCTTGATTTTTTTGTGTCTTTTTCTTTTCTTGTTTTTGTCAGAATATTCCATTAATATAGCGAACTGGGATTGGTATATATTACAGAAAGTGGTACTGCATACCGTATGCATGTGTTCTGCATTTTCAATGCTTCTGGGAAAAAAATGCTTTTCAATACATGTATATTAAAGCAAATATATTTCACACTTTAAACAAAGTCTCCATATGAAGGCTTTATATAGCATATACAGTGTTTCCCACAGGATTTTCTGAAACTGTGGTGGGTGGACCCTGAACTGTCTAGGGGGGTCGGGGGGCATGCTCCCCCGGAAGAAAATTTAAAAAAAAGAAATTTGGAGACTTTGTTTAGTGTGATCCAAATATACATTTGTACTGAGCATGTACTAAATATGTATGTGTATAGATTACAACTATCCCTGCTGTTGTATCGATTTGGAACTACAAGCTAAAGCAAGTGTGTGCGCTGTGCAGAGATTTTGAGTGGCTAAGTAAAGGTAAAAATCAGTGCTCCTTAAAGGACATGTCCAAACAAGTTGCGGATCTCATTTTGATACTGGATTTCCTCAACGCAAAGACAAGATTCTGGGTAAGGTTAAAAAGGTCTGCCAAAGCTCGGGTGAATGACGTGCATTGTATTTGTAAAGGTATTGAAAATTGGTTTAGCATAGTGGTGTGTGCATGCATTCACCATTGAAACATGGGCTGTGAGATACGTTTGGGCAATTAGGATTTAGTCACAGTTTAGGGTGAGGCAGCTCTGAATGTAACGCAGTCTACCATTAATTATCCCCTTTAACACATTACCCTTCTGAAAGATAATCATAGGGAACAAGCAACAGAACACTGCTAAATACCATGCATCTATTGAAAATTAGACAATTTAAACAATTTATTATTATTAGAGTGATATTCCTGATTTAAATAGAATTTGTTGACAAGTTAAATGCTAAACTGGTGGAATTAACCAACATGTCAAGACTAACTCTGTATTTGATTTAAGATTACACTGTAAATATGTTTAACAAGATATGGCAATGAACTGCAAACAACAACAAAAGGGATAGGAAACTTTGTGTTTATTAATTTTTCCTCCAGACAGCATCACGGCCATATAGGACTACGGGACAGGGCACAAATGGCAGGTGCAGCTTGTTATTTTAAAAAGGGCAGCCAAAATGCAGAGAAAGCACGGCATCGGTTGCATGGCCAGTTCGCCACTCCGCAATTTGAGCCCAGCAGTTCCAATGAGAAGAAAGTTTTACTGAGTGCAACATAATTATAAGAAAAAAGTGTCAAGCATTTGACAACAAACCAAGCTATACTTTTGTTTCTACAGTACTATTTCACTAGACATAATCAACACTGTTTGCATTAAACAACACAATGAGGGGTTTTCTTTAAAAATCTACAGTATATATACTGTACATCTAACTTTGATTAAGAATAGTTATTTAGAATTATCAGAATTATTACTAGAATTATTATTTCCTAAATTCCCTGCATAAATTCAGTGCAGCAGGCATTAGAACTGCACTAATGTATTCAATCATACACCACTTATTTTAACTCTGGAATCCACCAGCAGTGCATCTACTGCCGGGCAGGACTACACAATACGCGCAGCTGGTACAGGCATATCATAGAGGCCTGGTTAACTACAGGGGGCACTAGAGGGTGAAAATATATGGGATGCCCTAATGACTGAAACCATCCCTCCCTGAATGACACTGTCACCAACTGCCAAGCATAGTCATCACTGGCACTGATCGGATCTGGAAGCTACAGACATTTTTTTAAAGTCTAGCAGCTTTGGCGTAGTAATGGGAGAGGCCATTGATGGGTGCAGCTGCTTTATGCTATAACTCATTTGAACCAGTCATTGTGTTGTCTTTGGAGAGGAAAAACACATTTTGGTTCGTTCAAACAAGTCAGTGGGTCACTGCGACTGGACATATTATGGAGTTCATGAATCATCTCTCTCCTATAACCGGTGTTATTGGTCTGCTTTGTTGTGACCTCATGGTTAAGACCCACGGGGCTGCTTGTGGTTTTTGGATTTCACGCCACACAGGTTTCATTTACCACTTCTGGAGGGGTGGGAGGCTGGGAGAAGAAGGTGTGCATTGATTTGTGTGCAAACATAGAGCCGCATAAATCACCATCGTAATCCATCACCTTTGGCTCATTGTCAGGAGGCGGAGGAGGACTTTAAAGAAACCTGTTGGGGACATGCATAGAAATGTACGGAACAAAAAAAAACTCCAGAGGCACATTATACACACTTGCGAATGTCATTACCTGGTCGTTCACAAATGTCAGTCGCCTCACGGTCGATGAGACTGAGACAGAAATCTAATGTAATAAATATACATCTGCAATGACTTTCATGGAAACTGTTTGGGGACGACAAGTTGACATGCCGTGTCAGCAAGCGCAAGGTTAGCTGATTTTTAAAAATGTTATTTCTCACACAAATCTGAGGTAAGGAGATAAGCATCTCATGCGTACAGACAGTAAAGAACACTTTTTCTGTCTTGGATATTGGAAGCTAGGAGATTTAACATCATATAGACTGCAGATAACTATGCGTTTTCCATTGGTTCAGGCATGGAAACCAACTTTATATCCATTTAATATCCATAAATAACAAGCGGCATTTTGCGGGGTATAATGGGTATGTGGCAGACCTTGATTTTAGTGCCATTTACGCCACTTTGCAGCTCACAGTTTGGGGAGATAATGCCAGGGCATGATGGCACCGGTCAAGTGTGGCATGAGAGTGATAATGATTACATTGGATTGAGAAAGGTGTGCTCTACACTGACATGCCTCCATTATGTGCAGATTTACAAGGGCAGGCATGTGAAAATTGATAGCTTGGCAGCACTTCGCTTGCCTGGACACAATGCAGCTGCTTTGAGTCACCCAGCATTGAGGGCACGCTTCTGTGAATCTCACATTTGTCAAACATCCAGATGTCAAATGCATCGCAAAAACTGACATGGAAAATTTTTAAGTGTCAGCATCAATTATGACTCTTTTTTTTTGTTGATGTCTTGCATATTAAGGGCTCTATTTTAATAAACCAAACGCAATGGTGAACGCAAGAGTAATCGCTTGGCGGTATCGCTCTGAGGGCGTGTCGGCGAGAAATTTGGTAATTTCATGACGGCAATCTTGGCGCACCTTATGGCGGTATTGCTAAAAGGCTGGGTTTAAACGTCCAAGGTGTGTCTCTATGGTAGCCAATCAAATTGTTGTTCTCATGCTTTAAAACGCAATCGCGTTGGAACGCAATCGCTCCATGCAATTTCATAATGAGCAACTCAAACGCACTGGACCGTCAACGACAAGATTTTCTGCACAGGAATCAGACATACTTGCAACAGAAGTACAGGCTAGGACTAGTAATTTATGGATCACAATCCACACCATCTCGTCTCCCAGAAGTTCGGAAGGCACGGGAGGAGGTAGCGAATGCATGAATTAGCCTACATTAGGTGATGTAGGCATAATTATGATTCAAATGGTAGGCTTATGATTCAACTGTGTCAATGTGTAATTTATATATTATAGGCTAGTGGCCTACATGATCGCAAGTTTCTTGTAAGCTGTCCTGTTTTATTCTAGTAGTTTAAATTAAAATTAATTAATTCATAATAATTATAGGCTATTTGTTCATTAAATGGAAGTGTAATGTTGGCATCACCTATAGACACTACACAGAACTACATGACGAATAAGTTGGCAAATTGCCAGAGTCTATTGCGTTCCCGCTAAGAGGTGGTTCCAGCTGATCATAACGCAATGGGTTTTCGTTGGTTCAAATTGTCACTGAGCCGAAAGTATTTTAGAACACGCCCCAGACAGCGCCACCCATCCCACTGCAGCGCAAGCGAAAGGATGTTATGTTGAGAATTTGTTGATCCTAGCGGTATTGCTGAGAAACGCCATAGCGCCAGTTTTAGACGTTGATGCTGTCAACAAGCTTGCGTTTGACTATACCGTCCCCTTGCGCTGGTTTGAAAATAGAGCCCTAAATGTTTAACACATTACCTTATTCCCGAAAGCACAATTAGCTTTACAATAACATCACACTGCAGCGCATTGAGTAAAATAAGAAGGATAACAGCCACACAGTGCTGCCCTGGCTACATCCCTATCACTCACCCTGCTCCTGTTTCCCTAGCCAATCTTAACCGGAATAGTGTACATCAGGGAGATCTTTGCTAAAAGCTAATTTTCTCTCCTTGGCGATCACACTTCATCAGTGACAGAAGGTAAAATTCAATAAATCAGAGGGCTACCCTGATTGCACATATCCAGACTCCCAGGCTCTGAGATGCTGCTATTAAGGGAAAGGTCAAACTAGTGTTGGGGCAAGGTGCCCTGTGTACTTTCTTTATTATATCACAGCAAAATGAAAACAAACGACAAGGAAAGAGGAACCGAACACTGTCAGACATGGAGCTTGTTTCAACAGTGCTGGGCTTTGCCCTGAATATGTCACCACCGGAGCGAGCCCCACCCATCGCAGCTTGGCAGCAGGTAGAGTAGTCAGCGACCATTTTTCCTGAGGCAGGCAGAAAAGACCTGTGATCCAGTACCTGCAAGTGCAGTGTCTGTGGACGATTTCTCATCTTTTCAATATTCATTTTACTTTTATTTATCAACTGAAAACTTGATTCTCTATTGCAGTGACAACCTGGGGAATCAAAGTGTCGTGTAGTAGGGCCGGGCGATATACGGAATCGATAATTATCGAATGAAATAACGGCCGGTGCCACCCTGTAGGGCGCCTTTCATTTTGTCTTTTTTTCTTTAAGTATACCCGATATACGGCTGTAAACATCCAGAGGCCACGTAAAATTGAAAACTATTGAGTGTTGTTAAGGCAGCCAATCAGCAGCAAGGTCGTACAGCTTCCACGTGATCATGTGATGTGTTTTTGTCAATCGCATGAAAGGTGCGACGCCTTTCGGCTGAGTGTCCATCTTATCAACACCCAGTAGACCCTGATGACTTTTTTTTCCCGGAAGAATTTCATGCGGGCTTTAAAGTTTATATTACTACCGCGTCAGGTATAATTAAAGAAAAAAAAAGACGAAAAGAAAGGCAATACCCCACATGTTGTTAACGGCCGTTATTGCGATTAATAATCATTGTTGCGATATATCGCCCAGCCCTATTATGTAGCCAGTTACATGTAGGGAATGATTAGGATGCCAGCTGTGGCGAGCCAGTTTTGTGGGAATTTGGGAATATTGTAGGGAAATGTAAGTCCCTCCCTTACCAATCGGCTCATCTCCAGGGCAATTGCGTTGAGCTGTGCAGTCAATGGCGTATAATCTCTGGGGGAAATCTATGGCCCTGCCTAATTCCAGCTCAACTCTAGATTACGTGAAGTGAGGCTAGGATTATTGTTGGAGATTTTTTATTTTAGTGGAAAAACCTGCTCAGCTCCAACGCACTGTAGGTAAAGCAAGACTAAGCCTGTCGTGAGCTTTTCTGAAAAGAAGCTCATGTCTCAATTAATGGTTCATTTTTGTTGTATTGTTTGCTTTACTAGTTTTGGCATTTTATTGGTGTAATAAATGCTGATAAATGCTGAACCTGTGTTGCTCGCCAGGCTTGGCTCAATCAAATGGGTTATACCACATGAGTGCTTTAAATGCTTTAAAAAATTATTTTGTTTTCGTTTAGTTTCACCAAAACTCTCTAAACCTTGCCCTATAATGCAATTCTTATATGGAAATCATATGTCTGTATCATAGGCATTCCAGTTTTGGGAAGTCTCTACTTGATAGGTATCCGTTTATGATTTAGGCACTGTGAAGCCAATCTCCCCCCGATAAATATTTTAAGTCTAATGTTAAGTTTTGTCAAAGGTAAAGATTTCAATGCTCTCCTTCCCACACCAGTGATTGGTTCCAGTTGGTTGCTATGACAGCTGATAGTCAGTCTGTTGTACTCATACCAAGGAATTGCTTTTCGGCCAAGGCATTCTCACTGCCTCTTTAGGAGATAGGAGGCCTATTATGGTGCCTGCTGGACCATGGTCTTAACCCTTTCATGCAGAAAATACATGCAGGATTAAATTCAGCTTATTGTTTATTAAATGCCCTCTATGCTCAGAAAAATTAGAAAATGATATTATATCCGATTTATGAAGGTCAGGGTAATTTTATCTAATTTAATTTGTGTATTCTCTGATCTGCCCCATGTTGATGGATGACTAAGGCTGTGTCAGAATCAACGCCCTTCTATACTGTTGAATATGCTGGTTGTGTACACTGGATGAGAAAGTTAAGTTGGTGAAATGCTCTGTAAATGTTGGTTGGTGGAGTGAGGCTGGAGTGTTATTTAGGATCAGGAATATATTTATTTTTATTTCTTCATTTCATTTTTATTTTATTTATTTATGCATTTCAGCAATTTCAAACTGTTCAGAGCAACCTGGCACACCGGATACGTGTGAGGCCAGGGCGCAAGCAGCACTTTGTTAAAAGATCACATGCAAACAATGGCAGCTGTAAGACACAAAGTAAAAAAGTAAATGAAAAAAAGACAAAATTAAAAGAAAGTAAGAAAGCTGGCATGAATGTATTTGCCATTATGACCGTGATGTCATAGTTTCAAGTCTTCTTGAATTAAGAAATTCAAAATATAAATGAGTTTCTGTGTAATGGAAGCCTAAAGGGATTTGGGTTGTACATTGTAGTTTCAAATGAATGCCAAATTATTCATAGTTACATGAAAGAAATATACATCAATATGTTCATCTAGGGGAGTTGTAGAGGAGTTACAGTCCACTAGATCAACTGGCCCTACATACAGTACATGTCCTTTTAAGAAATATGATTTTAATAGTCTGGGTCTTTTTTTGACCCGCGTATGCATTACATGTGTAAATAGGTACTGAGGAGCCTATGCATCTACGGGTTAGCAGAGGGTGCGAGGCAACAGGGTCTTTGGAGACAGAAAACAGGATTGACGGAGCAGGTTAACTCTGAAAATCCTCCTCTTCAATGTCTGAAATATCAAGACAGGATTTATTTAAGTTTTCTATATTTCACTGCATGTGCTATTGGAAATATATAAATAATTAATCAATTAAATATTACTTCACAGAGAGAAAAGACTATAGTAGTTAGAATGCAACACATATCGATTGGAAAAAATTACCAATAATTTAAATACCTCCATTGTATTGATCAGCTAATGATGCATGTTTGAATGTGACATATTACATTACATTACAGGCATTTAGCAGACGCTCTTATCCAGAGCGACTTACATAACTTTTTAGAATTTTTTACATATTATCCATTTATACAGCTGGATATATACTGAAGCGATTCAGGTTAAGTGCCTTGCTCAAGGGTACAACGGCAGTGTCCTACCTGGGAATTGAACCTGCAACCTTTCGGTTACAAGGCCAGTTCCTTAACCATTATACTACAATGCCACCCTATAATATAATAGCTACATTAATATAGCTTCAGTCAGGGTCACAATGATTGGCACCCTTGATAAAGATGCACAGAAAAGACTGTAGAGAACATTGCAAACAATTGCAGAACTTACAGTGTGTATATATGCAGTGGCATGGAGAAAGAATCTTGAAAATATGTATGGGAGATCAACTGAAGATGGCTGTTTTAAAGATTATTTTGGGGATAAAAATAGCAGGCATCTTGATGGCTGACTTTGCTATTGCAGTGGTGAATTGAAATTGAATTCTATAAACTGGTATGTCCAGTAGATGGAAAAAAAAATATTTTTTCAAATTGCAGAAGGTCTTTATTTGTGGAGAGGGAAATGCATTGACATTGGTGTTATGGGGGTGGGGGTGATACAATTGATTTCAATGGCTACTCTTTCAACATTGAACTTTGACATAGTTGTTTCACATAGTTTATACATAACATTTACAAAAAACATAAACCTCATACCTCATATAAACCTCTCATTCACATTTAAATAATCTCAAGGAATGATCAAAATTGTTCTTCGAATGTGAACATTTGGGAGGTACTGTTGTGGTATAACGTACAGGACATACAGCTATTCCAGACAGCAGATTTTGGAAAGAATCCAACAATAGTGCCGATTCTTAGGCAGTTTGGTTATTCCGATTCTTAGGCATTTTAACATGCATTTTACATGTCATTCCAGTAGAAATCAGAACTTGCCAGTAGAATATGAACACAAAATCAGCCTGTGTGAAGAGGTGAAATGCTCGCAGCACGTTTAATAATTGCTGATAATTGGCTAGCGGAACAACAATAAATAAATTAATAAAAAAACTGTTGTAAGGAAACAACCTTGTTTTGATTCGTTATGTTAGAGTAGAAGCCTTAGTCCACAATGTGGAACATCTCATTTAACATTTGCTGTACTCTCCACTTCAGCTCTGATTAATAGTGATGTACTTGTAATTGTAGCCAGAGTGCTGTTGTGGCAAGGGAGACGGAGCGAAATAACCCAAAGGACTTTGCTCACATAATCACTTTATTGTTGAGTAACTACCAATTTTGTCTTTGCAAGAGAGTACACCTTAATGTCAACACTTCTCCATTAAAGAAAACAAAAAAAAATAACCGTAGAAAAAGATTACATCAATTTCAGTGCATTCAATGATTGGTCATCAAATGGGATGGTGGCGATTAAACAGAGCTTTATTCTGCTGATCCACTGTGACCCTCTGGAGAATAAACAACATTCATCTCAATTAATCCCTTGTTTTTGCCTGCTCCCTTTAAACCAGCTTTTGCCTTAAATGTGTCTACACCTAATGTACCTAAATATAGGAGAGTGGATTAATTGATGCAATGTACTAAGTCCTCACCTTGAAGCGTATTGGATAAGAGCATTACTGGCTTTGACACGACACTGCTGTGAATAACTAAGTCCCCTGCATCCTGCAAACTGGAGCCTTTTAAATGCATCACACTGGTCTTGCTTTTTTTCCCCCACGTGAACCACATCAAACAACAAACATCATTTCCCCAGACAAGCAGATGTGTCTTCTGTTTGCTTCCCGAGTCAGTCGCGTGGGGCGCATACAGGTCGTATCAATCTACGGCTGCCAGAACAACTGCAGCGTATGACAGATTTGTTTCAGCGTTTGCCATTCTAAAACAGGGTGATGCGGTTAACTGCCCAGCTGTGCTCGGATCTCAGCAAATTACCGACCGGGCCCCTTAATTGCCTTTCGGAAAACCGACTGGCAGGAAAGCTTGGCTGCAAAAAAAATGAATTCTGCTCGAGCCGGGCTCGGTTCGCAAGTACACACGGAATTGTGTTGGCCGCACATCCCGGAGGCGTCCATCACGCCCCGCTCCGTAAACCCCGCCGCAGCGGCGGGATGGACCTGAGGTCAGGAATCACTGGAGTGCAGCAGCAACAGCGCTAAGCATCTCCCCCGGCATTATCGCTCATGCACACTGCCTCTAAGCTGTTTGCTATCTATTTGCACATACTCTATTAGACTGTGCTTTAATCGCAAGTAGGGTACAGGAGGCTGCGTGCTCTCACTGAAGTGAGGAAAGAAACGACATGAAAGCAGAGGCTGCGCGTCACTCAGAGGAACACAATTCAGGTTTCCGATTCCGACGAGAGCGACATTGTTTAGTTTGGTTCTTTTGTTCCACTCGGAATTGGATGCACAGTCTTGGCCAGGATGTCGAAGATGTCATCGGGGAACGCTCCCTGATTAGAATGAGCTGGCATTGTTCTCTGACGCTCATCGATTAGCGCGAAGAAAATATGTTTTTCGTTCCCGTTTTCTGCAGATCGCTTCACCGTGAACGTGTGATGAATCCAAGGGCCCCTTCATCTTGCTTGTGCTGCACAAGGGCGTCGTCCTCTTTTTGCTTTCTTTTTTTGGTGTACGCCTGCCTTTTCTATTAATTGTTAAGCCGTTACGAGCCAACTCGGGACACCTCAGGAACGTTTCCAAGGGAGACGAGAAAGAAAAGTAAAATAGGATGGAAGATGGATCCTTATCACTGCTATTGTTCAGCAGACGAGCTTTTAACTCGAGAGTGTTGATTTCAGGGGATTCAAATCCCAAGAGTCTGAAGCACTTAAAATTGTGCGAGAATGGTGGCAATCATACACTTAAGGGTGGAGACGGATATTCTAAAGGGACGCCTTTCAGGAGACATTTAGAGAAATTCTCTCTGGGCTCTTCACCTTGGGCACTTTGCATTTTGTCCAGACATGACATAAGCTGGTCCCAGCTGCGTCTGCAGCTGCATGTGGGGGGTCATCTCACAGCTTACCCAGGCCCTGAGGAGTGAGCAGTCAGTAGCTTGTTGGTGCGTACATAGGAGGAGGGCATTAGCTGTGACCATTGTTGTGGGTGGTGCAGGGGTGACTATAGGTTAGCCATTTGAAATTATGAAGAAAAAAATAGGGTAAAAAAACAAACCAACAAGCCAAGTATAGATTACACACAGCATTGGCTTTCTTGTTTCTGAACATGTACTGTACACATTGCAAAAGCAAAAAAACAAAATGGCATCCATTTTTCTCATCGCCATTGTCAGCGCTTGAGTTCATAGCTACTTTTGTAGAATATATTGTCATTGGAGGTATAGGTGGCACAGATGCAGGTTCTGTTTGTATGGAGATTTCATGTTATTCTCGTGTCATGTATGTGTGTGCATGTGCGTGTGTATCTTTTTTTGTATGTGCGGGGCCCTTTTAGTGGGGTGGTATTCCTTTTGGAGTGTGTGCCCCTGTGCTGGTCGCCAGATGCCCATGGCCCTTTATAGCATACCACCTGCAAGCAGGTGCTCTGCCCATTGCTGTGTTTATAAAAACTAGACATCATTACTTGGTCGAACAGTTTTGGTTGTTCTTCTCAGAAAATTTTTACTGCAGGCAACCTCCATTAGATGCAACATTTTCCAACAATGAAGGTTTAAAAAAAGGGACATAAAAAATTCCATCTTCTGAGAGATAGAACACTGATATGTTTCTCTTCATATCATAATATCGGAGGACGATATGCTCAAGGCTGTGCTAAACAGCATAAAAATAACCAGTAGCTTCAGCAGATATTTCATAATATGCTCACATTTGCTCTTATTGCTCTTAATATGCAGTTACCCAGGGATATTCCTTTTTAACATCAGTTTATAAAACTGGGTTTGCTAATGAAACCATTTGACTTTAGTAACTCACTGAAGGGCATAACAGCTGTCTCACTAGAGAACAGGACCAACAGCCTTTGGGTTGCTTAGCCCCAGTTTGGCACAATGCCACACAGGCTATCCCTAGCAAACCAGCCGATATTCACTATTCTAACATAGGGAGTCCCAAACTAGAGTCCATGAAGGAGTCCTACAGACCATAAAGGAATATATAAAGGGATATTTTGTGTATATTCCCATATTTCATAAATTATATCCTTATATGTACAGTATATATAAAAAAGCACTGCCTGTTTACAGATCATTGACATTTTTGTTACATTGACTTCGACTTACTGCCATGTACTAATGGTTAAATGGCCTCAGCATTGCAGACTGTAGTGAGTTTTGTGTAAAGATGTCAACAGTTTGCCATTTTATTGCGTTGGTGGTCCTTAGCCATACGTTGGTTATTTTACAGGACCTTGAAATTAAAATGTTCAGGAACCTGGTCTACCTTTCTGCACCTTAACCAAAAAAAATATATTTGCCAATGTCTAACATGGCATGGAACAGTCAAAACTGCAACTTGTGGAGTCAACAGCCCACCTGCACAAACTCAGCGAAAGCACACCAGAGGTTTTGGATGATAGCTGGATTAGCTTCAGACCCCTAGTATGGTCTGACACATTATCAAATTGTGGCAAAGGTCAGAGCCTTACAAAAGGGGTTAATTAAATAAGCTTGATAATTAATGGGTTATTGAACCCGTTCAAGGGATGGGCATGAGGAGCAGTGGAGATTCATGGGAAAATGTGGATGAACACTGTCAGAGCCAGACAATGGCTGCCCCCCCCCCCCCCCCCATCTAACCCTCATTGGTCGACAGCTAGGTGGTTCATGAGGTAGGGTTTAATTACCATTTCAATTGAGAACATAGCGGAGAAAAAAAAAAACCTCTGTGTTTTGCCCACAAGGCCATTTTCAAGGGTGACTAGCTTGAAATGGCACCATAGGTCTGAGTCCCAGTCATGCATGTAAGTAATGGAGTGACAAAAAAAACAAAAAAAAACAGTCTAACCAATGTGGACCCGGAGTTAAAACTAATCTTCCGAAGTGCCTTATTTGGTAGATCCATGTCACCCTTGCCATGAATTTGCATGTCCCAGACATAGCTCCAATCTCAGCGGCGCGACCTTGAGCCGGGGACCGGTAAATATAAATGTCGTAACGGAAGCAATTCCCCCATGCCTTTGTTCTCAGTAATGAGAACAGCACAGATAACATCAAGAGCGGGTGGAACAGATACCTCTGCCTTTCTCGCTTCAGGAGCCCAAATGTTTTTACAAGAAATGGTATCTTAATATTTGGTTTAGGAAATGAGGCCTAAAACATGTAAATGCACAAATAAAATGGAACTGCACCCTTGTGAAGCCTGCTTCCTTTTATAATGGGCACTGTGGAGCAAATTTATGCATAAGCTGCATTGAGCTAGCTTCCATAAATTGTGTTCCCCCTTTTCTAAGCCAAAAGAGAAAAAAAGGGCATTCTCTATACCTTCATTTTCTGCTAAACCATGGCTAAACCACTTCTGATCAAATGTCAACCCTGTGCTACACTACAGTAGATATTGCTGTAAAAGTGTGTTGACAACATTTTGTTACAGTGCAACACCAGCAGAAATGAAATGTAAGTTGCAGCTTACAAGATCTGGTGGTTTGTTATCGTCCAGTCAGCAGTCAAAGTGAGGAGGCCCCAGGGGCAAGAAGTGAAATGTAAGTAAAACAAACAAAAAAAAAGATATAATATACAAACCCCAATTCCCAAAAAAAGTTGGGACGGTGTAAAATGCACATAAAAGCAGAAAGTAGTGATTTGTAAATTCTCTTTTGCATATATTTCATTGAAAACAGTACAAAGATAATATATTTAATGTTTTACCTTATAGATTTTTAGTATACAATATACGCTAATTTCGAATTTGATGCCTGCAACAACAAAAAAAAGACTGGGAAGTTCAAAAAACACCTGCTTGGAGAATTCCATAGGTAAACAGGTGATGCTATAATGACTGGGTATAAAAGGATATCAGAATACTCTTGATATCTTATTTTCAGGTACTTTTTACAAGCGATACTATAACCTCTCTGCATTTGAATGGATCTCTGTGGGAATTGGACATAGCAGGACAGCGGGGGCGGATGGGGAGCAGCGGGGGCGGATGGGGAGCAGCGGGGGCGGATGGGGAGCAGCGGGGGCGGATGGGGAGCAGCGGGGGCGATGGGGAGCAGAGGGGGCGATGGGGAGCAGCGGGGGAGATGGGGAGCAGAGGGGGCGATGGGGAGCAGCGGGGGCGATGGGGAGCAGCGGGGGCGATGGGGAGCAGCGGGGGCGGATGGGGAGCAGCGGGGGCGGATGGGGAGCAGCGTGGGCGATGGGGAGCAGCGGGGGCGATGGGGAGCAGAGGGGGCGATGGGGAGCAGCGGGGGAGATGGGGAGCAGAGGGGGCGATGGGGAGCAGCGGGGGCGATGGGGAGCAGCGGGGGCGGATGGGGAGCAGCGGGGGCGGATGGGGAGCAGCGGGGGCGGATGGGGAGCAGAGGGGGCGGATGGGGAGCAGCGGGGGCGGATGGGGAGCAGCGGGGGGCGATGGGGAGCAGCGGGGGCGATGGGGAGCAGAGGGGGCGATGGGGAGCAGCGGGGGCGATGGGGAGCAGCGGGGGCGGATGGGGAGCAGCGGGGGCGGATGGGGAGCAGCGGGGGCGGATGGGGAGCAGCGGGGGCGGATGGGGAGCAGCGGGGGCGGATGGGGAGAAGCGGGGGCGGATGGGGAGCAGCGGGGGCGGATGGGGAGCAGCGGGGGCGGATGGGGAGCAGTGGGGGCGGATGGGGAGCAGTGGGAGCGGATGGGGAGCAGCGGGGGCGGATGGCGAGCAGAGGGGGCGATGGGGAGCAGTGGGGGCGGATGGGGAGCAGAGGGGGCGATGGGGAGCAGTGGGGGCGGATGGGGAGCAGAGGGGGCGATGGGGAGCTGTTGCTTTTCATGCTCAATTTTTAATCATGACTCATACCTTCACTTTAATTCACTTAATTTGTTTGATTAATTCAATGATTTTATTGAATGTCTTTATTTGATATGTTTGTTTGTGTGTTGTGGGTCTACCCCACTGTCTATGTATTTTGTTGTTGTTGCTGGTGGCTACAACCCCCTATGGAAAAAGAATATGCTGCAGTATATTGTAAATATATCAAAATTATCTTCACAATATATTTAAAATATACTGCAGTATATTACATTTCCATAAGGGACTGAAGTTCTCTCACAGGAAAATAAATGCTATTCTATTATATTTTATTCTATTGGGGGTGGGATTAGATTAAGCTGTAAATTACACAGTACACAATAGTATGGAACCCATGGTTGGGTAAATAGCTGTAAGTCATCAAGGGTCTAAGATATCAAACGAGCCTCAAACCATCACTCCGCTGCCAGATATGCAGTAGATGTGGATGGATCACTTTACAGGTTGTTTCTCCTGACTCATTTTCCTATTGATCTCTATGGAAAAATAAGTCAGGAGAAACAACCCTTCAAGTGATCCATCCATATCTGGCAGCAGAGTGATGGTTTGAGGCTTGTTTGATACCTCAGACCCTTGAGGACATAAAGCCATTAACCTCTAAGTCATCCAGGGTCTAAGGTATCAAACGAGCCCCAAACCATCACTCTGCGGCCAGATATGGAGTAGATGTGGATGGATCACTGCAAGGGTTATTTCTCACTATAGACTCATTTTCCTATAGAACTCTATGGGGAAAAAGGTCAGGAGAAGAAACCCTTAAAGTGATCCATCCACATCTACTCCATATCTGGCCGCAGAGTGATGGTTTGGGGCTCAACCAAGACCCTGGATGACTTACAGCCATTTAGCCAGTCATGTGTTCCATACTGTACCAGTGTAATTTACAGCTGAATCTAGTCTCACCCCCCAATTCCCATAAAGATCCATTCAAATGCAGAGAGGTTATAGTATCGATTGTAACAGTACCTGAAAATAAGATATCGAGAGTCTTTTGATATTGATGGGTCACAGACTTGAGGAAGTAACAGCATGCAAAGGATATGCAACCAAATATTAAATATGATACTTTAAAAATACGTATGATCCAAGGGATCACATACTTTTTCCAACAAAGCATTTAACATTGGATAATTTTGCTCAATAAATAAATTATAAAAGAATAATGTTTTTTGTGTTTTTTGTTGAGCTGGGTTCACTTTATCAAGTTTTAGGATGAAGATGTGATCACATTTTAGATAAAATTTATGCAGATATACAGACAATTATAAAGGGTTCACAAACTTTCTAGCACCACTGTTTGTTTTTTCCGGGGTAAACTTACACTTCAAGGCTGGTGCTAGACAACATTTCTGCGGACAACTTTTTTTTTAAAATTAGGCACGAATTAGTAAGCGAGAGATTAAAAAGGTCACATTGGACACTAAAATGAGAACGAGTTATTTTGAGGTGTCTTTTAATTTGCTCTTCAAGTTCTAGCTCTGTTTAGTGCATTGGGCACAATTTCACCCCACATAAATCTAAGGTAGCAGTTCTCAAGCCCCAAGAGCTGTGCTTGATGCATACAAAGTCCATGTTGCAAATAGCCATTGCCTCAGTTTGCAGTTTCAAATCGGTGTTGCTGTTGACAAACTTGTTAAACGCAAATCAGCTTTTTTCCTCCCTTGGTTGTTTCTCACCTGTGGGTTTTTTTGACGTAGAGGAAGCCGACGTGGAACTGGACAGACACGGTCCGCCTGTCCCACGCTGATATTAAATAAAAGCTTTCCGCATTTTCCACAGCGCATACTAACAAGCTTGTGGGTGCTGAAAAACCAATTCACTGGGGGAGAGTGCAGTCAGAGCCTAACCCCAGACACTGAGTCTATCTGTCACCCCCCTGCAGACAAATGTGGGAATGCTGCCATCGCTAAAAGAAAAGATTCAGTCATTGAAGCCATCTTGTGTATTCTTGTGTTTCTTGGCAACACCATCCCAAAAAAAACAAAAAAAAAACAACAGCATGTCATATGCTCAACTAAGGGCTGTTGACCATTAGCAGAGAGGGTTTGATGGATGAATCGGGAAATTTATTTGACATTTGCGATGCTGGGTATGTGCCTGAATGTTGCAAAGTGGATGTTTAAAGTGATCAATGTGTTATTTGTGAACAGTAATAACCCAACTGCCAAGACTGTGGAAAAGCCAACCCTGTGAATGAGGATCAGAGCCACAGAGGAATGGGAGGAGCAGTGAGTTTCTTGTGCTTGGCAGGGGGGCCAAATCCCCTGACTGAGCTATCCGGAGACTTTCAGCTTTTATGAGTTCCTGTTTGGACAAAACGAGAACAGCCGCCATATGAATTGTCTTTGCAGAAGGTGAAGAGCAAATCCCAGATATGTTGTGATATGTAGCTCCAGGTAAAGTGCACTGGTATATTAATACTCTAATCCACAATGAAAAATGAAAAAAAGTCAAAAACAAAAAAACAGTCAAGTGGGACTTTTTAGTTTAGTTACTTTTTGTCATTATTCTTCAGCACTGAAAGTCATTTTCTCATGCGAATACACAAAATACTACACACATGAGAAGGCTTTACTGCATTTAAAACAAAATAAATATATGAAAGAAAACAAAAAAACAAACCAATTACACAGAAATTATTTTAATTATTTTAAAAGAAGGAGGCTAAGCTATCCCATTTAACAAGGTTTTACATGTCTAGTTTGCTATGAAAAATAAATGGTGATGTTTCATTGAAATTAGTGTTTCAATTCAGTTGTGAGAATAAATCGATGGTGTGCAGACAGTGGCAGGGTTTTGTGATAGGGTTAAGCCTATTTCTTCTTCAATATAGCTACGCTGGTTGCTCACTGTAGGTGATTGCACAATATATAAAGAACGTGAGTAGTGCTGTTCAGTCATATGTATGGACAATGGGATCATGTGATTCTAGACACAGAGTCCTTGTATAGCACTGCCTGCTGGTCTGGCTGGTAAGCATAATACATAAAAAATTTATAAAAGAGGTTGGGCTGGCTATAATTAGGCTGCTTTTTTCAGCATGACATTTTCACATACTTTACAGCATCAGAGCTGCATCAAATGCATCACCTCTCTGGCACATGTATGTCGCATTATCGTATCAGTCCATCATATCGGCCATAAGCTCAACTGCTAATTCCAGTTGTTTTTGTGTGCTGACTGATGAGACATTTATTTTAGGTAAAGCATCTGATATGGATCTGATTATTATATTTCAATAGAAGTGATACAGGAAGCTGCTTGTGATGTTGTTTTGAGTTCATTTTGTGTTTGACCTTTTGGGATAGAACACTGGCTGTAAGTGAAATCAAGAAAACAAATCACCTACATACCTGCACAATACTGTACATCCATCTTCAGTTCATGTGCAAAGTGTGTGTGCTTTTAGATAAATGATATATCAGTGACCCAGATTTGATATATATATATATATATATATATATATATATATATATAAACCTGATCAAAGAACTGAACATTCCAGCTGTTCAAGGATTGTAAAGTTTTTTTCCCCCCTGTAAATTATAATAAACACATCAAATTAATATTGTTTTACTATATTTTTTGTACTTTACATGAATATAAATAGTATATACTTCATACACAAAACAAAATGCTTCAGCTTGATGCACATTTGCAGACTTTAAAAAGTTTATACGTGGATGAGAAAAAAAAAGGGCACAAAACCTGTTCAGAATCAGGTAAGATACATGCGCCCTATTGAGACGGATACCAGCATTTACAATCACAGCACTTATGTTTTATACTTTAATGATGGAGCTGCGGATTACATCGGACAAATATCTTGAGTGGGTTTCAAATGAACATGTCTTGGCTTTTCCTTCCAAGGATTGTTATGGCACACATCCTCCCTCTGTGGACTGAACGGCTTTGTGAAATCTCCACTGTCTCATTTATTTTCTGATGAAATGTCTCTACAGTAGAGCGCTTCCTGATGTCTGTTCAAAGAAACATCTGCAGATGTGATCATTCATTTCCCAGAAAATGGTACAAAGAGGCAGAACACTGCCAGTGGTCAAAGACACATCCCTGCATTATGATATTGTGTTCATATTTTGTTTTCCCAAAACAATGCTTGAAAAGGACTAATTAAAGGCACCTGAGTGGTTATGGAGGGAGAGAGGGAGAGAGGGATATGGAAAGGGAGAGGAGAGAGAAGAGAACAAAGGAGGAGAAATAGAGGAAGAGCTAATTACCTTCATAGTTGCTTGGCAAAAGGAATGCTAGCAGGACACTCCGCTGCTGGTGCTCACAGAGTTTTCAAAAGCATTGAGTTTCTATAGTCACAATGTACACAAGCTTAGACAGCACCACGAGTACTACTGAAAGCACACCATTATTGGACTTTGTAATTTGCACTGATGTGTCATATTTAGTAAAATAAAAGGTTGAAACACCAAGCAGCATGGTTTGCCTCTGACAACATAATTTGTACGGATCAGAATAGCTGATCTCATTATTTTCCTTTTTTTTTTGTTTAAACTTGTCCCGAAATGTGTTTTCCTTTTTGGAAGGAGTTACCAGGCTTCAATCTGCCCACAGACAGAAGCAGTTCCTTTTTTAAAACTCATGCATCGGTGGATACTAGCAGCTGTGCCGTTTCCAGCTCGGACTCATTTATATACAAGTCACATTCCTCGGGCATCACAGATGTTAGCCTTGTCTATTTGCTTTGCAGAGTTTACAAAGACTATTTTGCAGTCTGTTCTGACCGTATCCGTTTTATGCCAGTTTGCAAATGTACAGTGTGTGCATTTCATTGAAAGGTTTGCAGGAGTATACAGTCTAACCCTCTGTCCTTAGGGTTAGACTGCTGTATTCTGGAACACATGTTTTTTTGGACTGCCATCTTGGTCGTCTTCCCACCTCTCACATAATCTCCATTTTAACACCAGACAAGAAAAGACTCTGGGTCTTTAGGTCCTGGAGCACATTTTAAGAAAATTTTCTGGGTTTTTAAAACCAAATTATATTCAAGACAATTTTGTGGACTACAAAAGCTCCTTTAAGTAAATATTGTGTTAGGAGGGACTGCATATTCACAGGCATACATTTCTATCCTATCTTTCCCTATTGCTGGCTGATGAGATGGTGCAGTTTCCCATTTCCAAAGTCAGTTGACCGAGAAGAGGCCATTTTGTGGGCAGTCAGGTGACTGAGACGAGGCCATTTTATGAGTAGTCAGGTGACTGGGGATAAGGTATGAAAAGGCCCATTTTTGAGTGCCCCACCCATTTTTTTTGTGTGTGCCATGACTGAATATGATCCATCTGCCCCTTTCAGGTTGCATATTTGAGTCAACTTTGTCAAAACGTTGAGTGGGCGACTTTTTCTCACAAATGGGGGCACTTATAATCCCCGGATGAAACCCTTATTCCCGGGGTTTTGTTGAAGGGATTCAGGATCACACTTACCCAACCATTTCAGTAAGTAAACCTGAAGTAAAAACTACAACTTGTAGTACAAGAGCGGGACATATTACAAACTACTTCCTCATTAGTTTGGAAAGCGTTTTGCAGGATTTCTTTTGCACACTGCTTGCAAAGTGAGGGGAGAGGGAACATGATTGGACAGGGGGCAGGGAACAGGGAACAGGGAACATAGTCGGTCATGGCCTCAGTTTGGAGCACATTGGGTGCTCAGGTTGCTACAGGCTGCTTGTTAGCTAATATTGTTCAGGGTTGACTGGCTTGACGAGTTCCTGTTTGCCTGGTGTTGACCGGTCAAGTTGTTTTGATGATTCCATCCAAAGAAAAACAACTTCTGAACCTCTGAAGACTCCTCCATAGAGTGAAGTCCAGCTGGAGCTGGTCGCTCACGGAGGAAGCGCATGCTTGAGCCGGCCCTCAACCAGAGAGGTGAGAACTGCACTGACCACTCTATCTCCGGCCAGCTTCTTTCTTCTCTGTTTTGTTTCCACCTACATGCCTACATTAGATACACAAACACTCTTTGTTAGGGAAGGGCTTTGTTTGATATTAGGTTCGACGGCAGTGAAGTGACTCCTCATCACAATTGTTACTGTTATGAACCATCTTTGCACCTTAAGGGTTAAACGGTACCAGTTAGGTTTCGATATTTCACAGGGATCACGACGTGCATCACTGATCTGATCGCATGTTTTAAACTAAGACAAAGCTCTTGGTCCCCTACTCCTGCTTTAATTAATAGAGAAGATCAATTAAAATAAAGTTCTAATTACACACACACACACACACACACACTAACGTTTATCAGATGCTCTTTTCCAGAGCGATGTCCAACGTCGTTCATATGACTATATGAGCTCAGTCAAAGAAATTAACTGTAACATGGGGCTGTCACCTGGCTCATCCAGACAGTGCTGCTTGGATTGCGGTTGGTGGTAATGTCCTCTTCTCATTGAGCACCAATGCCCCTTTCAGTTGATTGAGCTCCTGTGGTCTGCCTGCATTAGCTGCACATGAAGTGTACTCCTGGGGCGTGATGAATGTGCAGCTCAGCTGGTGGACTGAAGAGTGGAATTGAGTGGCAGCTGAGAGTGTGGGCTTCCGAAGGGAGTGCTGAACTGCACTGGCATAGTGATGAGACATGCCTACGAGAATTCAAGTCTATAAATGGACTTTGAGCGGGCAGCGCGGTGGTGCAGTGGATAGCACTGTCGCCTCACAGCAACAAGGTTCGAATCCCGGCCTTTCTGTGTAGAGTTTGCATGTTCTCTCCGTGTCCATGTGGGTTTCCACCGGCTACTCCTGTTTCCTCCCACAGTCCAAAGACATGCAGGGTAGGTTAATTGGAGAATCTAAATTGGCCAGAGTTATGAGTGTGTGCATGAATGGTGTGTGTGCCCTGCCATGGATTGGTGACCTGTCATGGGGGTATTCCCTCCTCGCGCCCAATGCATGCTGGGATAGGTTACAGCCTGGACCAGGAAAAAGTGGGTTAGATAATGGATGGGTGGATGGCAATTGGCTTTGACACAATCAATCAGAGTTTATATGACTCCAGTAGGGAATGCAAATTATAGTTGATTTTACCCTGAGAATCTAGCTGTGTATAAGCCTAATTAACATTTTCTTAAGGTCATTATTCAAAGTTAAAGAGAAAGCATCTGTTGTGGCTGAGATGTGAAAGAGACATACAATCATATTTTAAAGATGCGGAGCATCACATTAACATCATCTTTTGGTGAAATTAAATAATCCGTTTAACTCTTGCCTGTCAAGCAAAGAGTTCTGGAAAGGTAGCTGTTATCTATAGTGACTCCATAATTGTCGACTAACTGGTGATTCATCACAGTGACAAGCTTCACACAAGCGAAATTCCTTTAGAAGCCTTGAATTGATGACCAAAGTATTATCATGTTCTTATTATCCTATGTAATAATCTTCTGAGGTCCAAGGCAAATGGACATTATAGTGTCGGGGTCACGACCCTGACCCTTTGGGCAAGAGGACCATATTAAATGAGTGATGAACAGACCCGTTTATTCCTTGAGTGCTATGTGCTTGAATTAGAGGGTGCTTAAATTAAGGCTCCTATTGTAGTTCTATGATAATCAGAGCCGCAGAGGAATCCATAAGTGGGACTCGTTCCTGAGATTGTGTTAGGGGAGTACGCTGCAGCCTAGTCAATCGTTATCCAGGCAGCAAGCTCGGGAGTCGTATTGCATAAACCTCTAGTGAGCGAAAGACGTGCGCGATGCCCTGATTACCATTGATTCCTCTGCAAATTACTTCAGTTTGTTTGCTTTGATAGTGGCAGCAGATGAAAGCATCCCGGAGCCTGAAATTACACCTCCCACTGTGGCTAGCTTTGTCAGAGCGAGGTGCCATAGCGACAGGGCAGCGACTGCACTCTTCCTTTGTTTTTATACTTTCTGAAGACAGATTATTAGTCTGTGTGACAGAATTACAGATGTGATGGATTTGCAACACACATGTACGTACACGTGTTGTGTGCACAATCACACGCATATGAACATGTAGAATTGGCATACATGGACACAGATGTACACACACACACACACACACACACACACACAATGCTGATTTCAGTACAAGTACTTTGAAAACGGAATTGTATCCCACATGAACCCAGTGTGACTGGGGAGCGGGCGGTGTTTTCCAATTAGGGCTGTATTTCTGCAGGCTGATGGCTCACAGATCATGGTCAGCATTGTTCAGCAGGACTTGAAGTGAGACCAGCAAAAGGGCTTTTTTGAGTAATGGTCAAGCAACATCATTGACATTTTATAAATGATGCATAAACTACAGCAATTTGTTATCATATTGGTGAAAATTTGTTTGCGATATTAACTTTATAGAGTGCATGTGCAAAAGTGTGTTTTGGGGTGGGCTAGACTGGAAAAACCATCCATAGCATGTCATGTTGTGTAACATTGCATGCAAATTCACATATATTGCCATCAGGTCTATGCATTTACTTCTGACATCCTATGAAGATGGCTTATCGCTATAGTATGTAAAGGATATCCACAGTAAAGAAACGTCAGTCACTGTTCTAGAGTAAACCAAGTGTTCCATGAACAAAATAGCTTGGCATTTCTCATCCTTAATAATTTGGCTGTATCTGGTCATATTTTTCCACAGAAAGATGGAGAAAGCATGTCCAAGTTAAATTTGGAACAATGCTTGGTTACGTTTGTTCAAAAATGTGGCCCGAGATGTGGCATAACATAACTTACTGTTGAAAAACATAATTTGACATGCAAACCAATTATGTCAAATTATAAAAAAGTGTGTACTTAAGAAGATTCTTGGAATGAACAGCTCAAGTCTTGTAATTAATGTAAACATTTTCATTTTGTTTTATGTAAAGTGTTTCGATATCTACAATTTAAAAAATGTGCAAATTGTACGTATTTTCGCACACTCGTGAATTGCATATTTTATAGATTCCCTTGATATGTATGAGGGAAAAAAAATAGGCGGACAGAATGGGATTGCTGTTCACCCACCTGCCAGTGGTGGATGGAAATTGAATATGCAGTGTGACTGATGTGGTTTCAAATGACCCTGGCCCTCCTATTGTTTGCTTTCAGGCATAATATTGTGAAAAAAGGCCCTATGAGGATAATGCATCATCCACCCACATGAATCTACCTGCTGTACTGAGGGTTTGAGTAAAAAGAGAGAGAGGGAGGGGGGTGAAGGTGGGTTTACAACCCAGAGCCCCGATGACTTGTGATAATGTGGGGGACACACTATACTGCAAGGTAATGCAGTGGTTTGATGGAAATTGGCAAATTTTCTGTGGTAGTTTGGTTTTGTCTTTTGTAGTTTTTTTCATAAATACTTTTATATCGTGAGTAATGGGGTACATTTGTTTGAAGAGAACCGTATCGTTAGACACAAGTAAATACAAAAAGGTGGTGCGAAACAAAATAATCCTTATGAGGGCAGAATAAATAAGGGCAGTCATCGTAGCTGCCATCTCTTTATTTCATTGCACCATACTCTAGTGTCTTAGTGCTGCAAGTCGGGGTGCGTGTGCGTCTCCCTGTGCTTCTGCATACAGATATTTAAACATATCTGGGCAGCAATCCACCCTTCAGTTAGGGAGATTGCATGGTGATAACCCAAGAGCAATGTCAGGGCCAGGGACCAAGCGGATTAACTATACACAGATGCATGGCAAACAATCATTCATCATATTGTGCGGCCAAATGTATGAGAGGCTATAAGCCTGAATGACCTGGTTTGTGTACAAAATGGATTTCTATTAATCAATTTCGGTTTGTAGTCATTTTACAAATGTATTCTAGGATATCAGCAGACCTTTAAAATCACAGAGACACATTAATAATTACTCTGTATTTGTTTGTTAGTAGTTACCCATACTGTTTTTAAATAATATAGGGAAAACCGTCTGATAATAAGAAAAGCTGACTGATTTGAACTAAAAAAATAGCTGTCACTCATTTTATAAGATAATATTTACCCCTCACAATCTGGCAGTAAACACACACACACACACACACACACACACACACACACATATATATATATATATATATATATACATATATATTCAGTATATATAAAAAAAATAAAAATAAATATGAGTATTTGCATCCATATCCAGTGATCCATGTGAGAATTACAACTTTTTTGATACATAGTCCCCCCATTTTAGGGGAGCAAAAGTAATTGGACAAATTAACATAGTCAAATGAACATAAACATTTCAAACAAGCCTCAAACCATCACTACTGCCTGGTGTGCAGTAGATGTGGATGCATCACTAAGTGTTTCTTCTCCTGACTTACTTTTCCATAGAGTTCAATAGGAAAATGAGTCGGGAGAAACAACCCTTAAAGTGATCATCCAGATCTACTGCAGAGTGACGGTTGGAGGCTTAATAGCTCAGACCAGGCCCGTATTAATGCACGGGCTTACTGGGGCTGAAGCCCTGGCTGGGGCCCACGCTGTGCGGGGTTCCCATGAGGTCTGGGGAAGCAAACAAATAGTTATCAAAAAAATAGAAATCCTGCCTGACTTATCGATCCTGTGCTCTCTTGTTCCGTTGTCTGTGCAGCTAATATTGGTATCCACAAACCAGCAAGCATGAGATTAGTTTTTTGTAAAACCAAAGTGACACGCTCTCGATTGTCCGGCCGAGAAATTATTTTGCCTATTAAGATGAGGGTCAGACTCAGACTCAAAAACAACCACTGCCATCACATAATAGCCTAAAAATGCATTTGCAGTGCATTGCAAATGTTACTTCACGATTCCAGCAGATAGCCAAACCACACATTTTTACACCAAAACTGCTTAGATAGCTCAGATGTAATGAAGATGTAAAACTGGTTTTCTTTAGCATACACTTCAGCTTCTGTAATCACAAGTTGATCTTGATTTTTTTTTAGCTAGCTAGGAGATGTCTAATTTAGCTCATGCTAACTAGTCACCCAACAGCCACTTGCATGCTACAACAACGTGCAAGGGAACTTTCACAGCTCATAAGGAAAAGATACATGTTTTGTTTGTTTGTACCCATGTTTTCTCTAATGTTGCCATTGCCTTGAGAATCTATTTAACATTACCTATAGCTGACGCATCTGAGGAGCATTCATTTTATAAACTGTCCATGATAAAGGACAAAATTAAAGTCCTCAGCTGCAAAAGATATTATTTACGAAAAAATTTAATCACTGGGAGATGGCCCCTTTTAAAATGTTTAATAGCCAAGACTTTGATTTATCAATATATATTTTCCCAGCATAATTGAAGAGTAAAAAACAAAACCCTCCCAAAAAATAGGTTTTGCCCCAGTTCTCAAGAATTAGTTGATGGCATCACTCATTACTGAGCAGGCTTATTTTATGTTCAGTTTTCACTGCACTACAAGGCGTGGTCTCCTTCTCTATGTAATTCTGCCTAAAACGCATAAGAAATCTCCAGATTGGTAAATAATAGCAGTTGAGTATCTTACAATGAATACCTTTCTCTCTAGAGTTTAATTAGGTGATGGTACAAAAAATAAAAGGGAAGGAAAAAATCAAGGGAAGCAAGGAGGTGTATTCCAAAATAGAATTACCATCCCTACTGGGTATTTTGAGTTCTGCTGTGTAACTGTGTAGAATGTCATTCTAGGGAGGAGAATAACATGAGTACATGGCAGACTGAGGTTTTCTTTAAACATGCGAGTGGAGTAACATGTAATTTTTTCCCCCTTACTATGAAAGCACTCTTCCTGACATTAGTCAAGGAAACATCTGATTAATCTGCCAATGGGTGAATGTAGCTTGCTAAAATTCTGCGATTGCAACTGTGCTTGCAATGAAAACCAGCATACACAGGGGGGCCCCAGGACCGGTTTGGGAACCCCTGTGTTAGGTGTTGGTGGGGGGAGGACCCAAACGCAGGCAGGAGTACAAAAAAACCCAGAAGTTTAATAAGGGCAAGGCAGCAATCCGTAGTAATACAGGCTGGGTCAAAAACCGGGAAGGCAGGGCAATGGTACAAAGACAGAGTCCAAAAACAGGGTCACAGAACAGGCAAGGGTAAGAACCAGAAGGCACAGCAAAAGCACAAAGACAGAGTCCAAAAACAGGGTCACAGAACAGGCAAAGGTAAGAACCAGAAGGCACAGCAAAAGCACAAAAACAGAATCCAAAAACAGGGTCGCGAGAACACAGGCAGGGGTCAAAACCGGGGAGGCAGGAGAGGAACAAAAAAGAAAACAAACCGAAGACAGAAAACAGAAATAAAACAGGTAAGGTAAAGGACGAGGGATTACAAAAAACTCGGAAACAAATAACTCGGGTAGATACTCGGAGAACCAGAAAGAAACACAGTAGCAGAATATTTCGTAAGGAACTCGCGAAGACAGACTGAAATAACAAGGTTTAAAATACACAGGGAGAAGATTACACAAAAGGAATCAGGTGTGAAGAGGAGGGGAAATGGGAGAGTACACAGGTGAGAACAATGAGGGTTAACAGAGACCAATAATACAATAACGGGGGAAACGTAAGACACGGACTGGAATACACATAGACACAATGATAACAAACGGCCTGGGGTTAGCAGGTAGACAAGTGCACAGGATTGCGAAAGTGGACACGTGCAGAGAATGCGAAATCAGATAGATACAGGGATAGGATAACGAGGAGGGAAATGACAGCTGCAGGTAGAAACTCAAGATTAATTAGTAATGTTAGTAGGTTAGCTGGTTAGTATTATATACATGTTAGTTTGTTAGCAGGTTAGTATTAAATCTAATCTAACAGTTAGTATGATTAGTACATTAGTATTAAATACAAATATTAATAAAGCCAGAAGGAAGAAAACGAGATACGAAATACAGAGGAAACCCGAATGTTCCCAAAATCACCCGAATAGTGCAATGACAAAGACAGGGAGTGGAATCTCAAGAAGCATGGAACGTGGACTGACAATCGCGAGGGAAAAGAAATCAGGAAAAATAATACAGACTAAACAGACAAATTTCAGGATCCTAACACACTGAGTTAGATGATACATCTACTGCTGCACTTGGTCACTTCATCAACTTGGGGGTCATAGGGTGTTTTAGGTCTTTCCACATCGCACTCCCTGCATGGGAGGATGCCGTGTTGGTAGATACAGGCTTTGATTTTACCAGGCAGACTTGACCTGTCCACTGCTGCCAGCCAAGACAGGTAATTCAAATTCCTGGTTGGTAGCTCGGATGGAGGTGGCACGGTGGTGCAATGGGTTTACTCCGGGTTCTCCGGTTCTCCTCCCACAGTCCAAAGACATGCAGGTTAGGTTAACGGGAGAGTCTAAATTGCCCATAGGTATGAGTGTGTGAGTGAATGGTGTGTGTGCACTGCCAGGGATTCCTGCTGCCTCTCGCTCAATGCATGCTGGGATAGGCTCCAGCCCCCCGTGGCCCTGACCAGGAATAAGGGGTTTAGATAATGGATGGATGGGTCAGATGGATTGGAGACTGTATCCTTTCGGCTGCTGTTAAAAAACCTTCCCCAGGCTCTTGGCTGGCTGCTCAGTATTGAACGTATTTAGGGTGTTGCTGTTGCTGATGGGAAAGTGGAAACTATCAAATCAACCTGCCTCCTTCAGCACCAGGAATCTAGACCTTCCAAGGTAAAAGCTCATACATGCCCATGGGAGCCTCCCCAGCTCTTGCCCCACTCTGATGAATTTGTTACAGTCAGTCCATCTATGAAGGCTGTAATCAGGGTCTGTCGCACTCCAGATTGTGTCATAGGGTCTCATCACTCCGCTTCAGACTTGACCAGCGTATTCATGGCTAGGGTGAATAGTATTGCTGTGGATCCGGTGGTTATTCCCTTTTCAAGCCGTTGCCACTCAGAAGAGGTAACTCTCAGATGGAGGCTGCTGTAATAGTCCAAAATGAGGTCCCTGATCTTACCTGGGACATGGTGCTGGTCACGTGCCGTTTCCACTAGCTTGTGTGTTATCGACCGAAAAGGCATTGGCAGACAAGCCATAGCGCAACCAAGTCTGCCTTGCCTTCTCGTGTTTCTCTAGGGTCATGCCATGCCATTTCACATGCCATGATAGCCAACATCTCAGAATGTTCTGAAATATTTCCTGCAGTTAGAAACGGTTAAGATAAGTATTAATGTCATTATTTTGTAGAAATCTAATTTGATCTCGGAGAAATCAAGCTAATTGATTTCACCCAAATTGGACATTTTAGTTTGGTACGATTCACATAAGATTAATTAACTTACTAATTAAATGTATAATAATGATAACAATAATATTAATAAGAAATGATAATAATAGTCATATAATGTTATAATATAGCACCCTAAATCTGGTATGGACCAAAATCCTTCCAAATGATAATTTAGATATGAGGAATCTGAATAAATTGTCCAGGGACCCCCAACCCCACCCTAATCCCACTACTACAGACATACACTGACTACAGACCGTATATAACATCAATTCTATGTTTGACCAGCAGCTTGCTGCGATGGCTTGCAGGACTGTTTCTATTGTATTCCTAGTGAAAATTGTGATGGTTATTTCCCCCTGTACAGATTAATTAATCATTAAGTTGCTTGTGTTTTGTCCCATCATATAGTCCCTGTTCTGATCATATGGTGCAGTCTTTGTTATTAGATTAAAAGCTGTGAAGAAAGAAATGTCTTCAATGTTAAAGCTTTACTTTCAAATGACACCAATACCAATTAGACATAATCCTGAATTTGTAATGCCAATTAGACATAAACCTGATGCCATTGTCAAACTAAAGGTGTGGGGCAGTACAGTGGCATCTGGTCCTCAGAAACAGGTACTATGACATTATATAATGGATCATAAAATAAACAACTTCAATGACTCATTAATCTATACAAGGGGAAATGACCAACACTATATTCACTGAGAATACATAGTATGAACAAGCAGTACTCTAAGCCATATCTCCATCCTACTGATCAAACGGAGAACTAATGTTTTATACTGTTCGTTGTGGTGGGATCCTGGTGGGATTTGGGGGGTCTGTGGGTGGATTTTTCAGAGCCCTCATGTCTTATTCATTATCAGGAAGCAGTTTGGTACAAATGGAATTGTATAACCATACAAAAATAAAATGTCCAGTTTGGGTGCCTCCATTATATTGATTTCCCACAGATTAAATTACATTTCTACAAAATGTTACACGCTCCCTCAAGGCACCGGCCATGCTCGGATCTGGCAGGACCGGGGATCGAACCCCCGATCCTCGGGGCGCAACCGCACAGACAAAGTCTGCACCTTTGACCGCTGCACCACCGCGGCGCCCACATGATGTACTTGTTGTCAAAGTTCCAATAGTGCGGTTTGGTATGCTTTGGTCAATCCATTTTGGATGCTCCCCTATGGTTCTGTGAGATTCTCCCTAGCGGATGAATGGCTGAACTTCTCTGTCTGTTCACGTTTTGTTGACTACTCTTGATATAAAGCACATTCCCTTGATACTTTTCAACTAAGCTTTTAGCTCATAGGCAGTGGAGTTTACAGCAATCATGTGTGAGAAAATAATGAAAAAGTGTAAATAACATAAAATACATGATTGATTAAAGTTGTTGAATCACTAACAAATCAGAATCTTGTTTACCAAAGAGGTAAAAGAAAGCTTCTGGGGTTCTACAGAAAAGAAATGGTGTTTTCAGGGGTCCAGATGATTTATCAACAACAAATTGCTTCAACCCATAAATAAGCCAGTTTATACAAGCCATAGGCTTTTATGCGTTTAATGAAATTAAATCTTAAAATCCTTATCATTTTCATAAAAAATGTATTCTACTCTTCAGTCAAGAAGGAAGTATGCCTAAACATTTCTAATTTGTTCTGTTACGCTCACGATTTCACATCATTCACTGACTTGCTAATCCTGAATTATCCTTGTGAGAAATCTTACCATGGGCAATAATAAGAACTGTGCTTTTTGCTCAAATTTATTATATGGGCATTTTTCTGTGTGCCTTGGCAGCAGTCATTTTTGATGGTTTCTCCTTAATACTGTATCCGTGCCTTAGTCTGGAAGAGGCTTAGCATGCCAATTGGCTCTTCATAACCATGTGTCAAAGTTCTTCTGACTCTAGATAAATGTCATGAGAGCTGTGAATGGCATCATTTTAGTTGGACTTGGGACTTTCAATACTAGTAGTGGAAACCGTATGGTGAGTGAAGTGTGGCTCACTTTAACCTTTGGAGCATCAACTTCCTGTATTTGCTGAGAGAATTTGAATCAATGTGCTGAATCGGCACACGTTAGAATCAGCAGTTTCCTGTAATTTGATGCAGATTTAATTTATTTAAAACCAGTGACTGCATTTAAGGTTGCTTTTCGTGCTGAATGTCATATGGACAGGTGCTGGAGTTTTTAAGAGGCAGATCATTCAATAAGCCCTGGAATATTCTGTCTGTCAAGATGCCATTCTCATCTACATAATGTAAAAAAAGTCTAATACAGGCATATCATTTGATAATAGCCTATTTTTTTGCTTCTGATGAAGGTAGTTTTTTGTGTTAGATCTGTTAATCGCAGACTAATCTGACACAGGGTGGCATTAGCCTAGATTCAGTCAACTAAAGCTTAATTTTAACTCAATGTTAAGGACAGATGCTGATTGATTGAATCAGAGCCATGTTACTGGTACTTGATGTCAAAAATGTAAATTGCATTTTCAGTGCGTTTAGATAAAACAAGGAGCATGACGGTTTTTTATAAAGGCGATAGAAGTGCAGATTTTTTAATCTTGGTGCCCACAGAGGTTTTTGTGTGTACCTCATTGTCGCTGAGCTTTGAAAAGCAGACCCTGTTAAACTGATTGTCTCTTCCTTTCCTCTCTTCCGATTTGTCACATTCCTCTGTGAAGCTGTGGATTATCATTTCCTTGCACATCGTCGGAGAGTCATGATTCAAATATACTATACGTGAAATTAATAAGGAAGTGAAACCCTTTTTAAGCCAAAATCAATAGACGGGAGGAAAATTTAGCCGTTCTATGGTAATAGATTTGATAAATCAGTGTGGCCACTCCACACTTATTTGACATGCTCATTAGAGCCCACAATAACTTAAGAACAGACACAAAGGTCTTGAACAATTAAAAATTAAATAATAATAATAATAATAATAATAAGACAGCTGCTTCCATTGCTTTATTTATTTTTTTATTAAATTAATTGAGCATCAATTAATGAAATGATTACATTTCATTGACAAACATATTTATGAGAGAGGGTATTGTCACTATGTAAAATATACTTATTGTGTGTCTCAATTATTCAACACGGATAAGTTTGCTTGACTTTGATTCTCCAGATGCAAAAATGTACAGGGAATCCTAAATGTATCAACAAATTGTGGTTCAATTAACTATTTGATACTTGTTGGTTTAATATACCATTAATAAAATTCCCATTTGTAGCTGTAATCCTTGTGTTTTGAATGTAAAACATGAGTGAAGAGGAAGATGGAAAGTTATCACCCACAGCCTGTACTCGGCGGCTGTGATTTCTCACGCCCCTGGCTGCTCTCCAGGTGATGGGAATAGGCCTATAATGTGACGGGAGATATATAAAGGTACAGAGAGAGCCACAGTTCATCATTCTAGACCATCCCATGACCGAATAAAGACCTGTTTTCAACAGTCATCTCCTGAGGTGTCAAATGTAAGGGGAGACTGAGGAGATAACTGGGAAGACCTCATATGTCTTAAGCTAAAGCTGAAGTTCTATATGATGTTACACACAAATCTGCACTGCAGGCCCACTGATGGCTTAGACAGACTTAGGTTTTTGATCCACTTATTGACGAGTAGTTTCAATATGATGGGCTAGATGTAGCCAACATGTCTTTATAAAAAATGTAAAATAAATAGCATGTATGGAGCATGAGAATTCAAGGTGCAGTTGCCTTTTTTCGATATAATTTTGGCTAAATTATTCAATTTACTCATATTCCAGCAGCTATCAATAAATCAAGTGTTCTTGAAAAAAAAAACGGTTTCTTTGAGTGTCCTGGACTGTATTAGGCTGTCAAAAAATCTCAATCCGGTTTTCTAAAAACCAGCAAATCAGGGCTTGCTATGTAGCTACCAATCAGGGCAACTATCTACAAGCAAAATATCCTCCCCGTAGAATAAACCCCTCTCTGTCTGCCTGTCTCCACGTGTGCACTGGAGCATCATTTGGTGGCAGCGGCTTAGGAGAGAGATAGGTGGGAGGAGACCATATTTATAGGAAGGGTAACTTTATCTGTCGATAATTCCGTTTTGGACAACTTAATCAGTTGAAAAACAAAAAAGTTAATTTAGTTTTTTGGTGGAATCCCCTTTAAAGATAGAAAAATAATATTGACTTTTGTTTATTTGTTTCCCTCAATACTCATAGCTGTAGGCAAGTGCTTCTCCAATGTCCTCTAGTTTGGCTGGAGTGAATGAGTGGTACAGAGGTGTCATATTTAGATTTTAGAAGCGGCTGTTAAAGATATGCTTAAAAAGGCCCCTGTACATTTATGACTGGAGGGGGCAATGTATATGTATATTTTGACAATTAATGAATGTAGTGGTATCATTTTAACTTGTCTGATACTTGGCATGTTTGATCCATGCAATTGCTCCATGCTACCACAAAATCAGTCTTCTTGAGAAGGAACCTACAAATAAACGTGAAGTAAAAAAATTAATAAATTATTTTACATGTAGTCTGTGCTAAATGCATTCAGTGGCGTTTCACTTGAAGGCCTAAGTATAGGGCGTATTTGATCAGCAAGACTCAGGCTAATTCATATTCATTGAATTTATTGAACCAATTAAACTGTGCACACTCTGCATGGAAAATAAATAATTCTAGGACCATTGGTTTGCACATCATTTAAAATAAAGATCTGCACAGTAATGCCTACTATTATGGGCTTGAAGTTTTCAGAGCTGAAAGTTTGCATTTGAAATTGAATTGACTCCCCCATCCTTTCTGTCTGGAGTGGCTGACTTGATTCCATATTTATAAATCTTATCATAATGTCAGCCCTTAATTACATACATGCAACAATTTCCCCCAATTAGTTTACTCTAAGATGGTATTTGTTTTGTTTTGACAGCCAGATTGTCATAATAAGAGAAAGCAACCTGGTTATATCATTATCCCTTTGGTGTCTAGTATGCATTTCATGAATTAAGCACCCTTGACATTGTGCCCTCTTCCATTCTTTAATGAAAACTGGAATGTTTGCATATGTAAACTGCCTTATTGTGTAAATCCTGATGCATTTTGATAAGCTTAATTTTAGCTAAGGAAGATATTCCAGCCATGAATATCTTCCTTAGCTAAAATTTATATATATATATATATATATATATATATATATATATATATATATATATATATATATATGTAGGTGTATATATACAGTTGAAGTTGGAAGTTTACATACACTTAGGTTGAAGTCATTAAAACTCATTTTTAACCACTCCACAGATTTAATGTTCGCAAACTATAGTGTTGGCAAGTCAGTTAGGACATCTACTGCATGACACAAGTAATTTCTCCAACAATTATTTACAGACCGATTATTTCACTTTTAATTCACTATATCACAATTCCAGTGGGTCAGAAGTTTACATACACTAAGTTGACTGTGCCTTTAAATTTTTTATATTTGGTCACATATCCTTTGCATGCCATGACTTCCTGATGTCAGTGACACAACAACATCAAAAGACTCTTGATATCTTATGTTCTGGTACTCTTAAAAGTGATACTATTACGTCTCTGCATTTTAATGGATCTCTATGGGAATTGGGGGGTGGGCCTAGATTTAGCTGTAAATTACACTGGAACTCTATGGAAACACATGATTGGTAAAATGGCTGTAAGTCATCAAGGGTCTGAGGTATCAAACGAGCCTCAAACCATCACTCTGCTGCCAGATATGCAGCAGATATGGATGGATCACTTTAAGGGTTGTTTCTCCTGACAAATTTTCCTATTGAACTCTATGGAAAAATAAGTCAGAAGAAGAAACCCTTCAAGTTATCCATCCATATCTACTGTATTTCTGGCAGCAGAGTGATGATTTAAGGCTTGTTTGATACGCCAGACCTTTGATGACTTTAGCCAACCATGTTTTTCCATACAGTTCCAGTGTAATTTACAGCTAAATCTAGTCCCACCCCCCAATTCCCGTAGAGATCCATTCAAATGCAGAGACATTATAGTATCGCTTGTAAGAGTACCAGAAAATAAGATATCAAGAGTCCTTTGATGTTGTTGGGTCACAGACATGAGGAAGTCATGGTATGCAAAGGATATGCGACCAAATATTAAAAATTTAAAGGCACAGTCAACATAGTGTATGTAAACTTCTGACCCACTGGAATTGTGATATAGTGAATTAAAAGTGAAATAATCTGTCTGTAAACAATTGTTGGAAAAATTACTTGTGTCATGCACAAAGTAGATGTCCTAACGGACTTGCCAACACTATAGTTTGCTAACATGAAATCTGTAGTGGTTAAAAATGAGTTTTAATGACTTCAACCTAAGTGCATGTAAACTTCCGACTTCAACTGTATATGAATAGATGACTTTGCATATGAATGCAAGCTTGTCATTTGCTTTGCATTACTGCCATTGCTTTTCACAACTGAGCCTTTCAGAGATAAAGCCTCTCCCCCATTAATTTCATATACTCAGTTATTATCATTTTATGATTTATTTTCTTATTTTGTTGTATGTGTGTTACACTGGTGTTACATCATGTTGTACAGAAGAACATAAGAAGTATATACTTTTTTATAACTTTTGTATATGGACTCCATACTGTGGTTGGTGGGGTTTGCCAAATACATAAATCAGATGATGGACGCATGACAACACAAGCGAGTGAACGCTGCTTGACAATGCAAGAATCGGCTCTTGTTTTCAAGAAAAAAATGAAATATAGTGAGCGAAGGCCCCTGTTCCCTTCAGCTGAGATGATTGACTGCCACTGTGTCACATAAAAAGTTATAAAGCACATTGCTGCTGAAAACTGCTAAAAGAATCAAGATTTTAGGCTCGGAGTTGTCAACAAGGAGTTGTCTTAGATTTATCTACCACCTTCCATGTTGTCCATGTTGCGTCCTTTCTACAACTAGGAGAACTGTTAAGGCTCTAGTGAATCTAAAATGGAGCGGTGGCCATGTTTGCATAATTCTTGGAGGCTTGGCCTCCTCATCACCTCATACTTTAATTAAATCCGAGGGTTTCAGATTTGAGCCGTGTAATGCCATAGCTTGTCCATTTGTCCTTGTGAAGAACCCTGCTCACTTCACAGCTGCTTGCCTTGCATGATGCCAGGGAGGAGTTTGCTGTTCGCGCCATAGTCCCAGATGTTACTGCCAACATATTGGGCTGCATCTGAAACGTATCACGCTGGAAAGGCCGTTTGCAGCTCCTCAAGCCCTCAATCTATGACTGAGGAAAATCTTGTCGGTTAATTATGAATTAAAGCCAGACGGCAAACAGTCTGCCACGGATTGCCAACGTAGATTGGATTGAAGACTGATCAAAGAAATTAATGTGTCATGCATTTGAAAATAATTTTTATTCAGATTTATAGGACTATGAGATTCAGATTTATATCACTCATGAACTCTTGGTTGACTCTTTTTGTCTGTTGACCCCTAAAATAATAATTCTTGCATTGGGCAGCAGTGTAGTATAATGGTTAAGGAACTGGCCTTGTAACCAAAAGGTTGCAGGTTCGATTCCCAGGTAGGACACTGCCGTTGTACCCTTGAGCAAGGTACTTAACCTGAATCGCTTCAGTATGTATCCAGCTGTATAAATGGATAATATGTTAAAAAAAAAAAAATGCTAAAAATTGTGTAAGTCGCTCTGGATAAGAGCGTCTGCTAAATGCCTGTAATGTAATGTAAATAATAAAACAAAATTGTATTTGCATTGATAAGTGATCACAATTGATGACCCTGGTGCTAAAAGTACTGAAGTCACAAAATGTCTATTTTGAGAAAATCAAATCTGAAAATATCCTTGATCCATAAAATCAGCCATTAAAGGTTTTGCTGTTTTTATGCATTGCTTAGGCACCTTTTCTGTTAACAATATTTATAGGGTGGTCTTAGCTAAACAAATACAACATGTTTCTGTGCTCAACTTGAATTGTCTAAAAATGTGACTTCAGTACTTTTAGCACCAGGGTCTTCAATTCAAACTTAATCTTATTACATGAGAGCTGAATTGGGTCGAGTAATTTACTTTTAATATGTACAGAGTACTGTAGCTTAGTTAATTGTTGTATAAGTTTTCATCATCTGATTTATTTAGAGTTAAAGCTGTGTAAAAATGTTTTTATTTCTATATAAATATATCTATGTACCCTATTTCCCTCTACAGTTTTATATAAGAATTATAATTATACAGTATTATAATTAGGTCTTACAAAAAGCCCCTCAGAGCCCTTCACGGTTCACCCTTTTGATTTTGCTGCAGAATGTCTTATTTATTTTTTTATTTGCCCACATACAGTTGAAGTCAGAAGTTTACATACACTTAGGTTGAAGTCATTAAAACTCATTTTTAACAACTCCACAGATTTCATGTTAGCAAACTATAGTGTTGGCAAGTCAGTTAGGACATCTACTTTGTGCATGACACAAGTAATTTTTCGACAAATGTTTACAGACAGATTATTTCACTTTTAATTCACTATATCACAATTCCAGTGGGTCAGAAGTTTACATACACTAAGTTGACTGTGCCTTTACATTTTTTATATTTGGTCGCATATCCTTTGCATGCCATGACTTCCTGATGTCTGTGACCCAACAACATCAAAAGACTCTTGATATCTTATTTTCTGGTACTCTTACAAGCGATACTATAACGTCTCTGCATTTGAATGGATCTCTATGGGAATTGGGGGGTGGGACTAAATTTAGCAATAATTTTTCAAATGAGCCTCAAACCATCACTCTGCTGCCAGATACGCAGTAGATATGGATCACTTTAAGGGTTGTTTCTCCTGCCAAATTTTCCTATTGAACTCCATCCATCCATCCATATCTACTGTATTTCTGACAGTAGAGTGATGATTTAAGGCTTGTTTGATAAGTCAGACCCCTGACGACTTACCATTTAGCCAACCATGTGTTTCCATAATGTTTCAGTGTAATTTACAGCTAAATCAAGTCCCACCCCCAATTCCCATAGAAATCCATTCAAATGCAGAGACGTTATAGTATCGCTTGTACCAGAAAATAAGATATCAAGAGTCTTTTGATGATGTTGGGTCACAGACATCAGGAAGTCATGGCATGCAAAGGATATGCGACCAAATATAAAAAAAATTAAAGGGACAGTCAACTTAGTGTATGTAAACTTCTGACCCACTGGAATTGTGATATAGTGAATTAAAAGTGAAATAATCTGTCTGTAAACAATTGTTGGAAAAATTACTTGTGTCATGCACAAAGTAGATGTCCTAACTGTCTTGCCAACACTATAGTTTGCTAACATGAAATCTGTGGAGTGGTTAAAAATGAGTTTTAATGACTTCAACCTAAGTGCATGTAAACTTCCGACTTCAACTGTATACGACGGCTCATTAAACGTTTTTTTATGCTGTCTATTTGTGGCACTGGAAATCTTATTTTGTCCCTACACATGGCACTAGGAACAAGAAAAGGCAGATTAATGTGAATCTCCATAGATAATTTCAAAGTATTCTATTATGGATGGCGAGGGTTGTAATATGAGGACTCCACTCATTTTGTCAGTGACCCCTTGTTTTTTTGGTGGATTGATAATGATTGTTTGGTGTGTATGCAATTCATTCTGACGTGAGTAAAAAAAGATTTTACCTCTGTAGTCTCTCCGGGAACCATCACCTTATCGTGGTGGAGAGGTTTGTGTGTCCCTATGAACCTGGGAGCTGTGTTGTCGGGAACCTTGTGTTCCTGTTAGGGACTCCCATGGCAAATTGGTCTCAGGCGAGGGGCCAGACTAAGAATGGTTCAAAAGGACTCCATGCTACAACATAAAAAGAGTTCAGTGACCCTGCCCGGAGGAAGCCCGGGGCCCACTTCTGGAGCCAGGCCCAGAAGGAGGACCCGTCAGCGAGCGCCTGGTGGCCGGGCATGCCACGGAGCCCGGCCGGGCACAGCCCGAAGAAGCAACGTGGCGACCATCACCATCACTACTGAAACTCCGTCATCCCGCGGGCCCACCACCTACGGGAAGAATCACTGGGGTCGGGTGCGCTGCCAGACAGGTGGCAGTGAAGCTAGAGGGTCTCGACGGACCAGACCCGGGCGGCAGAGGCTGGCTTTGGGGATGTGGAATGTCACCTCTCTGAGGGGGAAGGAGCCGGAGCTTGTGCGGGAGGTGGAGCGCTACCAGTTGGATCTGGTGGGGCTTACCTCTACGCACAGCATTGGCTCCGGAACCTTACTCCTGGATAGGGGTTGGACTCTATTCTTCTCCGGAGTTGCCCAAGGTGTGAGGCGTCGGGCCGGGGTGGGGATACTCATAAGCCCCCGGCTGAGTGCCGCTACGTTGGAGTTCACCCCGGTGGGCGAGAGGGTCGCCTCCCTGCGCCTAAGGGTTATGGGGGGGAAAACTCTGACTGTTGTCTGTGCTTATGCACCGAACAGCAGTTCAGAGTATCCGGCCTTCTTGGAGACCCTGAATGGAGTCCTACATGGGGCTCCTGTAGGGGACTCCGTAGTCCTGCTGGGAGACTTCAACGCGCACGTGGGCAACGATGGAGACACTTGGAGAGGCGTGATTGGGAGGAACGGCCTCCCTGATCTGAACCCGAGCGGTGGTTTGTTATTGGACTTCTGTGCTAGTCATGGATTGGCCATAACAAACACCATGTTCGAACATAAGGGTGCTCATAAGTGTACATGGTACCAGAGCACCCTAGGCAGAAGGTCGATGATCGATTTTGTCATCGTATCATCGGACCTGATGCCGTATGTATTGGACACTCGGGTGAAGAGAGGGGCAGAGCTGTCTACTGATCACCATCTGGTGGTGAGTTGGGTCAGATGGCCGGGGAAGCCTCTGGACAGACCTGGTAAACCCAAACGTGTAGTGCTGGTGAACTGGGAACGTCTGGAGGAGGCCCAGGTCCGGGAGACTTTCAACTCACACCTCCGGCAGAGCTTTTCTGGCATCCCTGTGGAGGCTGGGGACATTGAACCAGAGTGGACAATGTTCAAAGCTTCCATTGCTGAAGCTGCGGCTGAGAGTTGTGGTCTCAAGGTCTTAGGTGCCTCAAGGGGCGGTAACCCTCGAACACCTTGGTGGACACCGGTGGTCAGGGAAGCCGTCCGACTGAAGAAGGAGGCCTTCCGGGATATGTTATCCCGGGGAACTCCAGAGGCAGTTGCAAGGTACCGACAGGCTCGAAGGACTGCAGCCTCAGTCGTGGCAGAGGCAAAGCAGCGGGTGTGGGAGGAGTTCGGAGAAGCTATGGAGAAGGACTTTCGGTCGGCACCAAAGCGGTTCTGGAAAACCGTCCGACACCTCAGGAGGGGGAAACGGGGAACCATCCAAGCTGTTTATAGTAAGGATGGGACACTGTTGACCTCAACTGATAGGGTGTTAGGGCGGTGGAAAGAACACTTTGAGGAACTCCTGAACCCGACTAATCCACCCTCTGTAGTAGAGACAGAGCTGGAGGATGATGGGGGATCAACATCGATTTCCCTGGAGGAAGTCACTGTGGTAATCAAACAACTCCACAGTGGCAAAGCCCCAGGGGTTGATGAGATCCATCCAGAAATGCTGAAGGCTCTGGGTGTTGAGGGGCTGTCATGGATGACACGTCTCATCAACATTGCGTGGACGTCGGGGGCAGTGCCTAAGGAGTGGCAGACCGGGGTGGTGGTTCCCCTGTTCAAAAAGGGGGACCAGAGGATGTGTGCCAACTATAGAGGCATTACACTACTCAGCCTCCCCGGGAAAGTCTACTCTAAGGTACTGGAAAGGAGGGTCCGACCGATAGTCGAACCTCAGATTGAAGAGGAACAATGTGGATTCCGTCCTGGTCGTGGAACAACGGACCAGCTTTTCACTCTCGCAAGGATCCTAGAGGGGGCCTGGGAGTATGCTTTTCCGGTCTGCATGTGTTTTGTGGATTTGGAGAAGGCTTATGACCGGGTTCCCCGGGAGATATTGTGGGAGGTGCTGCGGGAGTACGGGGTGAGGGGGTCACTACTCAGGGCCATCCAATCTCTGTACACCCAAAGCGAGAGCTGTGTCCGGGTGATCGGCAGTAAGTCGGATTCGTTCCCGGTGGGGGTTGGCCTCCGTCAGGGCTGCGCCTTGTCACCTATCCTGTTTGTGGTATTCATGGACAGGATTTCAAGGCGTAGTCGTGGAGGAGAGGGGTTGCAGTTCGGTGGGCTGAGGATTACATCGCTGCTGTTTGCAGATGATGTGGTCCTGATGGCATCATCGGTCTGTGACCTTCAGCACTCACTGGATCGGTTCGCAGCCGAGTGTGAAGCGGCTGGGATGAGGATCAGCACCTCTAAATCTGAGGCCATGGTTCTCCGCAGGAAACCGATGATTTGTCTACTCCAAGTAGGGAATGAGTCTTTACCCCAAGTGAAGGAGTTCAAGTATCTCGGGGTCTTGTTCTCGAGTGAGGGGACGATGGAACGTGAGATGAGCCGGAGAATCGGAGCAGCAGGAGCGGTATTGCGTTCGCTTTACCGCACCGTTGTGAGGAAGAGAGAGCTGAGCCAGAAGGCAAAGATCTCAATCTACCGGTCAATCTTCGTTCCTACTCTTACCTATGGTCATGAAGGGTGGGTCATGACCGAAAGAACGAGATCGCGGATACAAGCGGCCGAAATGGGTTTTCTCCGGAGTGTGGCTGGCTTCTCCCTTAGGGATAAGGTGAGAAGCTCAGTCATCCGTGAGGGACTCGGAGTAGAGCCGCTGCTCCTTTGCGTAGAAAGGAGCCAGTTGAGGTGGTTCGGACATCTTGTAAGGATGCCACCTGGTCGCCTCCCTAGGGAGGTGTTTCAGGCACGTCCAGCTGGAAGGAGACCACGGGGCAGACCAAGGACCAGGTGGAGGGACTATATCTCCAAGCTGGCCTGGGAACGCCTTGGGATCCCCCAGTCAGAGCTGGTCAATGTGGCCAGGGAAAGGGAAGTTTGGGGCCCCCTGCTGGAACTGCTACCTCCGCGACCCGACTTCGGATAAGCGGTTGAAGATGGATGGATGGACCTCTGTAGTCTGTTGAACAACATCCACAGATTAGCCATAATGAGGATATTTTTTTCAGATTTTGTTGGAAATTAGCTGCTATTAAATATGTTTTATTTTAAAAATATATTCAAAATTAATGCTAAGAAAATGGATTAAGATATTAAATGGTTCTTAATGATTGGTGAAGACTGACTGAAGAATGACTGTCATTGACAGTGTGAATGGAATAGTACACAATATATGGAGCTAACCATCAAATCCCTCTGAATCACGTGGCTTGAGTCAGCCCGTTCCTAGAACTTTTGTTCAGTTGTGTGTTCAGACAAATCGGGCATGTTCAGTTTGTCCGATTTGTCTGAAAACACAAGTCCCATAATCATTTTAAAGAGCCTATATTATGATCTTGTATTTACTTTAGAACAGAGGACTGGATTTCAGAGTTTATGAAATGTCAATTAAGCTTCATGTTTTGATAATGCATTATTCAGTTAAATGACATGTATGATGTATGTTAAAGTCAAGGAAATATTCTGCATATTTAATGAACAGTTTGTGCAAAAAAGACTGAAATAAACATCTAAGTACATGCATACACACGTAAATGTATACATACCTGTACCTGCATACGTACAGGTATGTGGGTGCGTATGTCCATCCATTCATCCAACCATCTGGCATACCTAGTTCTTCTTTGACTGTCTCAATATAATATGACAATATTTGCACTTTAAATTCATCTTTTGTGGATAAGAAAATCTATAAACAAAACCATGCCGTTGCATGAGTACATTTCCATCAGTAGTAAATGCACTTAATTTAAAATTGACAACATATCTCAGTTGGCCACGTTAAGTGGTTATTTCTTAGTGTCATTGTGTCCTATAGATGTCACGGCTGACTGGATTTTCCCATGCAGCACTAACCCTACCTGTTGGCAGTGCTGTTTGTGTATAATTCTCTTGGATACATGTGTATACTCAGCATGTATATACTTTTCTATGGTTAAACCGGTTTAAACCTTGTTGCAATACATTTTGAAAGGCCAATATAAAAGCAAAACTCTTCATAATGTAGACGTTTGAGCAACAAAATGTATCTAACTAAGATATCTTCCATCAGGAATACTGAACGAGATGCGTTTTGCACACACGCACACACACACATTATAGCTCTGACACATACACATATGTACACACTAAAACACACAAAGGAAAAATCCCCAGGCACTTGGCTAATCTTGTCCCTGGGCAGATGGATCAAGCCTTTAACTCCAGAGGCATACGTGTCTTGGAATAAATGTTAGTGCATAGAATTTACCTCTACCAATCCATCACTTTATGTTCTTAGCCCTTCACAGCCAGTCCGTCAATTTCAAAATGTCTTCTGCTGATTTTGTAAAATTGTACGATGATTGAACATAAATCTATGGATTATAAACAACAAAGTTGGCACTTCTTTTTGTTGTATCCACAGAAATATGGGTCCTTGGCAGATGAATGATATTGGTGAAAATATAAAAGAAATGCCTGAACATTATTAGATTGTTGAATGATTGAATGCCTTTTGGACATCCCTGATACTGATAATGGGTGTCAGACAGACAGACAGACAGAGAAAAATGCACCCTTCCATTGTTCTTTCAAAAAAGTCACGTTAAACATAATAACAATCTGAGCATTCTGTTTAAATTCAACCTGCTGAGACCACAGTTATGGCCACATTTCCATCCTAAAGAAGCTCTTGACCCCTATTGTACTCTCGTGGTGTACTGTACATAGCAACAGCTGCTGATCTAGCTAGTTATCAACTAAATCGCCACAGCTATTAAAATATCCACAGAATATCACATGGAATGTCAGGTCCCCTGTGCACTTAGTACTTATATATTCTGTATATTCTGATTCTTGGGGTAGAATTGCACCATTTGACCATGTGCTTCTTAACTCTTTCAACCTGACTGGCTGCAATTTTTTTCCGTTCTGCACTTCTTTTTATCTCTGCTAATTTAAATCGACATTTTAAGGTTTTAATTTTGAAAATTTGGCACCAATCTAGCATGATTGAATTGCTTTACCAATACAGCCTCCTCAAGTAGACAGACCAAGTTTGATGGTGGTGTTTGAAGAAGAAAAAAAACAACTCATTGTGTGAGATATTTTAGTATGTGTTAAGATAGATTGATGAAGGGGATTATTAGCTGCCCAAATATAGATGCCATTTAAGTGTGAATTTTTCCAGGACATTGTGATTAACACCCCTACTCTTTCATGGGATCTTCTAATGACCATAGTGAGTCTGGAATTTGGGTTGTTCTGAAATTATATTGCTCAAAACTTTATTTCTAATTTGCTGCAGAGGGAGGTCCACCAATGCCTTTTCCAACAGGAAATGTCTTTGTGATTATTTGCAACATAATCTTCCCAAAAGGACTTGTGTGACATCATAATGAAGCTCATACCTTCTCAGCAGGTTTAATATGATCAGGGTATAACAACTGCTATCAAAACATTGCATATTGTTTGTTTTCTAATGAAAACAGTGTTCAGCAAATTATGTTTGTTTTGGGGATTACAAAGAATTATGTATTTGTAGCCAAACAAGTAATCAAATTTAAGGGCGTTTTTATTCTAAAATTTATTCTAGGGATGGAAGTTGTAGAGATTTGTTGAATGTATGATTGTAGAAGTCAGCTGTGTCCACTCAAATTATCTTGACTGGTGAGCTCCAGGCGATATATTAAAACATTGTAAAACATCGCCCGTTTAAAGCACACCAGAATCCTAATCTGGCCTACTGCTACTTTGCATGGGCCCCACTGCATCTAGGCACTCAGATTTATAGACTATGCAGTCCCGCTCAATATTTTGTCAGGTCAAGTCTTCTTGAAGTGTGTTTTCCCCTGGCATCCAGTCAACATCCTTCTCGGAAGCCAGTGAATTTAAGCTACCCTGCAATCAGAGCACCGTGGTGATAGCAGAGAGGGAACTACCTGTCGGTTGAGTTCAGTGTGTGCCCCGCCCCATTCTCTTCCTCTGAAAAAATCATTGCTACAACGGCTCGGAAGTATTGGGGAGAAGGTGATGCAGCATGGAAGCCATGATTTTCAGATTTATGACTTGAGTTGGTCCATAACTGTCCCATTGGCCTGTGATTTAGCCTAGCGCTGGCTAATCTGTCATAACAGCTGGCACAGGTCCCCCAGAGAGAGACTGGAAGCTCTTCTGATTTTGAGCATTATCATTCTTGCCAAATGTAGCTGTTGTTACATTCTCTCTGTTAAAATGTACCTCCTGTGATTGGGTTTGATCCATCGGACCGCACTGCCATCCTCGTTGCGGGTGTGTGGAAAGTGTTTTGTGAGAGTGACAGATCGAGGTGTACAAGGTTTGTCGCAGCATTCTGTGTGAAAGTTGTCCTGCTGTGTCAAACTGCAGTGTGCACTGCGCTATGCCAAACTGATACATTGCATTTTTAAATCAAAGCAACTGCTGTACACAGAGGAATCATAAGTATTAATTAAACTACCTATTCCAAAAGGGATCGTCAAAGTAAATTCATAGTAGGTCTAAAACCGAACATTTTACTACAGATATTCTTCACCTATACATGACAAACTACATGCAAATGTTGTTAATATGAATACAACATTTTTTAGTACTGCACAACCCTGCTTCCTTTTACACAAAATGCACTGCCCCCATAGAATTCATGCTCACCGAATGACCCTAGTTTCACCTGTTTCCACACTAAGTGATGTGACCCTTCAGTAGCTCTTAGAAACAACCCTTCATCATCATCAGAGAAGTACAAATGATTGCATTATGCTTTTCATATTATGGTTTTGTAGTTTAGTTTGTGCTCCCTTGCTGGATTATTCTCTATACATATTAAATTTTTCATCATTCATTTCTTGTTAGCAGTTCAGCAAGACAAATATATCTCAGCTGTAATACAGTTGGAAATCCACTTTCGAATTAGAGAATGTTTACATTTTAAATGAAGTAAACACAAAGAGGCTGTACGGGGTGGGCTGCATGTGCTCTAGAACTGAGCAATGATGACAACAAAGCTTACACAAGCTTATTTTTATTTCATCGTTAGCCAGGATCCTGGTACTTTCACTGAAATTTTCACACAATGGGCCTCATTCACAGAACACCAACAAAATGACAAAGTTCACAAATTAATTCTATTATTTATTTCCAGGCTGCGAGAGAGACCACAGCCTAGAGCTTGGCATATGGAGGCAATGCGCTCGTCCGATGCAGATAGGCTTGAGCTTTAACAGCTTGTGTGATGGGAGATTCTGCATTTCCTGCATGCTATTATCCTGCCATGTACTTTTTACTATTACTATTTACCTTATGACACCGACATGGACAATACTAAACAATTATAATTATTTTTTTCCTTGATTGAATATCTGCTAATAAAACTTCGACTTCAGTGTTGGAATAATTATTTCTTTAGCTTTTTCTGGGCCATTTTGACTTTGTATGGACCTTTTAAATGGAAGTGACAACCTCCATATAAGACAATTCATGGGCGTGGATTTATGCTAATCACAAAATATCGTGAACGCGCTTGTATGTACATGCGCACGTGAATACGTAAGAATCTGCCTTTCCCACACGGTTTGATGAATCCGGAGTAAATTTTGCATACCAACTCGTTTCATACATATATGTACGCGCATATTTAGGAACGCTTCATGAACGAGGCCCAATGCTAGCTTAGTTTAGTTTAGTTTATTAGGATCCCCATTAGCTGTTACAAATGGTAACAGCTACTCTTCCTGGGGTCCACATAGAACAGTATACAGACAAACACACACAAAGCAATATACATGGTAAAGTTAACATATAAAAAATAAATAATGAAATGAATAAAGAAAATAAAACAAATGAACACTTTAAGTACATGCACAATGATCCATTTATGCACATGCTTCACAAAATACTTTACTACACACTTTACCTAACAAACTCTATACTTTATACACTTTAAACACATTCTACCTGGTATTCATAACACCTTATGATTATGATGTTTGTTATGAACAAATGTTTTTGTTTTACAAAAGACATTTTGCAGACAATTGGAGCAAATAACTGTTTTAGCCCGTTTCAACTGTCTAAAATATGATTTGGCTCGCCTTGGCCGAAAGCCTACACACGAAAATGCAAGACAGCCAAGTTTAATTTTGGTTATTATTTCCCTGCCTTTGTTTGTGATTCACACCCTGCATGCTGGCTTTTGTTTCAACTGAATACATTTTTTCCTTTGTTTCAAACTGAAAAACACTCCACATGTTACTTTTAAGTAGAGTTATCTACTTTGAGAAAAACGGTAATAATGGAATAAAGCCAAAGGTTCTTTTTGGTATATAGGTGTAGAAGTATCGCTTCAATATTTACATGTTGTTTTTGATCTATCTAGTATCTACTGTCCTCACCTTAATGGCATGTGTACTGGAAAGTATGGCAGTGGAAACTTAATTAACAGACTGTGAAACCACTCAATAAAGTTATAGAAACATCCATTGCACAATGAATTACAAACCTATCCATAGATTTTATTTATCTTGTGAAGTACTAAACCTACAGAGGTTTCTTATTAGGTTAAAAAGAAAGGTTGAAAGGCTGACATGCTTTTTTTCTCTTCACAAATTGTAATAACTATTGTACCAGCTGTTAGATTTAATCTGTTTATGGAAATCCAAACATTCTTGGTGTGTTTTCAAAGTAAAACTCCCTTCCAACCCTCAATTTAACCAAATGATAAGTGCATTTGCCCAGTCAAAACACAGTCTTTAGAATGACTGACATGTCTGTTTGTATTCTGTGTAACAGCTGTGCTCCCATGCATCTAAGACTTGTTGACAGTGAGAATGGCATTGACAGGGCGAATAGCGCTTATCATGAACCAACATGTTTAAGCCTGATGGCTATATAGTGAAATGGGAACATTTATTATTTATTTTTAATGTGGATGTTTTGATGATTATATACTTGTGCCAGGCAAAAATGAAGAAGTCAGAGGCTTAAAAACATATAAAACGGTGTACAACCTGGTGATGAAAATGAATCTAGGCGTGACGGATGTTGAGATTGAATTGTTTGTGATTTATTGCAAGATAATATCTAACTGTGTCTATCTTCATCCAGGCCTTTTTATATGGCAAGCCAGTAAATTCTCCCAGGCTCATATTGGATGGCAATCTTGGTTGTCTTACTCTGGGTGTGTGAATGTTTTTTGCTTGCTTTGCACAACACTTTCAATTAAAAATGGTCTAATTTAATGTGAGAGCCTCTTCAAATTGTGCAAGAGATTAAATTGGCTTCTCACCTCAGCAAAGGTTATTGAGGGAATAATTTGATTGTGCATATACTTAGTCATGTTTATTTTTTACATTTTTTTTCCAGTCACCTGTAATTGCTTTTCCTTAATTCAGTTTACTTGACATGCAGCACTGTTAGGCATTGCTTTCAAGTAGGAAAATAGTGTAGAAATTGGAGTACACAGTTAAATGGTATGCATCCCACTTTCATCAAGAGTGACAAAATTATACCATGGTTGATACAATTGGCAATGTATGATATTTAAGAAAAATTATTTGTCATCCTGGACTCTTAAGCTCAATTTTGATGCCCACATCAGTAATGTGACAATATCTGCTTTTTATCACTTAAACAAATTGTATGGCTATTGTATGGTTGTTTCTCTCTCACGCCTACACTGAGAGATTACTGCACGCTTTTATCTTTAGCAGGCTTGATTACTGTAACCTCCTCCCTGATCAACCGAACAAACACCACACGTCAAGTCTAAATTATACAAAACTCAGCTTAGTAGGACCAGAAGGAGAGCACACTGTTAACGTCCCTGCACTGGTTGCCTGTCAGTTTTAGAAGATCCTTTAATTGGTTTAAAATTTTTAACAGGCTTTGCGCCTGAGTACATGTCTGACATGCTTACAAGATATGTGCCCACTAGATCCCTCAGGTCCTCTGTCTGCTGGATGTTCCGCGGACCTGGACACGGCAGCCATTATGGCCCCAGCCTATGGAACGGCCTGCCAGAGGCCCTCAGGATGTGTGGACGTTTTCAGAAAAAAACTCAAAATGCACCTTTTTATTTTATTTGTTTATTTCCTGTGTTTTTCTATTTACTTTGGCCCTGCAGAGGCAATTTCCACCTGGTTTCTACTAGTTTTATTTAAATGTCAATATCTCAAAAAATATTCCCTGCACACCATGGTTTGAAGTTCGAATTGAAGAAGAAGCTGTATCATTCAGAAATTTGCAACAGAATACATTTATTTCAGAATAGTCACATACAGTATATATATAATAACCATAACATACGTCGCCTAATGTATTTAAGTACGTTTAAAAAAAACTTACAAAAGCGCGTGTGTATTTACACAACAGCAACGTATTTCTGCCCTAAGTGCGACGGGTGGTCGCTGAGGAAATGTGGACTGTACGGGACTTTGGCGAAATGTAACAAGGTAAACTCTTCAGGGTTATTCTACAATGTTTTAAAAGAATAGTATTGTTTCTATACATGATTTTCTTAGAGTGTATAAACGGTGCATTTTACGGTCTGTGGCTGTGGCGAGACGAGGGTCGTAAGTGCTTTGGGCTATTAATAGCGCCCTCCTATTTTATGGCACTGCAGTGTAACTGGAGGTTTTCGCAAGCGGCTACCCTTTTAAAAAATACTGTGTCAAAATTTACGGGGTTTTCTTAAAGCTGTAGTTTATAATTTTAGACTAACATGAATACTGTAATTGGGACGGATACGTCTCAACCACTAGGGGCAAAGTTTATAGAGTTAACTTATTTTATTGCGTGTTTATCTTTTCTTATGTCCTGAATTTGATCTTGATTTCATCTTAAGCATTTTAAATTTGCATCTTTTGCATGCATTGTGCGATGTGAATGGATGACATATATTTTTGGGATAGTTCTAAGAGAATCAATTGTCAATTGTAATGTGGCTTGAAGGTGAGGGGGGCCTGTGGCAGAAAGATGACGGGGGCGTGGAAGTGCGTTTAAGTACACACGCGTTTTAACGCATTACCACCGTGAAATAACGGGGGATAAAATATGAGCTACGGTATTTAGAGTAAACCCCGAAAGCAGAGGTTCTTATCAAAAACATCTGGAGCTGAGCTCATATTCCATGAGTAGTGCATGAGTGCGCTGGCAATCTTGAACGGGGTAATCACTCTGTACAGACACAATCCAAATATAATCATGACAGAGGCTTCATCAAGAGAGAAGGAAGGAGCAGAGAAAAATCACTATTTCATATATTTCACATGTATTAAGTAGTGGCAAGAACATGTTATTATTCTCGTTCTATAAAGCATAGAATGTACGGTCAGTATTAATTACCTCTGAATTACTACCAGTCACTTAGACATGGTAACAATGTGATTCTACTGACCACTCATGCAAATGCATCACATTGTAAAGATATTCTTTGTGCTGTGGTTATTTTCATTTCTATTTTATTTTGGCAGTTTTTTTTTTTGGTATGCAGCCTGGAAAATAACATTGCCAAATTAATGCGAAGAACAGGCTTCACAGAATGCATCATTTCAGTACAAGAACAAATAGCAAAAGACTGGAAATCACTATTTCATAAGTAACAATATTATTTCAGTAGTATATGTAAATGAAGAAATCATTTACATATATGCATATTGTTTTGGCTGCATACTTTTTTAAGTAAGCAGTTCATAACTGGTTTTTAACATTTAGTTTGGTCTATTCAGTGATTCTGTTAAGCACATGGTTCAATAAGCCTTGAAGCTTGTGGAATGTAATGATTGAACTGGCTGTTATGAAATATTGTGCCACGACAGACAGGCCAGGTCCAATGGTGAGAGCACACTCGTGACCCTCACTGCCCACACAGCTAGGATACACAGGCAATCACTCATAGTGCCTCCCATCAGTGCCAGATGCAATATTACTAAGACTGCTGAAGTGTAGTCCGTTAGTTTCCAACTGAGATTTTGACATATGCATTTGAGAACAGTGTCTCATATCTGTCAGACAAGATGTTGTCGTTTCTCAGTCCTCAGATGAATTAATTCATTCAATCATTCGTTGAGGTTAAAGATTGATGAATTCTGTGAGTGGCTTATGTAATATAGATGACTTTAGCTTTATGAAGGCTTTCAGCTAAGATCTGACAACTTGCAGTATAGCTGAGATTTCATGATTTCCTGAAAGAATTTGTAGTATACCGTCTAGATTGCAGGCAAAATACGAGCCTAAATAGGTTGAATGGCTTGGTCACATTGTATACTCATACGCCCTTATGGTTACATTGTCAAATGAGTGCTAATTTGTATTTTATGTGTAGTAAGTTATCGTTTGTAACTTTAAAATGAATGTATTTGACAGTTTTCTTCAACGACCTTTCATTAATACCTGACCCTTATGTTTCTGGTGGCATCTGTCTCAATTATGCCTCATTTGTGTTGTGGTTCTACAACAGCTTTTTAACCAGTAAGTCTTGCATTGACTGAATCCGTGTCAGCATTCATTTTTTGGAGTGGCCCAAAGAAGCAAACATAGAAATGCCTTATTTTTAATATTTTGAGAAATCCAGCTGATAACCAACAGGGATGTCTGCTTTATACTGAAATTCAATCAGTTACTGCAGTCAGATATTTTTTCATCTGTGTTGGAGCCAGCAACAACAACAGAAAAGATAAATTGGTGTTGACAGGTCGAACGGATATTGGGCTGGCAGGTATGCCATCCGCCAAGTTACAGCTTGCATGCCCCATACCTATACAGCACCGAAAGTTTGTCACTTTTCTCGGTTTCCTACAGAAGCAACCACAATGGCCACAGACTCTCAGCCTTTAAAAACATTAACTTCTGTACATTCTGACCTCAGGTAACCACACAGCATTCAGATACAACTTCACACATCTACACAATAAAGCCCAAAACTTGGGTTATTTTGCCAGTTTTTCTCTTTCTGCTTCTCATTTTTCCGGCCTACCTGCCTGCCTCCGTACCCTCAAAGAATAATTCTTCCCTTTGGACAACTGCCTTTAATCCGCCTATCAGAAGCTCTGTTTAAAATTACCTCGTCGAATTTACATGCTTCAGAGGCTGTCTACCTACTAAACTGTGAAAGTGTCTGTAGGTTAGTGGTTACAGTGCTGCTCTAGCATGTAGCAGATTGTTGGTTGGATTCTCACCTGATCCTAGCATTTAGTTTTGGTACACAATTTCTGGTACCTCAACACAAAAGTAATTTTGTCTTATTTTTCTTGCTAAAAAAGAGGTGAATGTCACCTGACATGGTCTGGTAGCCTAACATTAGTCTACTTGCTAATCGCTACCAACAAAACGTTCACCGCTGGTTCGCAATTATGCAGTAGGCTACAGGAACACACATCCCATTTCTCAGGCACAGACAATACAGTTCTAACGGAAAATATCGCCTGGTTAACATTGCGTTGTTGCTTTAATGTAAAAAAAAAAAGAAAAAAAGAATTCTATAAATAACTGTGCCATTGGCTACATGTTTTAATCTCACACAAATGCTGACAAAAACATTTGTCTGTGTGGAGCCTTATGCAGTGCTCTTGCGGTCATGTCTGACTCACTGTGGAAACCGAAACTTCAACGCTCGCCTCGGCCAACATTTCTTTATTATGTCTTCATTCATTCATTCAATTTACGATGATATAACCTACAAACCCCTAATGGGTTCAGGTTTATATACCATCAATTCAGCAAAGACATCTGTTGCATGGTTAGTCACTTAAAAAAAAATTACAATAGCCTCCTAACATGTCATAGTTTACTTCTGCAGACAATGTCTATTGCAAACACTATATAATATAACATAAATAATGATTATCTGTGGTAGGCTACCTTATTTGACAGTAGTATTGTCTTTTTTTCTCATGCTAAAATCTCAGGGAAATAGCTTTGCCTGAGAAATTTGAACGTCAGTCAGCTGGTGAGGAAATTGAGGAAAACTAACCTAAAGAGTTTAAAGGAAACTACCAAGCGAGTCAAAACGCCTTATTATACATCCATTGCAGTACAGAAAACTAAACTACACCTGCTTGGCAGCCTACGGTCGGTACCACGAAGACCAAACGATTTACCCCAGGTAACACGACCGGAAAAAAATATATAGCCTATACTGAGCAGCTACCTTATGGCCTTCTGTTTACTGTGCCTGGAGTTCCCTGGTTACAGCCTCGGTAAAGATTTATTTATTTTTCCTCATGTTACTTTTACTAGGCTATTGCAGCTATGCAAAACCAATTATTTTGTTAGCTACAAAATATTGGTTTGTAGGCTATGTGTGCGTTACTAGGCTACGTCTGCCGTGTAGGTGATACAACCCTTTAACCTTATTTACTTTGGCCCTCCAGAGGCAATTTCCACGTAGTTTGTAGGCTAGGCTACTAGTTTTATTTAAATGTCAATATCTCAAAAAATATTCCATGCACATCCATGGTTTACAGTTCGAATTGAAGAAGCTGTATTCAGAAATTTGCAACAAAATGCATATATTTCAGAATAGTCACTAGTAGCTATATACATAATAACCATAACATAGGTATATATACGAGAGATTTTGGAGAAAAAAAATTAGGTGTTGTAAGATAGGAATTCACACCCCAGAGCACCTAAGAACACAATACCGGGAAGCGACAATCTTTGTAATCTTTGAGAGTTGTAAAGTCACACTTCTGGTGCCAGGATGTTTGCTGAGACCATCTGGCCTAAGGTTTACGGTGTCCGAGAATGTTCTAGGATTTTATGGTCCTGGGAGAGACGTTGATCTATTTGAAACTCCCGCGCTGGGAGAAACTTTGATCTGTTTAAAGCTCCCGCGCACGGACAATGCAAGACTTCCCCCACCTGACGTCACTGAGGCATCCTTTCATCAAATAATGTCCACATAGCATGGTATAACAGTACAGATTGCTGTAGTCTTCAAAAAGCTTAAAAACCTTAAATTGTGATGAATATTTATGCTACATTGTACAGTATATACTGGAAATAGTCCTGACACTGGAACATACATTGTACACTCTTTTTCCAGAGGAACAACTATATATTGTTCAGTTTCTCAGTGTTACATGAAGAAATACACACAGTTAATGTACCTGACTGAACAGGGGAAACTAGGGTATAATGTAATGTTCTTCAACAGGAATCCTGGGACTGTTTGTGGCATTAATATTAATCACATTTGAAAACTATGCAGAGATGGGATTCTCATGACAACACGAACGTAGACCTATTCATGTGTGATATCGTTTTAATGGTCTCGGTGTGTGTGATGTAATGGTCTATATTTCCTAGATGGTGAACATGTAGGAAATATATATTTCATAACTCAGGAATAAACTGCCGCTGTGGAATTAGACCACAGGAAACTCTTTCTGCCAAACCCCCTGTGGAAGGGGGACGAAAGGTGCAATATTAGCCTTCTGGCCAGTTTATGGTTTTACGATCAGCCACAGCCAGATCAAACACAGAGTTTGGGCTTATAGGCATAGGAAACAAGGAACTCGGGGAAGCTGTAATCAGACTCTCCCGCACATCTCACTCTGTGTATTGTGTGTAGTGAATTGCCAGGTATGATTTAATATTTTTCTATACTCTATTTTTAATATGTTGTGTTGTAATTTGTAACCATGATTTGATTATTTTTAAGTAAAGAACCTACCTGGTAAACTGTTAAACTTGATTTGTGTGGTTTCTCTGAAAAAGACATTCTATCTCTGTTAACACGGTAATGAGTTGATTGATTTCCTCAGTCTGGACTTCCCCCTCTGTTGGTCTAGGGAGATTGACTAGTTAAGCTTAATGTATCACGGTGTATTGCACCCGTAGAACTCTGTCTTAAGTTAGATCATCTCCGCATGCCTTTTATACATGTTGAGAACGGACGTTGCCAATATTATCTTCTCGGGTCCCTGAGCCTTTAAGATAGGCTATACCTTATGAAGTGGTCTCCTCCGCAACCTCTGAGATAAATGGAGACATCTAGTCAGCCGTGAGTGGTGTACATAAACGGCCGTATGTAGCACTCGGTGGAACCGGCGCATCCAGTTCAGAGAACAGGCTCCAGAGTACGAGAGTATCTTAACAAATCAATTATAAATTATACCTTTTAAATTATATACTAATAATTAAATTGGAGTCAGATTTATACGAGTATAGAATCAGCGTTAGTGGCTGACCGTTAATAGAATATACACAGGCTGCCTTTTTGGATAAGCTGGAGTCGGCCTGCAGACCAGACTAAAGCAGGAGACAAAGTGGTACTATTGTCTCTGACACGGGGTAGCTGATCCCACGAATTTAAAGAAGCAGTCTCATCCGGTTGTAATAACAGTAACATTTCAACACTCTTACCTTTTCCCACAGCAACAGCGGAAAATATCACGTTTAAACCTTCGATCCAGGCTATTCCCTCATTGGTCTAGCTGCTAGGGATTTACAGTGTCTTCTAAACCGAAAGTGCATCAGCTAGTGTATATAGTACAGTAAGCAAGGAAAAATGCTTTTACTACAACGTTTTTTTACAAATATTATTGTTTCTATATGTGAACATGATCTTCTTAGCGTGTATAAACGGTGCATTTTATGCATTTTACAGTCTGTGGCTGTGGCGACAGGATCGGTGGTAAGTCAAAATTTACAGGGGCTTACAGTAAAGCTGTAGTTCATAATTTTAGACTAACATGAATACTGTAATTGAGACAGATACATCTCAACCACTAGGGGCAAAGTTTATACAGTTCAAATAGGCTATGTACCTTCATGCAGTTAAAATTACTGCCAACACTTTCATTTAGTTGTGGTTCATGGTAGGCTAAAACACAGAATTCACACATGTCTTTCTTTGAGCTACAATACATGTGTGTGTCTGCATGTATTCTGTATGCATGTCTCTCTTGATGCCATTATCTTCATGCATTACCATCATTAGTTAGCTACCAAACACATTACATTAGTACACAAAAAGAAGTGATATCTCACAAAGAAAATATGCTTTCAATGTAAAAAAAAAAGCCAAGTTACTCACGCGTAGCCTACAGAGCACTGTATGTAAGTTCTTAATTCCAACTTGCAAAAACTAGGCCTGCCTTTAAAAGTATTGATATCAAAATGTGGCCAAGTTACAACTAACAATATTGCCTATCGTAGCTCACACTAAAGCTCTATTCCAAAGAAATGCTATCCAAACTTTCCTAAATTATTTAATGCAACTTGGCCCTCTGTTTTTTGATCTTCCCATCTCAAGAGAATGTGGTCATTCAAACTTTAAATGTCAAATAACAAAAGTGGCCTCATGGAACAACATATCATTTCCATTAATGTTTTAAACAGTTGACAAATAATTGCACTCCATAAAGGATATGTTTATACTTTGTTGTAAAGTTTACTTTAGAAAATGTACAGCTTTTAAAATGTTCGCTGCTGCTACGTATTTCTCTACAATTCACAAACAGACATTTACACCAAGAATGATCATTTCCAATAAAGGGGGGATGAATAAATAAATGCAGATAAAGAATATAAATATGTTGATGTTGAAAATGGCCTACATATAGCATTTTCACAAACCTATCCAGACATGTTCGCCCTGTCAATGTAGCCTACTGTATGTTTGTGGGTCAGATGATGCCAAATAAGTAATAGTATTAATTTGTTAACAAAATAATAGTTATGTTATTTGTGAACAGACATTTCTGAACACAAGAATGTCTAGGCTCTGTGGGACCACACAGGTTTCTAGAAATCTAAATATTCCAACTAAATAAATACATACAATAATAGAATAATAATAATAATAATAATAATAATAATAATAATAATAATAATAATAATAATAATAAAAAATTGTATTCATGCTGTGCTTTTCATAGACCCAAAGCACTGGATGCAGACAATTGTTCAAACATACCATGTAGTGTAGTAATTGCAGCACATGTGGATCTCAGATTATTTCCACTATAAATGATTGTCCTTTCACAGTATGTGGCACATACAGTTGAAGTCGGAAGTTTACATACACTTAGGTTGAAGTCATTAAAACTCATTTTTAACTACTCCACAGATTTCATGTTAGCAAACTATAGTGTTGGCAAGTCAGTTAGGACATCTACTTTGTGCATGACACAAGTCAGTTTTCCAACAATTGTTTACAGACAGATTATTTCACTTTTAATTCACTATATCACAATTTCAGTGGGTCAGAAGTGTATGTAAACGTCCGACTTCAACTGTACAATTTCATTGACCACATTCTATTGAGATGGTAAGATGAAAAAACGTCTACGATATTGTTAGATGTCACTTGGCCACATTTTAATATCAATACTTTTAAAGGCAGACCTAGTTTTTGCAAGTTGGAATTAGTAATTTACAGACAGTGCTTTGTAGGCTATGGGTGAGTGTCTTGGCTTTCTTTTTTACATTGAAAACATATTTTTTTGTGAGATGTAATAGTCCAGACAGGAGGTGGTTAAATTACTAAATAATTGGGCATGTAACCCAAAAGTTGCAGGAAAAATCTTTACTGGGGTACTGCCCAGATTGCACCCCATAGCAAGAAACCTACATTGAGTTATTTTATTTGCTACCCTGCTGCATAAATCCAAAATATCCATACTTCACTTGCATAAAATTTTGGTTGTGTTAAGATACTCTGGAAAAAAGTATTGCATTTGCATGAAATTAATGTCCTTGATATAGAGAGTAACGGGAAACCAGAGACCCAACATCCATCTGGATATTGGATAGGAGCAATCAGCAAGACCTTAATTTATTGCATGTCTAAGAAGCAGCATTTTCTTTAATGTGTGTCGTGTTCAACTTCAATAGATTCTATAGTTCTTGAAGATCACACTTCTATTTCATCAGCCCAGTTAGTGCAGGACAAATTAAATCATCACTTGACAATGGAGAAAGGAGACGGCAGTCCCTGCAAACAAGTCTGATGTTCAAAAAGCTATTTGAGGAAGAATATGCACACACTCTTTATGCCATGCCCGGTGGTTTTGATCAGACGCCTCGGAAAGCCAGAACACTGTCGCAGCCAGCCTGCCAGCTCTTATCGCCTCCCTGTGAGGGGCCCTTGCGTGTACCTTTATCAGCTCACAGTACAGTAGGTGTGAGAACTCTGCTCTTCTCTCCTGGGGGCCAATCTCATGGGCTCCCTGGCCCTCCATCCCAGCCAAGTGGACTGTGCTGGGTGTGATATAAAAGAAGAGAATGAGCCGCAGTCCTGGAGGGCTGCTGTGGTTCTTCTCTGCAACCCCCCCCCCCCCCTCCATCCCTAACCAATTCACTTGCATCTGGCAGCCTTTTCTCCAGTTCACTGCATCGAGGTTTTATAACAACGCCCCTGGCAGCCCCTGCTTTGGGCTTGACTGCGCCTCACCCCCCCCCCCCCCCCCCCCACCCCCCCACTCCAAATTGAGGCAGGACGCTGCAACAGTGGCATGAGATGGGCCTACAAATGCAATTTTGGAATCTGTACGAGGAGAACATTTTGTTCAAAATCAGGGTTATAAATTGTTACCTTCGTTGCGTTATGTCATTGACCATATACCAGGAGCTGATCTGGCATGTCCTCAGCAGGAATAAGGGACAACTGAATGAGTGAATGATTGCGGCAGCGTGGGCAATATATTGGATTCCTTTCGAGTTTTCCATTAGCGGCCCTCTGTAGTCCATCCTTCCCCGTGTCTTGTGGGATGGAATCTGTCCGCAGGCACGTTTTCCTCCCTTTGAGTCTGTGTGAGACATACACAGCTGCTCATATTTTGGCAATTGCTATATTTCAAAATACACAAGATATGTGTGGTATGATATCTGGTGATGTTATCCATCCCCTGTCCCTGTTATCTATCTATCCATCAATATATGCTTTGAGTAGCAAGTATTGCAGATATAAAGGGAGTGTAAAGGGGAGTTCTGTTGCGGTTGCTACCTACTGTTGAAAGAGGCACCTGCCAATCACACCTGGACCTTTGTGACCACTATATAAATCCTACATCTCTCATGTTTTTTTTGCTGTCAGAATGGATTTTTAGGACAAAATGAGTTATGAGCTGAACTTGAGGGCAGTCGATGTCTCTGCATGCTTGAGTTCTGTACCAAAGTTAGTGCTCGGCATCGCACTGTAAACTTCAAATCTGGGCCAACAAATGATCTATCAACACCTTTCCATCTCCTAACCTATTTTTATTTTTAGTTTCCTTCATTTTATAATTTTATTTATTTATTTTTAAGTTCTACAAGAACCTGAGCTGTTAAAGATATATTTCTGGGTCTACATTCAGATGTGGTAACATAAATTTTTTTATTTTATTTGTTTTTTACCTTTTGGTCTGACTGATTAAATTGAACCACGATGGGTAGTTTTTTATTAGTACTAAGTAGGAGAATGACAGAAATGGCATGGTGAAATGTATCCCAGTATAAAGATTATGTCAGTCTTGTTGTAATATCAGTAACTTATTTTGCTTAAATTTTAATGACTAAGTGTAATGCTTGTAATTGATAGAAATTTGATTCGATTTGATTTGCCTGTGATATAGGTATGCGTGCTAAACTAGTACTAAACAGTACTAGCAAACACAACAGACAAAACTGAGCTTTCAAAGAAAGGATTTCGCTTGAGTGGGAACTCACAACAGCTGCTTCTTTGTGCCGTTAAAGAGGCCAGAACCAAAGGTGAGGGTGCAAGCATTGAACTGCACTGATTTGAGAGATGTAGCAGCATAGCTGCACATATTTGACCCAGGGCATCCCCCTGGCGACAGGGACATTAATGTTTTCATTATTCTCACATAGAACTGTGTATTGTGAACTTATGTGTTCTCGAGTGTTAGCTGTTGCAATATACGTATATATCGGCGCATATGGTGGGTTTCAGAATTGAGTAGGCATGGTATTAAATTGTGTCGGAGTGAGTTGAGTGCACGCCTCACTGAGGTAACTAGCCGTCACTGTCACTACTGTCACTACTGGGCATCTAGGCTAGTGGAGGCATCAAAAAAGCAGAGCAATCGCTCTTGAATTGCAACTCTGATGTGAACACATAGAGGTTTTCAGTTTACCGGTGTGTGATCTCCACACCGTCAATACCGGTATGTTGTCATTACAATTAAAAAATAAAAGTACTAAATAAATAAATAAAAGTGCATCTGCTGAGCTTCAATTTTGATGTTATTAAATTAATATCAGCACGTTATATTATATTCACATAATACTCAATACCATCAGATATAGCCAGCTCTCCTCTAGTAGGCTATAAGACAAGCAATACATTTATTTTTATTATTATTTTTGACGAGAGTGTGCTTAAGTGTCGGAACGCAATTTCACTGAAGGACTGAACAATCATTAACACAATTTCCCTCGAAAGTACCAGTGTCAAACCAATCAAGAGTCCACAGTGTCTGTGGGTTTTTGTGGTTTCCTTTCAATCAGCTGCGAATTAAGGGCTTGAGAACAAAGGTGTGTGGATTATTTAGGCAAACAATGACTTAAATGAGCCACTGGTGCTGAGAACACCCGCCCTCCAGGACTGGAGCTTGACACCTGTGCTCTAGTGAGACGTTAAAATGTTGTTTTGAAGGAATTTTTTTTTTTTTTTTTTGAGGAGGCGCTGCCTCCCTTGCCTACCCGCAGAAAACATCTCTCTTTCTCTCTCTAGACCTCAGTGAGATGGAAAACCAGTGTGGGAATGTATTTAATCTATCTTCAGTGAATCCCCCTTATCCATGCATTGGCTGTCAGTACATTGAATACACAATGTCCTTTCGGCTTCCTGAAAGGTCGAGCACCATATGAGTTTTCTAGGAAATTGGATATTTAACCTTCTATGTCAGAATATGTTGCTCTTATGCAAATACCATCTACCATCTGTTTAGTTAGGATTTTTAATGGCCAATGATTTAAATTTTAATTAAAATGAGTTCAATTATTCACACCTGATATTCAACCCAAGGCTATATACAATATATATATGTATATGTATGTATGTATATATATATATATATATATATATGTATATGTATGTATATGTATACATATACATATATATACAAATATACATATATATATATGTATATCTGTATATGTATGTATATGTATACATATACATATACAGTGCCCTCCACTATTATTGGCACCCCTGGTAAAAATGAGTAAAAAGGGTTATAAAAAATGTACCGTTTGGTGAATTAGCTTAATCTCACACCGAAAAAAATCTGAAAAATCCAACCTTTAATTGAAGTTAATTTATTATGAGAAAAAAAAATCCCTCATCAAGAAATAATTATTTTTAACAAAACCACGTGTGCCACAATTATTGGCACCCCTGCATTTAGAATAAAGTAATAATTTTTAATATTTGGTCGCATATCCTTTGCATACCATGACTTCCTGATGTCTGTGACCCAAAAACATCAAAAGACTCTTGATATCTTATTTTCTGGTACTCTTACAAGCGATACTATAACGTCTCTGCATTTGAATGGATCTCTATAGGAATTGGGGGTTGGGACTAGATTTAGCTGTAAATTACACTGGAACAGTATGGAACACATGGTTGGTCAAATGGCTGTATGTCATGAAGGGTCTGAGATATCAAACAAGCCTCAAACCATCACTCTGCTGCCAGATATGCAGTAGATATGGATGGATCACTTTAAGGGTTGTTTCTCCTGACAAATTTTCCTATTGAACTCTATGGGAAAAATAAGTCAGGAGAAGAAACCCTTCAAGTTATCCAGGCTTGTTTGATATGTCAGACCCTTGATAACTTAAAGCCATAATAAATTTACTTCAATTAAAGGTTGGATTTTTCTCATTTTTTCAGTGTGACATTAAGCTAATTCACCAAACGGTGAGTTTTTTATAACCCTTTTCATTCATCTTTACCAGGGGTGCCAATAATAGTGGAGGGCACTGTACATATACATACACACACACACACAACTGCATATATGCAAAAAATATTGGGCCAGTAACATTTTTTTTTCTTTTGGCTCTGTACTCCAGCAGGTATCCATGTTGGATTGTAATATAAAGATGAATGCAGACTTTAATTTCAGGGTATTTGCATCCATATCGGGTGATCTGTTTTGGAATTTCAGCCTATTCTATACATAATCCCCCCATTTTTAGGTGGTCTGACCAAGGCAAACCCCCGGTGCCTTTTAATGCTCATTGTGCAGGAATATGTGAATGTGGGAATGTGGGCTCTACATTTGACACATGGGGGTATTTGTGTAATTACCTTAACAGAGACTACTAACTACAGAACCAAAACACCTTAGTTTCTGGAGACCATCAATTCCAGCATTCTGGTTTATATTTTTCATCTACCTCATGGTAATCGCAACATTCCTTTTCAACCGTAATTACTGCCTTATGATCAGAGGTTCATAAATATACCGAGATGTTCATAATTGTATCCATGTTTATACATCAGCAAACCTCTGTGCTGTACCTTGGCATGTATTCGCAGTCTGTCACTTCCAGAGAAGGTAATTGCACAGTTATGGGCCATTTGGTGTCCGTCGCCAGCGCTAATGGGAGTGAGGGGAAAATGAAAGGGGTTGTCTGCCATCCCTCAGAATCTTTCCTCCAAAAAACGTGGAAAAACCAAGTGGCGGGAACGAGGGGGGCGGACAGGCTGGAGTCGGAACGTCCAGATTCGCTCTTGGGAAGGAAGAATCTCCTCAGCTCAAAGCCAGCTTGGCAGCCGCTCCTAATGGTGTGTGAATGCAATGTCCTACCATCTCTGAATGGCCTGGCTAGATTTTCTGAAGCCAGGCCACGCTATCAGGTGGGGAGAGGGGGGGCTCTGCCTGGTCCCCTGCCCATCGCCTAGTGCCCTCCCCTAGGGGCCCCCTCGGCGTCTGTTACTTCCAAGGCCGTCCCTTCTTCTTCAGTAAGAAAACTCTTCCAAGGGAAAACTGGGAGCCCAGTGGTGTTGTTCAAGAGAAAACCCCTTCCTGTCTCAGAGTTTGGACAGGGAATAAATAAAAACAAGAGGTTGCTTATTTGGTCCTGCTCAGCAGATGTTTTTGTTTCATGGCTTCTCGTGGTGAGCAGTCCAAGACTAAAAATGCAGGAGTCTCTCCGGTCTATGCTATAAATATAGCAGGAAATGTGCAGAAAATCACACACACACAGTCAGACGACCTTTCTCGTGCCTCTAAAATTGGCCAGCTTCTTTCTCGGCCTATTATCCAGCCCCTCCCCTGAAGATGTGCTCAAATGTGTGCATCTTTGTCAAGGGCATTATCTCCGGGGGTATACAGGGGTTGTGATTCAATAATCATGGCTCTGTAGTACAACCCTCCCAATTACTGAAGAAAAAATATTTGCATCGTTTCCGCTACATTCACATAGCGGTAACGGCCCCGCCGCTGCAAGCAAAGTGCATAAAACAATCCAATTTCTCATCAATAATCAAGCGAGCAGTGGCACATTCCTGAGCTCACAGCCTATCCAAAGTAACGAGCCTTTGGGGTACACTGGCTCATTGATCCAAGACTACCCGAAGATCGCCTTTCGAACCACTATAGCACCTGAGCACGGTGTTACCGCCCCGTTGACTTTCCTTAAAAAAAATTATTAAAATAAATCTCCGTCTATTAAGTTGCCATATATACAGTATTCTTTACTTTTTTTTTTTCTTCCTGTTTCCATAATTCACAGCGGTCTGTCCTATATGTCCAGGCAAATTGTACTGCTGTTCTGTCTGTTCACAGAACATGTTTACTTGTGCTGCTGTTCCGTCTGTTCACAGAACATGTTTACTTGTGCTGCTGTTCCGTCTGTTCACAGAACATGTTTACTTGTGTGGGTGTTCTGTTTTCTCTCCAGACAAGTGCTACGTGTCATCTCATTAATTCACAACTTCCACAATAACACACTCACTGAACAGTGATCTACTATTGGCATGGGCATTTAGCTAAAGATTAGATGCATGCAAAAATGTATAGGCTGTAAATATCCCCTAGCCAACCACGTAGCTCGAGCCAAGTACTCTTGAGTTGAAATTAATTATAATTTTTTTTTTTTTTTTTGATTTGTTTGTTGAAATATTTCTGAAGAGAGAGAAAGTCTGATCTGGGTGACGACGACCAGCACCACTGGTCAGACCAGCAATCATTAGAGCAGCAAGTTAATCTAACAAACTCTCAGTGAGAAAAATACTGAATTGGACCAATATGCTAATAATAAATAGACAATGGTAATGGCAATAATAGAAATGATGCATTGCACGCATGCATATGTAGTCCTATTTAAAATGGGCTCATACTGTATAATGGAAATGTACAAAAAAATCCCCCACTAGGCCACTGCTGCAAAATACATTTTTAACAGAAACACTGATTTTCCATTATAAATTATCAGAAAAGATCTTGATTTTCCCATTTTAATGCCCATTCGTGAGGAAACCAGAAATACGTGGCTCTCCGTCCCCCCTACATTCTAAAATTTGGTTATGCCCACGCATGTTACGGTTCCGAGTATGAACTGGACTCAAACGCACGACTCAAACACAGGAAGTTCAAATACTCCAATATTTTATTGCTTCCACCAGAATTCCTCCTGAAGCATAGGGAGAACAAGACTAGTCAGTTACGGTTCCTAGTAGGAACTGGACTCAATGCACGACACACAATACAGGGAGCGATAGGCTCCAATAAATTATTGCTTCGACCAGAATCCCTCCTGAAGCATAGGGAGAACATTTAAAGACAAACAGTCCGGGTGGTGGGTGCAGCAGGGGATGAGCGGGAGCGGGAGAGGCCAGGGGCTGGTGGTGGTGACAGGAATCTGGGCAGGCTAAGCAGAGGGGGAGCGGGGAGCAGGCCAGAGCGGAGTGGCAGGAACAATTGCAGGTTAGCAGAGCGGGGTCCCGGCTGGGCGTGCACACAGCAGCAGGATGGCAGCAGCAGCAGCACAAGCAGCAAGCAGGCACTGCCACAGGATAGTAGAGCTGGAGCTCCGGCTGCATGCACACACAGCAGTTGGTTTGGCAGGAACAGCAGCACAAGCAGGGAATTCGAACAACTGCAGGTTGGTAGACTCAGAGCAGACAAAAGTTAGTACAGCAGGCAGGACAGACTGAACAGCGAGAAGCGCCGTTCCTGGCGAGAGCTTGATCAAAACTGGACAGAGCTGAAAAAGGCGAGTTAACACCTGAATGCAAGACAAGGCTTCTAAAGTTGGCAAGACAGGACTAGATACAATGTATCCACGAGACAAGACCAGAGGTTTTCACAAGGAGAATTAACGAACTGGCACAGGACAAAGAACACCGGGTGACTAAATACAAACATTAACAAGTATCAATTAGGTGCCGCGTGCGAATGTATGCGTGAGTGATTAACGGAGCAGAGAGTGTGTGGAATGCATGCGGAAGGGAGGAAAGGGATAGGCGGATGACGAGTAGTGGAACAGAGTGACACGAAAGGGAAAAACCACACCCAACCTGCAGCACGAGGGAAACCAACTAGGAAGAGACAAACATGATATGAAGGGAAACAGGTAAAACACGGGACACAAGAGGACGGGAGTGAGAACATCACAACACAAGCTCCATTTGTGAAGGGAGAAGTGTTCAAGTTTCAATTAGCGGTCTGCATTGTTGGTGAAGAAAAGTAGAGTCGAAATGAATAATGGCATGCCTTTGGATGTGTTCAATTTCTGAATTGTTGCTGTAATAAATGTACTCTAGCTATTGAGGACAAGTTTTAGTCTAGGGGCTGTATCTTGACGATCTTAGCACATGGTCTAAAACGCACGGTGCAATGCTTTTAGGGGCATGTACAAGTCCACTTTTGCTAGTTAGACAGCGGATAAGTTGTGTGCAAAGTAAGGCGCAAGGTTCAAATGGGCTAAACTTAGTCTCTTCATTAATTAGGTGTGTCTTAGGCATAACATACAATCAGTGTCATCTGCCATTCCTTTTAAAAGCCACCTGTGTTTGCACCTTGGCAGATTGCTAATATAATAATGGAGTAGAGCGCTTTACAGCTGGCGAAACGGACCTGCTCGTGCACGAAGGTAAAGAATATATGGCATTAAAATTCTTAGAACTAATTGTGTAATGTGCTGCAAATTTGTTTGAAAATGTTTTAATATTTTCTTTCATTAGACTTTCAGTTCTCTTAAAGATTGTATTGTTCAGTTATGGAATAACAATTGAAATCAGCTGGGTCTTAATTGCTGAAAGTATCCTGGTCACTGTAATTTGAAAAATATGAAGAACGAAGAATTGGGTTAAAATCAATTGGCCAGTTATGTGATTTAAAAATTCTGAATAAATGCAATATTCGCTGGACAGTTTTGAACTTTTTTCAATCAAAACCATTCCATTTACTTACAGGCTGTAGATGAAGAGGGATGTATTGTCATGCTCCACCTGTCTCTGCTGGGGGAAAACCCCAGGAAATCCAATCCAAAGTTTGTACCTGTGAACTCCTGTATAATACACTGCCTGGTCAAAAAAAAAGTCGCCGTTGCACCCGTCATGCATAGTGCCCACTGTACAAGTCTCTGGAGGCAGTGTTATGATCTGGGGTTGCTTCAATTGGTCAGGTCTAGGCTCAGCAACGTTATGCAGCAATAAAATGAAGTCAGCTGAGTATCTGAATGTAATGAATGACCAGGTTATCCCATCAATGGGCATATTCCAGGCCGACAATACCAAGATTCATCGGGCTCAAATTGTGAAAGAGTGGTTCAGGGAGCATGAGGAATCATTTTCACACATGAATTGGCCACCAGAGTCCTGACCTTAACCCCATTGAAAGTCTTTGGGATATGCTGGAGAAGACTTTATGGAGTGGTTCGACTCTCCCGTCGTCAATACAAGATCTCAGCCAAAAATGAATGCAACTCTGGACGGAAATAAATGTTTTGACGTTGCATAAGGTTGTCGAAACAATGCCACGATGAATGTGCGCCTTAATCAAAGCTAAAGGCTGTCCAACGAAATATTAGAGCATGCGATTTTTGGCCAGGCGATGTACTATGACCATTAATTGTTAATTTCACCGCAATGCATATAGGGACAGCAGACATTCATCTCCAGCTCAGCTGCCAGGAGATGATAGAAGTTTGTTAAAAATCTGGTGGGATCAACACAATTTAAGGGGGCATTCCACTTTGCTGAGGAACAGGTACAGTTGCACTCAAAATTATTCAACCCCCTTCACGTTTTGCACACTTTATTGTGTTGTAGATTTAATTTTAAATGGATAAAATTGCCATTTTTGCCCATCAATCTACACTCAATAACCCATAATGACAAAGTGAAAACATGTTTTTAGACATTTTTGCTAATAGATATGGATGGATCACTTTATGGGCTCTATTTTCAAACCAGCGCAAGGGGACGGTATAGTCAAACGCAAACTTGTTGACAGCATCAACGTCTTAAAACTGGCGCTATGGCGTTTCTCAGCAATACCGCTAGGATCAACAAATTCTCAACATAACATCCTTTCGGTTGCGCTGCAGTGGGATGGGTGGCGCTGTCGGGGGCGTGTTCTAAAATACTTTCGGCTCAGTGACAATTTGAACCAACGAAAACCCATTGCGTTATGATCAGCTGGAACCACCTCTTAGCGGAAACGCAATAGACTCTGGCAATTTGGTAACTTATTCGTCATGTAGTTCTATGTAGTGTCTATAGGTGATGCCAACATTACACTTCCATTTAATGAACAAATAGCCTATAATTATTATTAATTAATTAATTTTAATTTAAACTACTAGAATAAAACAGGACAGCTTACAAGAAACTTGCGATCATGTAGGCCACTAGCCTATAATATATAAATTACACATTGACACAGTTGAATCATAAGCCTACCATTTGAATCATAATTATGCCTACATCACCTAATGTAGGCTAATTAATGCATTCGTCACCTCCTCTCGTGCCTTCCGAACTTCTGGGAGACGAGGTGGTGTGGATTGTGGTCCATAAATTACTACAGTCCTAGCCTGTACTTCTGTTGCAAGTATGTCTGATTCCTGTGCGGAAAATCTTGTCGTTGACGGTCCAGTGCGTTTGGGTTGCTCATTATGAAATTGCATGGAGCGATTGCGTTCCAACGCGATTGCGTTTTAAAGCATGAGAACAACAATTTGATTGGCTACCATAGAGACACACCTTTGACGTTTAAACCCAGCCTTTTAGCAATACCGCCATAAGGTGCGCCAAGATTGCCGTCATGAAATTACCAAATTTCTCGCCGACACGCCCTCAGAGCGATACCGCCAAGCGATTACTCTTGCGTTAACCATTGCGTTTGGTTTATTAAAATAGAGCCCTAAGGGTTTCTTCTCCTGACTTTTTTCCCCATATAGTTCTATAGGAAAATGAGTGATCCATCCATATCTACTCCATATCTGGCTGTAGAGTGATGGTTTGGGGCGTGTTTGATACCTTAGACCCTTGATGACTTACAGCCATTTTGCCAGTCGTGTTCCATACTGTGCCAGCATAATTTACAGCTGAATCTAGTCTCACCCCCAAATTCCCATAGAGATCCATTCAAATGCAGAGAGGTTATCGTGTCGCTTGTAACTGTACCTGAAAAAAAGATATCAAGAGTCTTTTGATGTTGATGGGTCACAGACTTCAGGAAGTAACAGCATGCAAAGGATATGCGAACAAATATGATATATGGTACTTTAAAAGTACATTAAAGCAAAGGGTTTGAATACTTATGAACATGAGATTTCAGTTTTTGATTTAATACATTTGCAAAAATTTCTAAACATGTTTTGACTTTGTCATTATGGCTTATTGAGTGTAGATTGATGGGCAAAAATGGCAATTTTATCCATTTAAAATTAAATCTACACCACAAAGTGTGCAAAAAGTGAAGGGGGTTGAATAATTTTGAGTGCAACTATGTGGTCCTTGACCGATGGTTCCTTTTATTATTATGCATTATTTGATATACACAATAATATTTCACGTTGTAATCTTGATATTTTTGTGCATGTCCCTGTGAGTGTAACAGACAGGAGGGTGTACGTGTATTTTTAAAGTATCATATGGGTGTTGTGCACCCTCCTATTTAGACGCATATTACTTCTATCTTAATATTGTGCCATTAAAATAACATTGAAACAACTGCGACATGACTTAAGACAAGGTTTGTGGTGGTTTCAGTGCAAACGTTTTCTGCTCCCTCAAAATAGACATAAGCCAAAAATTGCCTGAACACGCCTCATCTTAAGACCATCCTGCCCAGTTCCACACAAGTTTACTTTCTATTTAAACACCGTGAGAGCTGGATGCTAAAATGTCAGAAACTAGACAAAGTCTAGGCAAAGATGCTTGCATTTGGGTTACCACCGCTTAGTGCCGAATGTAGGATGGAGCCCTAGGTGTTTTATATGTATAACAGTAGACAACGAGCAATTGTTTGTTAGCTTGCACTGTCATAACAGGTAGCGTAAATACTGGTTAGAATCGAGCTGGCTTTGTTGACCGTAGACCGCAAAAAGTCCAGTTTATTTTCTCTCGACAACTTAAATTATAGAGCAATCACAAGAGGAAGCAAGATATAGTGTTTAATTTTCAAAGGACTGTAGACTAACGGCTACTGCTAGCCTATACACAACTAAACTACATTGCTAGTATGGACTAGTAACATTAGTCAGTACCAAACAAACATGGTCAGTTTTCTTTTTGGTATGTGAAGCATGAAAATTTAAATATGGGAAAAGAAAACATGAGCTTTTACAGTATGTACAATAATAGTACTATATCTAAATAAAAACGGCATTGTCCTTTTGTGTTTGCCCCGAGACCCCCTAGAGCTGTGTTTCTGAACCCTGGTCTTGGAGGGCCGCAGGGTATGCTGGTTTTTGTTTTTGCCTTAATATCGGCAACCAATTCAGACCCAAGAAACCAGGTGTGGTGAATTAACTGTGTTATCGGCTGCTTTAATTGATCAATTAAGTACCGTAACAACGAAAAACAGCATACCCTGCGGCCCTCCAGGACCAGAGTTGAGAAACACTGCCCTAGAGGGATGTTCACCTCAAACCCTCCAGTGTTCAACCAAATTTACACCCTTGATCTTAGGGGACTGACAAACAGTATGTACATGTATATGTACGCATAATATATTGTCTTCTCTGGAAAAGGCTTTGAAGAGTTTGTTTATTTGTTTCTACTGTAGATACTTGGGGCAATACTATTACCATTTTTCCCCCTGTATAAATTCATACTGTGCTCACTGCTCCAGGACACAGCAACAGTTTGGTACAGCCCACACACAATTTTGAGCGTGACGAGCCCAGGTGACTAAGCGCCTGTGACACTGCATTTCAACTTTAAGAATATTTAGGCTCAAAGACCGGCCTCTTAATCACTACTACACACTACTGACCCCATAGTTATAATAGTCCAGACTCATAAGGAATTTTACGCTTTTCTCTCTAAGATGACAAGCTGATTTGCGATCTCTTGTGTGTGTGTGCGTGCATGCGTGCGTGTATGTGTCTGTCTGTGTGACTAAAGCCCGGTATACAGCAGCAGACCCACGTAAATGCATCACAGAGCATTTTATCCGGCTTTACAGAACACTCGGGCAGAAATAAGCACCCGCCAGCTATCCTTCTCTTTTCCAATAATTATCAGGCTTTAGTTGACTGATAGGCTACATTGTTTGATAAACATTTTTATCAAACGGCAGTGGGGCGGCAGTGTAGTGTAATGGGTAGGGAACTGGACTTGTAACCCAAAGGTTGCAGGTTCCATTCCCAGGTGGGACACTGCCGTTGTACCCTTGAGCAAGGTACATAACCTGCATTGCTTCCATATATATCCAGCTGTATAAATGGATAAATGCAATAAGAAGTTGTGTAAGTCACTCTGGATAAGAGCGTCTGCTAAAACGCCTGTAATGTAATGTAATCAAACAGTTTATCTATTCTGGGAAGTGAAGACATAAAAATCGACAAAGATAGGCTACATCTTAGAAATCATGGCCTAAGATGGCAAAACATTTGCCTTAAGCCTGTAGTTTTGTGTCTCTCGTGTGCACTGCACTCAAGGGGACGGAGGAAGATGACGATACAATACCCTTGACAGTGGTTCTAAATCAAAACTAATAAAAGAGAGCGCGACAATTAAGAACAAAATGCGTGATGTTCTCAGGAGAACATGTTTGAGTCACCTGCAATATGCAAGATCTTACCTTGTGAGTTACACCTTGCAACTTGCTTTGGCCTACAAAGAATAAATGCATGCTGCAAGAGAGTTGACAAATCATCAATAGCCTATCGTATCATATTCTGACATCAGTGTAACATTTTGGTTAAATACATAGCCTACCTCTTGAACAGCCTAGAGTAAACAGCTGCATGTTAATGCAAGGCCAATTTAGCCTAAAGGCAGTCGACTATACCGTGTTTGCGCTGTTAATCTTCATTAAGGTAATTGCTTTAAAAGGACATAATATTTATTAATCATGTGTAAATCTGTCAAACATTAGATACAAGTGCTTTAAAATGAACACTCATCACGGCATTAAATGTTTCATTTTAGGCCAAGAAAATAACAAAATCATGTAAACAGTTGATTGTATGTTTTATCTTGTTTTTTTCTTATAACAGTCATACTTGATGAAATGGCATTTTCCATTTTAGATTTTTTTTTGGTTCTAAGTAGAGTTAGGCTTGTGTTAGTGGTAGGGATAGGGTTAGGAAAATGGTAAGTTTTAGGGTTGAGGCAAGATTAGGGTTGTGTTTAGAAGCTTGGAAAAGTTAGAACAATAGTCTTTGATTTTGGATGATCCAAATCCAAATTCTCAATTTTGGGATGCAACACTATTGCCTTATATATTTCAATATTTTACAAAATAAATTACTTCAAACACATTTCTTGAATTGATGATATTTGAGTTGTTTCTCCTGACTCATTTTCCTAATGAGCTATTGAACTGCAAAAAGTCCACATCTACTGCATAAGATACAGCAGAGTAATGATTTGAGGCTCGTTTGATACCTCAGACCCTTGATAACTTACAGTCATTTAGCCAACCATGTGTTCCATACTGTTCCAGAGTAATTTACAGATTAATCTAGTTAGTAGTGACCCTAAATTCCCAGAGAGATTCATTCAAATGCAGAGAGGCTATAGTATCACTGGTAAGTCTGAAGTAAACCTGAAATAAGATAGCAAGAGTCCTTCGGTGCTGTTGGGTGACAGACATCAGGAAGTCATGGCATGCAAATGATATGCAACCACATATTAACTATGATGACTTTATTTAAGTTAAGTTATTTTAAGTTTGTTAATTTCTGCAATTACGTTTGGTCCCCTAAAACCTGATATGGATGTAAACACCGTCCAATTAAAGCTGAACGTCTGCACTTTAACCTCAGTCACTGTTCCATTTCAAATCCAGTACAGACTCACGCATAGACACACACAACACATGATAGGTATTTATTTATTTTTGTATATTGGTTGCACCTTGTTTTCATTAGACAACAAAAAAGCGATTAAGAATCTGCCCACAAGTACTCGTTTACTCTAGTAAACTGTTCCGCCCCTACACATAACCACTATTGACCCCATAGTTATAAAAGCCCAGACACATAACCACTACTGACCCTACAGTATTTCTGGTGCTCAGTAATGGCCTATGCTGGTACTTCTGCAGAATCTTAATTTATTTATGAGAATTGAGAGTAAAGAGGGGTTATGGGGGAGGAGGAGGGTTCCTCCCCTGCCAGTGCAAGGATGCTAAGCTGAATTTAAATGGAGATGACTCAATACTAAGCAGGGGATTAAGCCACTTGCCTCACATGAACTTGACTTGGTATTCGTGTGTCAGCACAGGAAAGATTGCCTACAGAATACCCCTGATAAAAAATAAAGCCTTTGCTGTGATTGTGGGAATCTAATTCGCCGTTCTTCACTTCCCTGCCTTTTAAGATCAGTCTGGGAGAATTTAACATCTGTGAAAATACCCAACTGGGGAGAGGGGGTTTCACCATAACTGGATCCTACAGAGATCTGAGAACAGCTTGTTTTATTCCTCACGATCATCACCCTATTCCCCATTTGCCTGACATTATTTAAATCATCTTCAGTTAATGCATTTTTGCCCATAAAATATGTTGTTTGTTCTTGTCAGAACCAAGACTGAGAGCACGGTTTCTTGTTTGCATTCGGCAACACGGTAGAGGAATGCAAAGTAGGCTATTTCTGCGACTGCGATGTCATAAAGTTAATCATTATTCGCGCACGCACGCACGCACGCACGCACGCACGCACGCACGCACACACACACACACACACACACACACACACACACACACACACTATATATGTAAAGAAAAGAAAAAAACAGAATCTTGCAAGGACCTTTTTTTACTGTATTTTTTGTGTGGAGTAATAACCCTGCCAAGGACTAGAACAATATTGTTGCCCTCATTTTCAGTTCAGAAATCAGGGTGATTGCTGTCTTACCTTTGCAAGGTCTTTGATCCTTGACATGGTGGTTCACAATAAGCATGAACAAATCTGACAGACAAATACACAGAAGCAAGAACACTTATCAAATGAATGCACAATACATAATTGTCTCTAGAAGAAATTGCTTCTGTCAACAATTTTCTATAGCCGTACCAATAATTCACAAAATAATCCTGAGATTATTTTTCTGCTCAAGCTTTTTTTTTGCAGTGCTCTAACAAAATATAGATTGTAAGCTTGTGTTAAGGCAAGTTTATAGTCCAGCGACAGAGTGTCCTACCCATAGCTATACCTACCTAGCAAGCATGTGAATATCATTATAAATGAGCACAATTTAATATTATTATTATTAATAGCCTAATAATAATAACGATGTAGGCTAATATCACCGATTGATGCTTTGCTAGAGGTTGAGAAAACATTACAATCCAAAACAAGAAGCAGCTTCCTTCCAATGCTACAAGTTATCCTACCAATAGCCTATTAGTCTGTAGGCTATTGTGAATGGTTACAAAGACACATTTGCAGCTTGACTACACATTTGTAGCATTGTAGGCGCCTGCGAATGCATTGCAAAGTTATTTGCTTTCACAGTAGGCTAATTTAGATTTGCCAGATTAAACTTTGCAACGACTCAGTGACAGCCCATCTGATCCGTGGCATTCTGATAGTGAGTGAAATAGGCTACTCCACATTCTTGAACCTCATTCTCTAACTAGAGAATTGTAGACTGCTCCCCCAATGAGTCCCGTCTTGTAGCTAGCTATTTACATCCCTAACATAGGCTATGCCCTCCGTGTTTTCCTACTAAATAACGTTTAATATGAGTTGCATCAATGTTGAGGTTTAATTACAAACGTTTTATTCGCTACCTCGTTCAAAACACACATCCTACAAGTGTATGAAAGACGCAGTGAATGATATTTCAAACAATATACGGTGCCCTCGAAATGGACATTTATAAACTTTATTTCAGAGGCCTCCGACAAAAAAAGGGGTAAAGCTGAAGACATAATGAAATGTAGGCTAGCCTAATGCTTCTTCCTCCATTGTCCCCTGACTGTAAACTGTCGCTGGAATGTCGCTGGAGTTGCTTTTTGCGAACGACAACGACCACAGTGTATGTAGAGCGACAATAGAATGTTTATGAAAGTTCTGCGATTTCAGTCGCGCGACACTCTGTCGCTGGACTATAAACTGGCCTTAATTCTGTGTATTGAAATTAGAAGAATAAAATATAAAAATAGTGCATCTTTAATGGAAATCGGCTGCAACATATCTGACTCATGTGATTTGGATTTACTCAATTATGGATAAACACTCACTCTCTACTAACCTAGATGTGAGAGCTAAAATGGCCAAATCCTGTACTTTTATTCCCATGCTCGTTACTAACTACTGCCCCCACAGTGCCTCAAGACGTACCAGTGCCTCAGTGCGATGCTCTTCTCGAGATCTGAATCGCCTTTTTAGGAAGTGTTTTTCATTGTTTTCCCTCCTTATTCATACAGTAAATATTACATTTTCTAAATCTAGATGCTTTAAAGTTATGGCAAAACTATACTAAACCACCAGGCAGGTTAAATTTTGCCATATCTGACACATTCGAACGCCTCACTTTATAATAAACATTGCAGCTGCATCGCTCTGTGTATTATCTTACTCATTTTGGGAAAGAAAAATAAGGAATAAACAGTACACCTAATGGTACCACTGAAACAATGAACTTGCTGTGGGCTGTTTTCAGTTGGCTCATTTTCATTTTACTGCAGTGCAAAATTGTTTTTTACAGCTGACTTGATTCTGAATCTGGACCTAACATGTATGACGAACTGTTATGGGTGTTTTTCCATTTCCTCTTGTGTAATGGAATCATTAAATATAAGCTCTTTATGCATACTAAATTGAACAAGTAACTACCTGTTGACAGGCTCAGCTGTTATATGAAGTATCCCAAAGAAGTCAGGTAGAATACAAAAATGGCTGGAATAAAAAAAACAAAAACAGACTTTAAATATGTGTCTATACCATATCTTGAATTTTGAATATTTGAATATTTATTTTGGTTTGTCAGCGGTTTCATTTTTTACTTCTGTAATATATTATAGAAATTATTTATTCTTATTCTTATTCTTAGCAGGATATGCCCCTTGAGATATAACCCCGTTTTCAAAGGGATCCTGCAATATGTAAGACACAATACAAGGCATCCGAGAAAAATAAAACAAACTAAAAAAAGCACACCTCATTCAACAGCTAGAGATCTCATTGAGCTGCTAATTAGTAGAATCAGGTGTGGCAAATTAGGGTTTAAATGAAAACCTACAGGACGGTTGATCTCCAGGAACAGGGTTGGGGACCACTGGTTTGCAACCTGCAGTATGCAAAAAATATCCACCATACTATTATCAGTGAACATAAGTATACCAACCAGGGATTTTAAGTACACTACATTCAGAGAACATTTCGCCAACTTAAGAACTTCCTCACCCTGGCTGTGTCTGACTTAGAGCCCTATATAATGTGTCCTTATACTCTGTATACTAGCATACAATATACTGCTTACTGCATACTTTTTAGTGACATGCACATGCAGTATGCAACACAAAAAAAATCCTCCATCTTATTATCAGTGAAAAACTGGAAATAAGGATATTGTGTATATTTGGAGAACATTTTGCCACTTTCTCAGCCAGTGTACTGAACTAGCATACTCAATAATATGGAAGGGCCTTGATTTTGATCTACATCCAGTAGGTATATATAGGTTCATCAGATAGAAATGCTCCTTTTCAGAGAAGCATTTCTATGAGTGCCACATGTAATTGTAATTGTAGAAAACTAAAACATTTTTCAAGTACACACAGTACTAGATGCCTTCTGCCCTCTAATTACACACAGGACCTGCAGAGCATGGACTATCCAATGTCAGGGGGTTACACATCAGTCTATGCATCTCTGCCAGTGCAAGGCATGTTATTATGTTTGGAGCAGGATTGATAATGCTCCAGTGAACTTTTCATGTTTCCATTTGCCCCTGCTTGATGTTACTGCTTCCTCCAGCACCCCCTCTGTAAATGAGGTTGAAGCAGGGTTCTCTTCTTGAAGAATGTATTAAATTAGAGCCAGCTCTTCTGAGCGACTTAACTGCTGCATTCATGTTCTGCAGTGATCAAAGTGACCCACTGTGACCGAGTAAGGCTCTGGAACAACTTTTTTTATTATTATTTTTTTTTTACTAGAATACATATTTTTTTTCTTACTTAAAAGTTTGTATTAGTGCTTCTGGATTTTCAAAGGTCGTTTATGTTTTCAGTCAATGTGTGAATTCAAGCCCGTCTTTAAAATAGTCATTTAACCGTTGTCACATCAACGTGAAAGCCACCGGATTGAGCATGGAGCTCACCAGCAGTCTGGTTCAGCCCGAGCACAAGCATGTGCCTCATTGCGCCTGCTGTAATTCTGCTCTGCATTCTTGTGTTAATCTTTCACCACTTCTGAACAGGCAACACACATTGAGGCAATTACTTTGCCTCGATATAATTACTTTGTGTCGCACATAAATCTTTCACTGCATTGCTTCTGTTTTCACGTCGCAGTAAAGGTTTAGCTCATATGACGGCTCTTCAAAAATAGCAAGAAAATATGAATAACCAGCATACGGCACCGCTTATTGTTGGCGTCGATGACTATGTCTGCTGACCTTTTAAGTAGCAAGGGTTTAAGAACAACTAATGGATATGCAGTATGCAAAGTGTGGGTTATAAGTCTTACAATTGGTATACTTATTATTTAAATGAAATATCATGATATTAAAAGCTTTGAATCTTGCCTAATGGGAATGGTAAAGAATGAAAAAATAAATAAATGTTGGTTTTGATGAAATTTAAGCATTGGTCAATGCTCTTACTGTTTCCTTACTGTTACTTTAAATAAACACCTTTAGGGCTTTCTCCTGCAAAAAATAATAGTAAACTGATCATGGACATGCCTTAGCTCTTTTGAAACACACATCATATGCTCGTCCTAAAGTACCAGCATCATAACAATGTTACTAGAAAATGCTTTGAATAGATGTGTTGTGTACAAATAGAAAACGATATGTGGGTGTTTTTTTAACAGAAGAAATTCCCATTTTCCATAATCGGTAGCAGGCCTATGTATGATTTAATCTTGCTGCGGTAATAGAGACTTTCAAATACAGAGCTGCTGTCAAAGTCGCAATGGGAGCTCGCATGTAAAATGACAAAGGGCTCCACCCCTTTTAAGTGACAAAATTTGAAAGTAACACCAATCAGACTTGAGTCAAACACGTTGTCGGGACTTGACAATGCCAGCGATGTATCAAGGCCACAGCCAAACCGTACAAAGCATATCAATGTAGGGAAACCACTCGGGGATAACACCGAGCAATAGCCTGTGGCTTTGACATCGGGGGTGACACCTTATATGGGCTGTGCAATTATAATTGACCTTTTTTTTTTTTTGATTACAAGAGTTACTGCACCATAAAGACAAGCCCCGCTATAGAGTAAATGGCAAAGAAAGGGGAACCATAATTATAGAAAGTACTAAAGGGGTACTGAAGCTTGCCTTACTAGTTATCATACTTGACACAACGCAGGATTAGAAGGAATATAGGTTTGTTTACTGAAACCTGTAGGACGAGGTGAAATTATTCCAATTGAACTAGTATTTTTAGTAATTTGGCATATACAGTATATTTCTTTTTTAACAGTTTGATTCATTTACATCTTGCTTATATAGCTACTGTATACATATTTGTCATGTGATTATTATTAATAATTTTGTTTGTTATGTAACTTCTATGACGTGAAGACCGAGTGAGTTTTCTCTTGGGCATAATAAAGTTGAATTGAATTTAACGGAATGCATGCCATGAAGAGCCATGCCCATTAATGATAATATAATTAGGATTTCAATATTAAATAATGAATTCAAATGTCCAATTACAGTTCCAATTATTGTGTGAAATGCAACTGGGCCTTGCTGTAATTTTACACTTTTATCAATTGCCCAAGCATCAACAGGAACATCTTAGCAACAATATGCACTCCATCAGTGTTGAATTATGGCATTTAAACAGTAAGTGGAAAGGTCATTTGAAGTTAAGTATAAGAATGTGATCGTGTTCCACAGAGTGCTTGTGGGTCGGGGAAGGGGGAGGGGATTTTGAGCAACAGAAAGAAAGGCTTACTGTAACCATGGAGAATTAAAAATATTTAAATCAAAATCTTGCCATCAAACTTCTGACATTCCCATCTTTCGCCATCTTGCAGATATTTTATTTTATATTTACGGTGTTATTGTAAAACCTTGTGAGTCTATGTGACCTTGCACAGCATTGCCTTGAGGCACCACACACTGTACAAAACATGAATAGAAGGACTGTGTTCACTCAACATCACCTGCATTGCTGCTAAATGCATGTCTGTTCCAAGACATTTCAAGCTGGAAACAGCCAAAATGCTAGCTGAAAAACCAAAGGCCTTTCTTGTGTCAAGAAAGTGAATTATCGGTGTTGTACAGGTCCAGATATATAATGCTGACATAGTTTTATGCTTTGTAGCATATCTATAAAACATCTATTTAGGGTATGCAGACATTTATTTTCCAAAAAGATCTGTCATTATTTAAAACACAACATCGTTTTAATTTGGAATACATTATTAATGCAGCCACTTACCAGCTCTTAGGAGTGTACTGTATAATCAATCCTTTTTACAGTCTTCACTCTGTCTTCATGAACACGGTTGTTTTCATTGATGAGCTTACATATCTCTGCAATTAAAAATGATCAATAAGGTTGTCTTCTCCCTGGACACACTCAAGTGTACCCAGCTTATGGGTAATCAAAATGGGCATTTGTTGAAGTGCTGCTGAAATGTCTGACTGCACGCTCAAAGGTCAGTCATCCCTCTCTCCACCCTTACATACCAGTTGAGATACTACAACAGATAAAGGCTTACAAATACGCAGTGGGAACACTTGAAAAATGTAATTGGCTTCAAACAGACAGAATACTACCAAATCACGGAAGCTGAGAGTAGATGACGGGTGCTTTGTCTTCATTGTTACTACTGTATCCAAATTCTACTGAATCCCAACTAAATTGGCAGCAAATGAATCGCACATAATTGTGCTCTTTGCAGTTGTAAAGCAATTCATTTGTTTGAAAGGAATTTTAATTATTTGACGAAATAACGATTTGATTTTAGGCAATTATCCACATAAATTATAGCATTTAACTGCGGGTTTGTTTGTGTTTTGCTCTCTGGTGTACTTTCAGACTCAGTTGTGCATCTGTAGAAGAGCTGCTTTAATAATCGTCTCCTCGCAATGCAGCAGGCCAAGTGTAATCGTTTGCCCTCTCGTACAGTCAAGGAAATCTCATTAATTACAATGCAACTGTAATAAAAAAATTGTGATCAATTTTATGATCGTTATTTTGAATCACGGTAAATCACTTCTGGTTTTTACTGTGGGGTATTAACAGTAGTTTGAAGCGGTGGTTTTTAGTAGCAGTTTGCTATCCTGTTAAAGCTATAAATAAAATAAAAATCGGTCAGTTGACCAATTTACCCTGAATACATTACATTGATACCTCCCTATGCTTTGCAAGCTTGTACAGTTCCATGTAGTGGTAATAGGTAATTTGTGGGACAGGATTTAAAAATTTGAGGAAAAAATTCAGTTTGCCGACAACGCTGTGTGGTAAGATTATGTAGGGATTTGTTCACACTGAAAAAGGAAAATAAGATTAATTGGGCAGCTCGGTTCTGAACAGTATTTGTTTTTGTTCTTATTTATTATTTTTTTGAACACATTCCAATGCAGTCAGCATTCTTGGGGCGGTTTGCGTTTTCTTTTGTGCCGACCTTCTGAGAGTCACCGATTCTTCAGTCGCTGTGCAGGCAGGGAGGAGTCTGGATTTACCCCCTTTGTTGTTCTTCTAAATTCTCTCCAGAAGTCTATTTACTTTAGTACGTGTCTGACACACAGATTAAGCCGACTGTTCCGAACTCAGCTGTACTGACTCCTATTAACCGCTGACAGAGTGTGAGGGGCGAAGCGTTCATACTGCAGGGCGCGGGGCTTCAGAGTAACGCCGCATCCGCCTTCCCAGCCTGCGCTGCTCCTTTAAACTCCCCCACTTCTGAATCCATGGCAACACGTTTTAAATTGCGGAGAAGGAGGTGGATGCTCGTGGACGACAATAGCAGTTGAAGCCTAATGCCCATTTCTTCCTGAGACGCACCTGCTGTACGTGCTGTGGAGTATCTGCGAGGCATCTGTAGTCATAGCACATATATGCCCTTAAAGACAGCGATGTTGAGTGCATAGTGACTGTCTGGCTGTTTCATCCGCCTTTTAGCGTACTTAGTACAGACATAAAGGTTCTCCGTGCTGTCTTTGATCATTTCCCACATAGCAGGGGCTGATTGGGTATGTCTGAATCTGAGCAGGAGCCAGTGATGTGTTAATGACACCTGAATCCCGGAGTTTGTATTTGTCTCTTTTTTCTTGTTTGTGTTGTCATCACCCTCTGTTTCTTTTCCTTCCTTTCTCATCTCCCCCTCTTTCCTCCCTTCCTCCTCCCTCCCCACCTCTGCCCCACTCTCTCTCTCCCCAACTCCCTCACTCATTCCCTCCCTCGCTCTCTCTCTGCCTCACTAAGCCAAGAAGACCAACCATTGACTTCATCGTGTTTCAGTATGTGGGAAGACGCAGCTAAATTATATTATGTGTATTTGTATATAAAATTTGTAAAAGTGACATCATCGAAAGGTTGTTTGGGTATATACACTGCCTGGCCAAAAAAAAAGTTGCAGTTGCACCAGTCATGCATAGTGCCCACTGTACAAGCCTATGGAGGCAGTGTTTTGATCTGGGGTTGCTTCAATTGGTTAGGTCTAGGCTCAGCAACGTTATGCAGCAATAAAATAAAAAAGTCAGCTGAGTACCTGAATGTACTGAATGACCAGGTTATCCCATCAATGGGCATATTCCAGGACGACAATGCCAAGATTCATCGGGCTCAAATTTTGAAAGAGTGGTTCAGGGAGCATGAGGGAATCATTTTCACACATGAATTGGCCACCAGAGTCCTGACCTTAACCCCATTGAAAGTCTTTGGGATGTGCTGGAGAAGACTTCACGGAGTGGTTCGACTCTCCCGTCGTCAATACAAGATCACGGCCAAAAATGAATGCAAGTCTGGATGGAAATAAATGTTGTGACGTTGCATAAGGTTGTCAAACAATGCCACAACGAATGTGCGCCATAATCAAAGCTAAAGGCGGTCCAACAAAATATTACAGTGTGAGACTTTTTTTTTGGCCGGGCAGTGTATATCCCAATATATTCACACCATACATTTGTGCATGGCAAGGTTTAACAACAAACTTTTTTTATGTATTTATTTATTTATTTTTTGCCATCTGGCCAATGTTCCTTACATTACATTATAGGGAAATATTGCAGTGTCTTACTTATGTAGCCAACACTCAGCAGGGCAGAGATGGTCTCCCTTAATCCCATAATTAAATCACTACTGAGCCATTAAAACCCACCTTTTATTCATTTTTAGAAGTACTTCAGTGGAGCCGATAGAAATGTTCAACATTTTTCTCCTGATAATTAAACCGTGGCAGTTATTGGTCAATGATAAACTGTGGCTTGGACTCATTTGGAGTCGTTTCAAGAGCATTGTTCTCCCCTCCCCTCCATTTCTCCCTCAGATCTTCTTGTCCCGGCCAGATGCTGAGGTGCAAATAATGACTCATCTCATTTTCTCTTACATTACCATCTGCATCAGCAGTGCAGTCATAGCGACATCTGCATGCTGCTCCTTTCTCATAAACAAGGCAGCGCAATGTTAAATAAGGATAAGCAGCTAGATACTGCTGTTGTGTGGTGTTCACGTTATGACCTCTGTCCTAACTTTGCTCGCATATTTCTTCTGAATGTATGAAAACCTTTTGAGTCTATTTCAGCGCCTGACAGCCCATTCATAGTCTCAGCCTCAGCCGCTCTGACGCACTTTGAACGCAGCGTCTGATGCATAGGCTTGCATAAGCTGGGTAGGACTGTGGGAAACTGACAGTCAGCACTCGTTGGCTAGCAGCACTGTCAATCACAGGAGTGTGTGCGTATTTCCGGTATGACGTGGTGCATTAGGTTTTATCAGTCTGCCGGGAAACAAGTTGTGCTAACTAATCGGTAGCTAGCGAATGCTGCAAATCCATCAAGAACAATGAGTGTTTCGGACCATGATCTTAACGCTGGATTGAAGAAAGTTTTTGAAGTTCACAACATTTCTTTGGTGTGTTAGACTGTTTTACTGGAGATCGCCGTGCCATTTGTGTAAATCACAGGTCTGTTTTTTTTTTTTTAAGTGCTGTTTCTGAATCGACCGCCCTCTGTGCCACCTCAATACGGAACATAGACGGTCTGTGGTTGGTTATATTGCATGGCAATCAAAGGCGCCATCTTGTCAAAGTGGGCGGCTCTTTACTGCATTAGGCAAGTCTATGGCCTTCACGAGACTAGCCCATTCATAACTCTGAGATATGAACCTGTGTGTGCTAAAGGGTTTTCAACATGCTAAAGGTCTTAGTAAATCAGGTCCTAAGTGTCTTCCTTCTACTCATGTCTGTGCGAGCCCGACATCCAAACTGCAATGTGATAAGAAGTGGACACTCTCCTTCATATCGAACACAATTGATTTTCCAACATCTTATTCTTTAGTAATAGTGCAAGGACATGTCTACTTGTGATAGTATAGTATAGTAATACTATTTTTCTTTATTTGGATTTCCATTTTGATAATGTTATAGGTATAGCTGTGTAAAGCTGTGTTTTGTAGCAATACAAATTCTAGCTTGTTAGGTTATCATTACACTTATTAAGTACAAAAGTAATATAACATTTTTGTAGGTGATTAGTTGTTTAGGAAAAGGGGATTTTCATGTTATTAATGAATATAGGAAAAATATTTATGCCAATTGTGAAATTGCCTTGAGCCCCTTCAGCAGAATTGTAATTTTGACTTAAATAGCTACTCTGTTGTACTAGAATACAGGTTGTTCTTGTTGCCGTTTGGGAAATGATCTCACATGAAGTCCAACTTGTTACGATCCTGATACGGGACGAACCCAAGTGCAACGACCAGGAGACAGATTACAGAAAGTGGAACTTTATTAAGCGTTGGGGTGGTCCCAAAGCTGTACACGGGAGCAAAACAGGTTAGTTAGTTAACACAGGATAGCGTCCAACTGAGGACTGCTCCAAGCCGGAGCTGGACTTGAAGAAACACGGAACTGTTCCAAGCCGGAACTGGACTTGAACGGAGGTGTCTAAAACACCGGAACTGGACTGGAACTGGACTGGAACTGGACTGGAAACCGGATCAGAACTGGACTGGAAACTGGACTGGGAACTGGACTGGAAACTGGACCGGGAGGTCCACTCAGGAAACGGGAACGGCACGGAACTTGTTCCAAGCCGGAACTGGACTTGAACGGAGGTGTATGAAACACCGGACCTGGACTGGAACTGGACTGGAAACTGGACCGGAAGGTCCACTCAGGAACACAGGGGACGGCACGGAACTTGTTCCAAGCCGGAACTGGACTTGAACGGAGGTGTCTAAAACACCGGAACTGGACTGGAACTGGACTGGAAGCTGGACCGGAAGGTCCACTCAGGAACCCAGGGGACGGCACGGAACTTGTTCCAAGCCGGAACTGGACTTGAACGGAGGTGTCTAAAACACCGGAACTGGACTGGAACTGGACTGGAAACTGGACTGGAGCTGGACTGGAAACTGGATCGGAACTGGGCTGGAACAGGACTGGAAACTGGACCGGGTAGCTTGAGTAACCGGGCAGAAAGCAGAGGTTAAAGGCAGGGTGTTGTGACAGGACTGTAGCTGGTGAATGCACCGCCGAGTTGGAAGGTGCGGCGTAGCTCGGGCAATACTGGCGTAAGCCGGCTGGCATGCAGAGGTCCTGGTACCGCAACACGAGTACGGGAGGTACGTAACACGGGGAGGACAAACACAGCTGCGGGAAGACTGGAACTGCGGCGTCTGGAGGTTTTGAAGGGAAACAGGTAAATGCATGCAGCAGCGAAAGATTAGCAGAGATAGCTACCAGTCAGGAAACCAGGCGAACAGGTATGAACCAGCAGGCTCACAAACACTGGACCAGAAACGGGATACGAAACAAACACGGTAGGTTAGTCAACGAACTGGCGCTGAATAGCAGCCAGCCAGGGGTTTAAATGGTGCAGGAAGTGAAGGAGAAAACGAGAAACAGGTGTGATGTTAAATCAGGAGTGATTGCCGAAGCACAGCAGTGAGGAATGTGAGTAACGAGAGGGGCGAGTGATAGGCGGAAGCTAAAGTGGAAAATGAAACCAAAAGTACCCGAGGGAGACGCCCAGTCCACAGCCAGGAGGGAAACACGGACAACATGGAAAACGGACAGGACGGGAACGGAACGTTACAGTACCCCCCCCCTCAATGTACGCCACCTGGCGTACCCGGAGGCCTGGTCTTGTCAGGGAACTGTTCGTGGAAGTCTTGGATTACTGAATGGTCCAAGATCAGGCTCTTGTGGAGCCACGACCTCTCCTCAGGACCGTACCCCTCCCAGTCGACGAGGTATTGGAAACCCCGGCCCCTGCGGCGGATATCAATAACACGGTTCACCGTGTAGGCCGGGGCGTTGTCAACAACTCGGACGGGAGGAGGCGGGATGGTAGGGGTACTGAGGGGGCTGGAGGAGACAGGCTTAACCTGGGACACATGAAACACAGGGTAAACTTTGAGGGAGGCGGGGAGGGAAAGTTTAACAGACACCGGGTTAACTAGACAAATGATGGGGAAGGGACCAATAAAACGGGGCTGAAGCTTTCTGGATGAAGAGGGAAGGGAGATGTTTGCAGTGGAGAGCCAGACCTGCTGACCGGCCCTATACTGTGGGGCTGCGGTCCTGTGAAGGTCCGCCAGACGTTGGGAGCGGGAATTGGCGTGAAGGAGTGCGGTGCGTGTGAGTCTCCAAATGTTTTTACAACGAAGGACATGGGCCCTAACAGAGGGGACAGCTATCTCGGCCTCCTGGGTCGACAGAAGAGGGGGTTGATAGCCTAAAGCACACTCAAACGGGGATAGGCCAGTAGAGGCACTCTTAAGGGAGTTATGTGCGTACTCGACCCAGGGGAGAAAACGGCTCCAAGAGGCAGGATTGCGCACTGTAACGCACCGCAGGGCGGCCCCCAGGTCCTGGTTCGCCCTCTCTGCCTGACCATTAGACTGGGGATGGAAACCCGAGGAAAGACTAGGAGAGGCACCCAGGGCTGCACAGAACGCCCTCCAAACTCGGGAGGAGAACTGGGGCCCACGGTCTGACACGATGTCAGAGGGGATCCCGTGCAGCCTGACCACGTGTAGCACCAAGAGCTCAGCGGTTTCAAGGGCGGACGGGAGCTTGGGGAGGGGAACAAAGTGAACCGCCTTGGAGAACCGGTCCACTATTGTCAGAATGACGGTGTTACCTTCTGACAACGGCAGACCGGTTACGAAGTCCACACCAATGTGACTCCAAGGACGGCCAGGGACGGGGAGGGAAAGGAGAAGACCGGAGGGAGGCTGGTGGGAAGCCTTGCTCCTGGCGCACACCGAGCAGGCCAGGACGAAGGCACGGGTATCCCCTTTAAGGGTAGGCCACCAGAAACTCCTCCTGACGAGGGCGATAGTTCTGGCGACACCTGGGTGACATGCCAGGCACGAGGCGTGAACCCATTCGAGGACCTGGGAGCGGACGGAATCGGGGACAAAAAGACAGGAGTTAGGGTTATTGCGGGGGTCCGGTTGGGAAGTCTGGGCGGCCTTCACAATGCCCTCAATCTCCCAGGAGACCGCAGCCACCACACAGGAGGCCGGCAAAATGGGCTCCGGATCAGCAGGACTGGAGGGAGGGGAAAAAATGCGGGACAGGGCATCTGCTTTAATATTACGGGAACCAGGGCGGAAAGAAACAGAGAAATTAAAGCGTGCAAAAAATAACGACCATCTAGCCTGACGAGAATTGAGCCTCTTGGCAGATCTTAAATAAATGAGGTTTTGATGGTCGGTAAAAACAAGAAAAGGGGTACCTGCCCCCTCCAGCCAGTGGCGCCACTCCTCAAGAGCCAGTTTTATCGCCAGCAGTTCCCGATCCCCGACATCGTAGTTCCTCTCGGCGGAGGACAGCCTCCGGGAGAAGAATGCGCAGGGATGGAGCTTGCTATCAGAGGCGGACCGTTGAGACAGAATGGCCCCCACGCCGGTGTCGGAGGCATCCACCTCAACGACAAACTGCCGAGAAGTGTCAGGGTGAAGGAGGATAGGTGCTGAGGAAAACCGAGCCTTGAGTAGCTCGAAAGCTCGCTGGGCATCGGAATTCCAACAGTAAGGCAGGGCAACGGAAGTGAGTTTAGTCAGGGGAGCAGCAATGGAACTGTAATTGCGAATAAAGCGGCGGTAGAAATTTGCAAACCCCAGGAACTGTTGAAGGTGCTTGCGGGAGGTGGGTTGGGGCCATTCTGTCACCGCCTTGATTTTCACAGGGTCCGCCCGGATACTGCCCTCCTCGATAATGAAGCCGAGGAACGGGACCGTGGAAGCGTGGAAGGAACATTTCTCAGCCTTAACAAACAGCTGATTCTCCAACAGCCGCTGGAGAACCTCTCGAACGTGACGGACATGCTCCTGCGGGGATTGAGAAAAAATTAAAATATCATCGATATAAACAAAAACGCTCCTCCCTAGGAGGTCCCGCAGGACGTCGTTCACCATGCTCTGGAAGACTGCTGGGGCGTTAGTAAGGCCGAAAGGGACCACCAGGTATTCGTAGTGGCCCAACGGGGTATTAAAAGCAGTCTTCCACTCGTCCCCCTCACGGATACGCACCAAGTGATACGCATTCCGGAGGTCGAGCTTGGTGAACGTCACAGCTGGAGAGAGGGCTTCAAAGGCGGTGTTAATGAGGGGAAGAGGGTATTTGTTACGGATGGTGACCTGGTTGAGGCCCCGGTAGTCGATGCAGGGTCGCAGGGAGCCATCCTTCTTCCCAACGAAGAAGAACCCTGCACCGACTGGGGATGAAGAGGGACGGATAATACCCGAAGCGAGGGAGTCGTGGATGTATTCCTCCATGGCTAGTTTCTCCGGTCCAGACAGACTGTAGAGGCGTCCCGATGGCAGTTTAGCTCCAGCCAGTAGGTCAATGGCGCAGTCATACGGCCTGTGAGGAGGTAAGGACAGAGCACGTGATTTAGAAAATACTTGCGCGAGGTCGTGATACTCGCTGGGAACATTCGTTAAATCCGGTATAGGTTGCATGGAACAGGGTTTACTGGGCCCCGGAGGGGGTAGTGCAGAACGGAGACAGCTGGCTAGGCAGTGGGCACTCCACGCCAGGATGCGACCGGCTTTCCAGTCAATATGGGGATTGTGGAGGCGAAGCCAGGTCTGACCTAAAACCAGAGCAGATTGTTGGGAGTTAATCAGTAATAGCTGAATGGACTCCCGATGATTGCCAGATAGAATTAATTGGATAGGAACGGTGGAGTGGGTAACTACCCCCAAACTCCTACCGTCCAGAGCTAGAGCTGAAATGGGTGAAGTGAGACGTTCCGTGGGAATGCCGGCCCTCCTGGCGAAGGTGATATCCATGAAGCTGGCGTCAGCTCCGGAGTCAATTAGGGCCGAAGAAGATAGGGTCTTGTCCCTCCAAAGGAGAGTAGCCTTGAACATGAGGCGGTCCTGGGCAGCATGGTTGGGGACGATGGGGCTCGTCAGTACGCCCAGTCTTACTGGCGAGCCCCTTCTTTTGGGCGAATGGGACAGGAGGCGATCTGATGGCCAGGCTTGCCGCAATAGAAACAGGATCTGGTGCGCTGACGGCGCTGACGCTCCTCGGGATTGACCGCAACTCTGCCCAGTTGCATGGGCTCTTCCTCGGACCCGCCCGTAGGCGCCCGAGATCCAGTGATGGAGTGTGAATGAACATTAGAGACGACGGAGGGCGAATGACGCCCGGAACCTCCTCCCCGCTCCCGGGCCCGGATGCGGAGACGATTATCGATGGCTATAGCGAGGCTGATGAGGCTATTAAGGGAGTTGGATTCCTCCCGAGTGGCAAGCTGGTCCTTGAGTTCCTCGCTGAGAGCTTGGCGGAAAGCCCCCTGGAGGGAGGCGTCATTCCATCCTGACTCCGCGGCGAGGGTACGAAACTGAATGGCCATTTCTGCGACACTGCGGTTGCCTTGGCGAACTTGAAGCAGACGCTGGGTAGCGTCACGTCCACAGGTCGGGTGTTCAAACACACGTCGCATCTCTGCCGTAAAGGCTGCGAAGTTGCTGCATAACGGAGCCTGGCTGTCCCAGATGGATGTAGCCCACTCCAGGGCGCTCCCTCCCAGGCTGCTCATAATGAACGCGATCTTGCTGGAGTCAGAGGCGAAGGAGGAGGGCTGCATCCGAAACACTATGTCACATTTAAGTAGAAATTCACGACATCTCCCCAACCCCCCGCGATATAACTCGGGGTGTTGTACACGGGGCTCACGGCTGGAAGTGGGAGCCGGTGCCTCCGGATGGGGTTCGGGAGAGGAAGGAGTAGGGTTGGCTGGAATCCGTAGTAGCGGTTGGTGGAGCGAAAGTTGGGATACTTGCTCCGTGATGCCCCTAACTACTTCCAGCACATCATCCAAACGGCGACCCTGTTGGTCGCTGATCGCAGTTTGGCAGGAGAAGGCGTGGCGAATCTGTTCCAGATCGGCTGGGTCCATATTGTTGGCCAGTTCGTTCTGTTACGATCCTGATACGGGACGAACCCAAGTGCAACGACCAGGAGACAGATTACAGAAAGTGGAACTTTATTAAGCGTTGGGGTGGTCCCAAAGCTGTACACGGGAGCAAAACAGGTTAGTTAGTTAACACAGGATAGCGTCCAACTGAGGACTGCTCCAAGCCGGAGCTGGACTTGAAGAAACACGGAACTGTTCCAAGCCGGAACTGGACTTGAACGGAGGTGTCTAAAACACCGGAACTGGACTGGAACTGGACTGGAACTGGACTGGAAACCGGATCAGAACTGGACTGGAAACTGGACTGGGAACTGGACTGGAAACTGGACCGGGAGGTCCACTCAGGAAACGGGAACGGCACGGAACTTGTTCCAAGCCGGAACTGGACTTGAACGGAGGTGTATGAAACACCGGACCTGGACTGGAACTGGACTGGAAACTGGACCGGAAGGTCCACTCAGGAACACAGGGGACGGCACGGAACTTGTTCCAAGCCGGAACTGGACTTGAACGGAGGTGTCTAAAACACCGGAACTGGACTGGAACTGGACTGGAAGCTGGACCGGAAGGTCCACTCAGGAACCCAGGGGACGGCACGGAACTTGTTCCAAGCCGGAACTGGACTTGAACGGAGGTGTCTAAAACACCGGAACTGGACTGGAACTGGACTGGAAACTGGACTGGAGCTGGACTGGAAACTGGATCGGAACTGGGCTGGAACAGGACTGGAAACTGGACCGGGTAGCTTGAGTAACCGGGCAGAAAGCAGAGGTTAAAGGCAGGGTGTTGTGACAGGACTGTAGCTGGTGAATGCACCGCCGAGTTGGAAGGTGCGGCGTAGCTCGGGCAATACTGGCGTAAGCCGGCTGGCATGCAGAGGTCCTGGTACCGCAACACGAGTACGGGAGGTACGTAACACGGGGAGGACAAACACAGCTGCGGGAAGACTGGAACTGCGGCGTCTGGAGGTTTTGAAGGGAAACAGGTAAATGCATGCAGCAGCGAAAGATTAGCAGAGATAGCTACCAGTCAGGAAACCAGGCGAACAGGTATGAACCAGCAGGCTCACAAACACTGGACCAGAAACGGGATACGAAACAAACACGGTAGGTTAGTCAACGAACTGGCGCTGAATAGCAGCCAGCCAGGGGTTTAAATGGTGCAGGAAGTGAAGGAGAAAACGAGAAACAGGTGTGATGTTAAATCAGGAGTGATTGCCGAAGCACAGCAGTGAGGAATGTGAGTAACGAGAGGGGCGAGTGATAGGCGGAAGCTAAAGTGGAAAATGAAACCAAAAGTACCCGAGGGAGACGCCCAGTCCACAGCCAGGAGGGAAACACGGACAACATGGAAAACGGACAGGACGGGAACGGAACGTTACACAACTCCTACTGACCAACTAATTCATATCAGCAGTATATGAAGTCCTATTAGCTCTGTGTTGCTATTGTAACCGTGCAAAACCCAGTGAAATACTGTACGTGTATAGGCTGTATGTTGTTATACATAATTGATCTGTGGTCACATTTTAATGGCTGCAACTAATTATCATGTAATTCCACTAAAGAAAGAAAAAATATTTGCTAAAGAAAGAAAACATATTTGCTTGCTGAGTATGCTTAATTCATGGATGTGGAAAGATTGTTCACATTGTTGGGAAAAGCTGTCTTGTGAAGTGCCTTGTGTACAGTATTTCAACAAAGCTCTTGCCTTTGTCCCAATTGTTTTAAGGCACTCTAAAGCCTATTGTAATTCAGTGATTGATGCTAACGGCCAGGCATTATTCACATTAATATTTGAATACATTATAGCATATACTACAGGGTTATCTTTTGTAATGCACAGCATCACTGTGGAAATGAAGATAACACTAAATATTCTAAATAAAAGTATATTTTGAACCCCCACACAATATTATTATTATGTTCCCTGTGGATGTGTTGTTAACTTTGTGGATATTCTCAAAGGATCTAATAAGCAGCATGGCATACTCTCACAATGGAAAGTAAGGTGATCTAGTATGTTGAAAAACAGAAGAAGAAACTGGAAGCCACAGGTGGCCATCTTGTGTCTCCAGCTGCAATCATTCCACTCACGTTGTGCAACTTTGCATACAAAGAGTCAGGTGCAAAGGGGCGTTATAGACCTGCTTGAAAATGGCTTTGTGTCTCATAACTGGCAACATGAGTCATGCAACAAAAGCGCAGCTGTTCAGGGGTTTAGCAAAAGAGGAAAAGCAAACCCATGGACCTCAGGCCGCCGCTTTTCTTCCTTCACTTTTCAAGTGTAAGAACTGTTCTGTGTCCCCACCCCCACACACACGCACACGCACGCACACTTTATTTTGCTCAAACGTAATTTAATAATTTACTGTGACTATCAGAATACAGTCTGATAGTATCTTATATCTTATTATCCATATAATAAGATATGATGGATATCTGAAGTTAACAATTTGTTCAAGACTATTTCCAGAATGAACATAATGATGTTGTGCTATCCAATCTCTTCCCACTGGGACTCCACTTCACTTGATTATTTGTCTTTTGTATACAAAAGACACCTTTCAAAACGCAGCAGGTATTTTGCTCAGCATGTACTTTCCTCTAGTAAAAATTGTGGGGGTGCAATTAAAAAAAAAAAGAAAAAAAAGTAAAATATAACTGAAGCCAGTACAATGACCGTAACACAGTCTTTTTATGAAGGCAGTGCCAACACTGTAGCATATCTGTATCTACGAGTGAAGGCCCTACAGATAGGAACATATTGTTAGTTTGAGTAAATGCAATACAAGGAAAAAAAAGGATATTGTGCCTGCATCATATGGACTGCCTTATCTGAGGCCATTAGAAATGTTTATGTTGCTCTGTGCCCTGTACTAAAAGCACTGCATATATACAGGTATTACATAGAGTAGTTAACTGTTTACCAACTAACCCCCATGTATAACCCCACTTATAACGGCATATATGTGTAATTCAGATACAGGTAATTGATCATTTCTTGTGATTTTTTGACAGCAGCATAACTCCTCTTAATTTCCTCCTGTTAATTTAGACCTCTTTTTTTTTCTTCAGTTGAAGATTTGTTTTTATTTCTGAATTTAGAAAGTTTCCTGTTTCCCCCTCAGAAAAAGGGTAAAGTAAAGAAGGGCTTGTTCTAGTTGTTTATAATCATCATGGCTTTGCTTTTACTTGATGGTAGCAGTACCCTTAAGCTACTTTTTTTTTGCTAGTAGTCACTGTAGAAAAAAGCCCATGGTAGTTCAGGTTTATTTAGCAACTGACTCATCCCTGACTGACTGACTCACAAGTGCAATGACATTTGCCATCCCGGATTGCATGATTCACTGAATGTGTCCTGGCATCTGATCGCAAGCTTGTTGCCTCCTGATATGACACCTAGGTGTGAAACGAGGTGCGATGAATTAATCTGGTTTCTTAAGATTCTTTTACTGCCCTATAGCTCCTGGACTAGTATATACGTATGTAGATAATCTCAGCTACTGTAATTTCAGTTTTAAATTAAATTCTCAGCCTGCAAATATACCATTAAGAATCACATTTTTCCTTTAAGATAAAGCTGTGCTCCCTACATAAATTAGCTGTGTGAAAGGAGATTGATTATTCTGTTGAAAACATTGGACTGCCAACAATTGGCAATATCTAACAGATGTAGCTCAGATCTTACTTAATACATTCTCTGCTCCATTTTTCAGGGAAATCACAATACTTCAAACCCGTTTTACTGCGCCACAATGCTCGGCGCTGGGAAATTTGACTGTTAAAAATACATAAATAAATAAAACTAAAAATCTTAACACTGCATACATAAATAAAATTCAACACTATTTGAAGACAAATGGGCTAGACTTAATCATGCAGTTCTTATTGGAACCTTTCTGTTTTATGGTTTTAGATTAGTTAAATTATTTGTGGGTAGAATAGCATAAGCAGTTATGACTGGTTTAGACTGCTGAAACTGGTGTAGTATGCATGCAAAAATATGTTTTCACCTCTTTGGCATATTCTGCATTTACAGTGTATTTTGAAGAGTGATTTTTTAAAAGAAAGTATAGAGTATTCTGGGGGCGATTGTAACAGGGGTCAATTGTAACACAATTTTTTGTTACAATTGCCCCCAACCCTGAACACATGAAACTAGCTAGCTTGCTGGATAGAATCTCAGCTCGAGCTTGTTTCAGATTGGTGCAATTTTATGGTGTTGCAATTGCCCCCTGTTACAATTGCCCCCAGAATACTCTACAGTATATTTGAAAAGTAGTGTTGTACAGTAGTCCTTGCGATCATAAGAAGTTTCATTGCCCTTTGTTTGTACAAATAGTGTGATATGCCACAGATGTGTGTGATCTTTCTCACACTATTTTCTTTACCCATTTTTTAAATTATCATTTCCCATTAACTCATACATTTTTGTCCTCTGAAATGTGCCTCATAGATTTCTTAGAATTTCTTAAATAGGACCTTTTACCAGCCCTGTACAGTAGCAAAGTGATTGCTTCAATTGTCAACACACAGATTTACTGAAAACAATGTTTTATATTTGAAGAAATTAAATGCAGTTTGGATTTTCTCAGGTTTAACAAACTAATGTTATGACTAAATGTGTACATGTACCATATATTAATTTGAAAATTAATATGCCAAACTAAATTAATCAGATAATTTCACACCTAAAAGCCACATTGCTGTTTCATATATGGTGATTGCATTGTGCCATTTAGTCTAATGCAATATTAATAAACTACCTCATAAAATGTAGTCATTGACCTATTTTTGAAAAGCTCCCTCAACAGTGTCTTGAAATTATACTGCATTTCCAAGAAGTCTTTCTTCCATGAAGTGACTGGTTGTTTCTCATCAAAGATATGTAAATTAACACTGTTTGTAAATGCCTTTATGAATTTTGATTTGCATTCAAGTATCATGTACAATAATATTCCAAACATCACAGAATATAGAATATGCATGATTTCCACAGGCAGTATTGACTATTTCCCTAATTACAGGTAGAAATAATTTGAAATGCTTTCATATTAGCATGGCTGAACTAATTTTAGCTATGGGAGAGAGAAATAATTGTTCAGACAACAAAAGTGCATTTTATTTCTGTATGCCTTTTTCCTATATATATATATATATATATATATACAGAGCCCTCCACTATTATTGGCACCCCTGGTAAAGATGAGTAAAAAGGGTTATAAAAAAATCACTGTTTGGTGAATTAGCTTAATCTCACACTGAACAAATTAGAAAATCCAACCTTTAATTGAAGTATATTTATTATGAGAAAAAAAAATCCCTCATCAAGAAATAATTATTTTCCACAATTATTGGCACACCTGCATTTATATATATATATATATATATAGAATAAAGTAATCATTTTAAATATTTGGTCGCATATCCTTTGCATGTCATGACTTCCTGATGTCTGTGACAACAACATCAAAAGACTCTTGATATCTTATTTTCTGGTACTCTTACAAGCGATACTATAACGTCTCTTCATTTGAATGGATCTCTATGGGAATTCGGGGGTGGGACTAGATTTAGCTGTAAATTATGCTGGAACAGTATTGAATACTTGGTTGATAAAATGGCTGTAAGTCATCAAGGGTCTGAGGTGTCAGACGAGCCTCAAACCATCACTCTGCTGCCAGATATGCATTAGATATGGATTGTTTCTCCTGACAAAATTTCCTATTGAACTCTATGGAAAAATAAGTCAGGAGAAGAAACCCTTCAAGTTATATATAGTATATGGCTGAAAGACTGACTGGAATAATGACAGAGATCAGGGCAAGTAGATAACTTTGAGAACTGTAGGGAGCTCCTTGGTTACATATTATCTATTAAAACAGTTCAGTCTAGGGTTAAGAATTGCTCTGAAATAAATAAATAAAAATGAGGGTTGGCCAAGTTGGGAAAAGAATGATGAATCTAGCTTAGAGGATATGCCACTACCAGTGGGGTTAATGTAACTCCGGTTGATACAGGCAGGACTTGTGTTAAATTGTCTGCATGTTTCTGATTGGAATATAGTGACTACTCCCCTTCTCCATCTGCTTGCTTAATCTGTGACCCACTTACTCCACATGAGGTTCACCCTCTGCAGTCAAAACAGAGGGTGGCTTGAAGGATGTCAATAAAATACACAATCAAATGGAAAGTAACTTTGGGGGCTTTGGCAAGTCCTTTAGTCATTAATGTGCATTTGTTGAAGCTCTAGCTATCTCTATTTCTATCTCTATTCCCACCCAATGTTAAAAGTTGTCTTTGTAATTAACTGTTTGAAAATGACATTTACTCAATTTCGTAAGTAATCAGACTAACAAGTGTAAATTATTGGCTTACAATATATATTTTCTATTTTATATATCTCTGTTAACACTAATCAATCCACTGTTGTCTGATGTCTGGTGTGCTTTGCTGCCAAAATCACATGCCAGCCCAGAGTTATTAGCCACACAAACAAATCAGTTTAAGACTAAAGTTATCATACTTCTTCATAACAGGTCATGACATGACTGACAACAGTATACTGCCTCTCCTACTGCTCATTCACGCATGCAGGCAAACAGGCATGCATGAATGAGCAGTAGGAGAGGCAGTATATGAACTAATTTTGGCTTGCACTGTAGGCAACATGCAACACTCTACAGGGGGTTCTCTTTGTCGGCCATGTTCTGTGCCTGAAACATTTGCCTGGAAGGCTTCCCTGAGTTTCATGGAGAAAACCCGCTGCATTGTGGCTAAAGGGGTATAATCATGGGTGGTATAATCACAGTGTTACCAGTGGCCGGAAGGGTCACAAATGCTCCCAAGTGGAACAATGCTATTGTGAAAGCTGACTTGTGCATGCCATTTGATCTAGCTTTGCCTGTCAAGAAGGAGGGAGGGAATGTATATTTCCCATGAGGAAACGGAAACACAGACTCGGGAAAATACTCAGTAATGCCAGAAACAAGCGTCTAATCGCACATGTGTGAAGTCAGTAGTTCATTTCTCAGCCTTCTCTTTAATTAGGCTATATTGTTTTGTATGAGTGTATGGATCGCCATCTACGGAGGGCATGATAAATTCACAGAAATTCCGGTTTCTCGCAGTAATTTTCTCATTACATATGTAAATTCTGTTCATCTTGCCCACGGTCTCATTGTGCTTAGTGGAATAAGGCTTTTCTTACCTACCAAAAATAAATAAATAAAAAAGCACTAGCAAAGCAGCAGTTGCAAAAGTTGCATGAGAGCTTCAAGCAGAAATGAGCTTTGGTGTGACCTGTCCTCACTCTGAACAGTGGGGGGTTTAGGGAAGGGCCCAGAGCATAATTGTTCTGATGTTTCCACCACTGAGGGGCGAGAGAGAGCAGAAGTCTGCCACCTGTCTGCCCTAGGAAGCCATGGAGGAGGGGGGGGGGGGGGGGGGGGGCAGATGAGGCACCAAGCTGAAGGGCCTGGAGAGGGAGCGTTTTGGGAATGGCAGGGCGGATGTGCCAGCAGGGGAGGGAAAATCAGAGGAGCTGCAGAAGTGGGACGATGCAGAGCAGAGGTTCAGAATTAGCAGAGAGGGGACCAGATGGCTAATGGAGCAAAGGGCTGCCATGGGAATCAGCCTAAGTATGGGTCTACAGAGCACAGCATGGGAATCAGCCAAAGTATGGGTGGCTCTACAGAACACAGCATGCAAATCAGCTTAAGTATGGATCCACAGAACACAGCATGCGAATCAGCTTAAGTATGGATCCACAGAACACAGCATGCAAATCAGCTTAAGTATGGATCCATAGAACACAGCATACGAATCAGCTTAAGTATGGATCCACAGAACACAGCATGCGAATCAGCTTAAGTATGGATCCATAGAACACAGCATGCAAATCAGCTTAAGTATGGATCCACAGAACACAGCATTCAAATCAGCTTAAGTATGGATCCACAGAACACAGCATGCGAATCAGCTTAAGTATGGATCCACAAAACACAGCATGCGAATCAGCTTAAGTATGGATCCACAGAACACAGCATGTGAATCAGCTTAAGTATGGATCCACAAAACACAGCATGCGAATCAGCTTAAGTATGGATCCATAGAACACAGCATGCGAATCAGCTTAAGTATGAATCCACAGAGCACAGCATGCGAATCAGCCTAAGTGTGGATCCACGGAGCACAGCAAGTGAATCAGCTTAAGTGTGGATTCACAAACCACTGCATGTGATTGGTCCAGGGCACAGGTCCGCAGAGCACGGCAGGGGAATATGCAAGGCAAGAAACGAGAGAGAGAAAATGTGGAGCCTTGGTCTCATTTGTTTTGGAGGAGGGACAGCCATACAGCCAATGTTCTTAGAGCCCAAAGAGGACGAAGGAGTTAACAGCACCAAATTAAAGCAATTTACAGGCTGTAGGCTGTGTTCCATCAGTCAATCCATATTGTTAAACGTTTATGAATTTAATCCAGGTAACACATTTTAAATGGCTTAGTGCTCTTTCAACACAAGTGTGTGCAAGTGCACATTTTAATTATTGAAATGATACGATCCTAATTTAGAGTGCAGTTGGCTTTCGAAATATCTTTATTGACATTTAGCAGACACTCTTATCCAGAGCAACTAAAAATGCAAGCACAAATTCTAAGATCAGGGTGCAGTAATTCCCTGTAAACTATGATTTGAGAATCTGTAACCTTTGCCGCTTTAATACGAATCAGGAATGTGGAGAAGGTTGGAAGATGTAAAAACCTGTGCAGGAAAGGTGAAATGATATTTGCTGTTGTAAGTGGTTTGGTGAAGAACCCATCAAAACATATTTATGCCTTTCCAATCTTTGAGGCCCTGTCTGTCATACGGTTACAAAAATATAGCAGTCCTTCTTCACAGGATATAGCATCACTATGAATATCAATGTAGAAGCTAAGCTATACTTTATCCCTGTGTAATACATGAATTTTACTCACCACCACCACCAAGTTATCAATTGATAGATCTTCTAACAGACAAACAGAGAAACAAAATGAGTGGAGAAAAGAATCACACAAATTGCAGTCTGTCCTCAGCCTTTATGATTTACAAAAGTATTCTTAAACAAGTAAGGATAATTCATCTGTTCTGTTTGCATCAAATTGTAGGTTCTGGAGGTGCCAATTTGTGGCTAAATCCATATTGTTAATAACTACAAGCGACCTCCAAGTACTCAATGCACAGATGTATTATTACTGCTATTTCTGTAATCCGTATAATTTCAAGTCACCCAGGAGAAACCATGGTGCTAGTTAATTCCATGAAAAAGTTACAGAAGCAAAGATTTTTTTACAGATGCCAAATTTGGTCAATCCTCACCTATTTAGATACTGTTCTATTGAAGGCGTTATAACTGGTAACAGGTGTGAGCATCACAGACACTTGGAAAATGGCTTAAATGAAGCTAGACGGTTGTTCCATTTACGAAACTAACTTAGTTTATTTTCATAATTTAGGTAAAATAAAGTGCCATAAATGTAAATAAATATTGGAAAAATGCAACAAAAAAAAGTTTAAATTATCTTGCGTTTTCTGTTTGCATAAAACTATAGTGATACAACTAAAAATGCAAATGGTTGGCTTGTTTTGGTTGGCTTGTTTTGTTCGAGACATCAGATGAGACATTATAAGCTTATGATTTCCTCTATTGGATAAAATAGCTGTCAATCAAACCAGAATTAACTGGAATGCGTAACTGCACAATCTACTGGTGGGGTTTTACACATAGACGTTTTAGATATTGTACTAGCATTATAAAGGGGTGTGCATTTCTCAAGCTGATTATCCAAGACAATAAATTACCACTGAATATTGAAAGGACATCTTTATGCGTAAAACCAATGGTTGGATTGTATATTTATTTAATATTTAGTAGCAGATATTGATAGTAGCATGACGTAGTATAATTACACAAGAATTTCACTTGTTTATGTTGCTATTGAGTGAGCAGGGTTTTTTACCGCTGTATTGACATAAGTTCAGGCTATTGTTGGTTTTATCTTGTTGATATGAAAAAATATTTTTATAAACTCCCAGATAGACACTATTGTCCACTGTTTCACGCTTGGGTGAGTATAGTTGCAGGTGAGACTGGGTGGCGGGTTGCTTGTTATAGGGACACGCTATGTGACGAGAGTGGCACATAGAAACTCCATATTCGTCATAGTTGTCAAAAAGAGTGGTCTAATAAAGCTAGACCAAAGATTTTGGTGTTTCCACTCATGGTTTGGTTGCAGGAGCAATGAATATCTCAGTTGAGAAATCTCAAAGTGCCGGCGGCATGGCCACTAGGGGGTCTGCGCAAATGGGTTTAAACTGTGGAACTCTGCAAGAACTAACACCATGCCACAGGTTTATCAGAATAACCACAACAAATTCTAATGTCACAACCACACTAAACTACCAGATATTTTTAACAGATTTCTACCAGATTGCAGTTTGTTTTTATTTGGAGAGAAAATTAAGAGAGGAAATTTTGGAGTATTTTACATTTAGATAACTTATTTTGTTTACTGATAAGCTCATATCTGTACCCCAGCTCACTTTGCCAACATAGTTTGTGGGAAGCCAAATAGTTTCACAGGCCTCCAGAGCTGAAATATAACACTTTCCACAGATAATTACTTGGTCTCCTTTAGAATATGATCGATAGCACATAATTAATGTGGGATTTTAGTTCTGTTTTAATTAAAGATTTATCTGGGTTTTTAATATAATAATCAAGCTAGTTAGTGCATATTAAAATGATGCCAATAGCTGAAAAAAAGATCCAATTAAAACACAATTTAAATGCATTCAGTTTTAAAGTGGTTATCCATTTTAGAGTTTGCTTTTTCTTTCTAATACATAATGAATTGCATTGATTCCTGGCTGTAAATTAAAAGATGTTTGAATATTGTCCGATTTAAAGAAGTCCGCTTGAATTGGATCTAATTCCTGTGCAATTCCAGGCCAGCATATGTTGCAAATTTTCACGATAATATCATTATTTATCATTCAATTTTGTAATATTTATTACACTGGTCAAATGTGTAATTGTCTTTGGAGGGGGTTCATCACAGGCCACCCACGTGCATACAGAATAATTTCATATTCATCAAAAAGGAGAACAAAATTGAGCATGGAAATTTTCATTCATAATTTGGCTCTCGAGCTAGAATGCACATTTTGTTTCATTAAATAATGCAGCTGGGATATTAATAAAGCTTGCCCTCAGTTTGAATGTTTTTATAACACTATTACAGGAATGCAATGAGGACGATGCCAATTTTGAGAGTAAGTTAGGCAGCATGAGAGGGAAGTAATTTTTTCTGGATTCAGCTTAGTCCATATTACATTTCAAATGCTGACAAACACAATGCACGGATATAATAAACACGTTCTCTCTCTCTTTCTCTCACACTCACACGCGCACGCACGCACGCACGCACTTCTTTCTGGCTATTCACTGCACCACAGCATTGATATATCATATACTCTTTTGATGAGTTTGTAATAATAATAATAATAATAATAACAATAATTAATCAAATGTTACTAGATTACATTTTTTCATGGGGTGGCCCATTGGTTTTGTGGGGCCAGTAGTAGTACCATCGCCTCACAGCAACTAGGTACTGTGTTCATCCCAATTTTGTCACGCCTTGTTTATTTTTACCCCATGAACACCTTTATTTATTTTTTTTACGTTGGCCCAGTACAAAATGTATTGCATCTTTTCTTTATTACATCTGTGGATGTAATAAAGTGGGGTGGCACGGTGGTGCAGTGGGCAGCACTGTTGCCTCACAGCAAGAAGGTTTGAATCCCGGCTTAGAGCGTTTCTGTGTGGAGTTTGCATGTTCTCCCCGTGTCCGCGTGGGTTTCCTCCGGGTACTCTGGTTTCCTCCCACAGTCCAAAGACATGCAGGTTAGGTGAATTGGGGACTCTAAATTGCCCATAGGTATGAGTGTGTGAGTGAATGGTGTGTGTGCCCTGTGAAGGATTGGCGACCTGTCCAGGGTGTATTCCTGCATCTCGCCCAGTGTATGCTGGGATAGGCGACCCTGACCAGGAATAAGTGGGTTAGATAATGGATGGATGGATGTAATAAAGTTACATCCACAGAACCTTGGAAGTTGTGCAGAGGTGTTATTGTAATCAGTTACGTAATTAGCATAATTTCTTTTACAGTGCAGGAAAAGGCACTTATTACCACAAACTACAGATTACGTAATGGAACTTTAAGTCTAAATATAAGAGAAAAAAAAACATTACAGTTGGATGGAACATCTGCATGTCACAAAAAAAAAAGAAAAAAGAACTACCTTATAAGAGAGGGAACAGGCTTCTACAGCAAAATTTGTGGGGGAAAAAAAGTTACATTTCCAAGGAGCGGCTGCCGGGTGCTGGAATAGATGGCACAGCCAGCTGGCAAGAGGATGCTGAATGGAGAGGTCTGGTTGGAGTGTATGGTGTGATCACTGTGCGAAGATAGGAAGGCGCAGTACCATTTGCTGCTTGGGATGTCAGTGTGAGTGATTTTAATTGAATGCGGGCCAGCCACCCTTCACTGCAGTAGCCAGTGAAGGGTGTTAAAAAGGGGCTTGGTGTGTGTCATTTTAGGCAGGTTGAAGACCAGGTGGGCCGATCCTCTCTTCCTTGGTGATGCTACAGTACACATAGTTATCCACCTCACAGAGGGTCTGCTGGCTTGAACTGGCACGGTCATGATTTCATACCCAGCATATGAACGCAGCTTGAGCATCCCAGCATCATTAATTTCCTGTTTAAGGTGCAGCGATTACATCCGATAAGCAAATATTTTCTTTTCCTGCATACAACATAACGGTGCTCATCTGGAAAGTTGTTTTTCTTTTTTTTTTTTGTATTTTTTGAATAATAATAAAAAGTCAGCGTTGACATTTGTGCAGGTGGGAAAGGACTGCAGAAGGAAGATCATGTGTATACTATTTAGCGTTGCAAAATTATACAGCACATTACATTTTCAGAATTCCAATTGCCCGTGTTATTTAAGCTTCTGCTATTAGACTGGAATATCATGTCATAGCAAGGTCAAAGCCATTAAGGAGAATACACTAACCTTCTCACAAACTGAATTTAACCAGCTCAGATTATGCTAATGAAATGCAGTGTTCTATTACCTTACCTTTGTATTACCTATTTTTGTGAATAGATTTCAAGTTTTATATGATGTACAACAAATGACAATAATTGAGGTCCAAGGCAGAATCTATTCAACTTTTCATCTGACTTCTAGTAAATTAAAATACGATGTAAATTAAAAAAGGCCAAACTTTAAAAAATATATAAATAGAACATGTTTTATTTTCCATGAAAGATTTAGAAGGAATACCCATATGGGAGAATCACTCATTTAAAAATCTAAACTAATCTAATTAAATCTATCAAGTATTGCATTGGAGTGAGATTTTTTTTAAATGAAATTTTCTCACCTGATATTATCTTCAGAAGGAGAATTTGCATTGCTCCAAACCTCTCCGAAACTAATGTTCAGCATTCATTTGTATCGGCTGATTTGATTTGGCAATAGGGAAAAGCTAATATCCAGGTATATAAATTGACATTATGAAGATTGCTACTGCAGCTATATTTACCAGATTATGTTTGTAAGTGTATGACCAGGATAGTATGCACAGGCCATTTTGAATTTAGATGAATCACAAGGATATGGCCTCCGTTCTGAAAATTGACTATATTTGAAGTGAGACATTTTTATTGCAATTGTTTAACTGACAAATAAAAAGTCACAGCATCGCATGAAAATTATCCATCTGTGTAATTTTCTTTTTCTGTTATGCTAATATTTCATTCATAGGAATGAAATCCTATTTATTTCAGTTAAGGGCTATGCCTATTGTGTTGGCATACTGCTGATGTGACATACACATGCAATAGAGAAGACCGTGAGAAACAGGAGGGAACATTTCTAATGCATTGTGTTCAATGAAGCATTTTTCCCTGCTGAAACACTGTTCTCTCTGTTAATATGAACAGAATGGAGCACTGCAGTATATATATATATATAAAAAAAATAATAATGAAAATTTTTTTTTACAGAAGGGGGGGGGGGGGGGGGATGTGTGAGCGTGCAGTATAATTATTAATTATATAATACAATGAAACGCAACAAACTACATTAGCCTACATTAATTAAGGTTACATATTTATTTCAGTTAGGTTACTGAATATTTTGAACAAATTTCTCAGGTTTAGCTTTAAGATGAACATTTAATACATTAGCCTAATTCAAATATCAATGATATCTCAGCTTAATAAAAATCCAATGCAAAAAAGTCCAATCAATTACTACTGTATATTCTAACCATTTCCTTTTACAGTGTCCTATTCGCACTGTGATTGTCGTAGGCTCGTGTTTAGAAGTGCTGATCTGGTGTCGACTTTGACAACTGAGTGAGGCGATAGCATAGACATGGGGAAGATTTTCCTCGGTCAACTCTCAAGTACCGACGTAGGCGTCTGCTTGCGCGTGTGGCGAAATGCTTTGCCAGGAATGGAAGAGAAATGTGAGGACATTTCATAAAATAAAGTCAAGTTTACGATCGTGACCTAACGTACTCCAACAGCAGTCTCTAACGATGCAAAAGCACGTAAGATATAAACACTTGACAGTGAAAACCGTGTAGCATCCGCGTTATCAGCTCGATTGGTGGGCGGCTACTCATTATTAGTGGGTGCCCCCCCCCCCAGTAATATCTATGGTAGGGGAAACACTGTGCGTATTCATTACACATATCTAATATAGAGAGAAACTGTGAGACAGAGGTAGTTTGTACATGTATATGATATAATTTTGAATATAATATAATTCATATGGTATTAAACCATATAAGATTAAAGTCCTCAAAGACCTGTATAAAATTAATGTAGTCTTATTGACTTACAGATTAAGTAACTAAGTAAGTAATTAAGACTGTTTTAACTAAATGTATAAACATAATTATGGTTCCCATTTTAGTTCTGCAAATTTTCAGATGTCACTGACAGCTTTTATATATGATGCAATGTGTTTACATTAGTTATAATCAAATGCTCAATACAAGATGAGTGGAATGTGTTTTTGGTGATCCATCAGTGGATTATCATAATCGTGCATACAGCCAGCTCTTACCAGATCTTCCCTGCCACTAGAGTGGAACAAGCTAGTGCCATTTGTAGTGACAGGAGACTTCAACCCTGGAACATCTGTCCTTAATTTGACGTCCACGTGTTAATGCAAGTGCTGCATTTTCCTCCCAGGTGTAGGCTGTTTGGTGAGTTAACGTTGGTGATCGCAGAACTCAAACAAAACTGCGTTTATAAACAAAGAAAAAAGAAAAATAAATCACCCGTTCGTCAAAGTTAAGGTTGAATGTTTATCCAGCCCTATGCTATAGGACTGTTTCCTTTCTGATAGGATTTTTTAGACTTGTCCAGTCTATATGCCAAAGGGAGTTTGCGTACAATTTAGTTGATTTGTTGATTATTAATTCACTATTTTACGAAATATGCAAAAATATATTGATCCTCACGCATTTGTGGCAGCACCTCTTTGAGCCAGTGTGGAATAAAGAAAATTGGTGGTAAAGTTGAAATGAGCGATCCTTCCAAGAATCGGCAAGCAAATAACACCTGCTTAGCTATTAGAGCCAGAGAACCTAGAATGTGTTCCCAATGGGCTTATTAAACACATTTAAGGACCCCTTTCACTGCTGGGTTATTTGAAACACTACGTTCAGTAGATAGGACGGGTAAAAAAGAACTAAAGCACTCTGGAGCAAGAAAGAGAATGAAAGTCAACACTCAAAGACTCCATAACTGCTGAGGGAGGCAGTGTAATGCGGGGGATGAGGAAAGGCACTTGCAACTGTGATTGCAGGCTTAAATCCCAAATGGGGTATTGCAGTAGTACCCCTGAGCAAGGTACTTGAACTGAAATGCTTCAGTGAACATTCAACTGTATCGGTGGATTATGGGTAAAAGTCAGGGTCTCAATTGATTCATAATTAACCAATCATTTGTGAATTGTGTTAATTGTAATTTACAAAAAAAGAAGTTATGAAATCCCATTTAACCTGCAAACTTCAAGTCAAACTCCCAACAGACGATAAGCTTTTCTTCGTGTAGAAATGCTTTTGATAAGTTATTGCATTGCAAAGTACAGTAGTTATTTTCACTATGTATCTTACCCATAAGAATGCTTCTGTGCAATGCAAAGCTTGACATTCAGGAAGAATGCATTCACATCATCAAATGATAAGGCCAAATTTCATTCTGGCAGGCTGGTGCAATTGGAACGAAGCAACTGTCTTCAAATGACCAAGATAGACAGTACATATTGCTAGCATGCAAATCTATTTAGTAAAATTAGATTTTAATTGTAATGATGAACTGTGCATTAGCAAGTGTAATTTGACGTAATTTAACTTAACATCAAATGACCTCAAACAGTTAGTGGTAATGGTATATTAATGGATGGTAATAACTTAGCCTATTGTGACTGACCCAAAATAAATGACAAAAAATGACATGTAATTTTATAAAGCTGTCAAAAAGCTGTCTATTTTTAGTCTTAGTCTTCTCAAATGTGACTTCCTTAAAAGAACACCAGTTCAAAGCTGAATTACAAAGATATGATGTCTGCTTGTGGAGAAAAAACATACTAAACAGTTATCCTTGGGGATTGGGACCGTGTGTGACTGCGTCTCAAAAGGGGGAATATGACAAATTTACGGAGAGAGATTAGTCGCCACTCTGGTGAAATGGGCTTCTACGGTCTGTCTCAGCTGTGCATGAAGTGCACTCCTCTTGCATTCAGTGAAAATAGTGAAATTGTGTGAAAATAAGCAGTAGCTGTTCAGAGCCTGCTGCACCTGCCTGTCGGTCATCTTGCGAACTGATGGAGGATGCTGCAGCGATAAGGCGAGCTTAAAAATATGATTAGACATCCCAGACATAAAAAAATAAAAAAAGGCTTTAAAAAAGAGTGAATGTACCTGTACTGAAATGAGGTGGAACATGTACCGGTGTGGTGGGTTTGTTGTTGGTGCAGAGCGGGACAGAGATTAGTCTGCAACATGGATATCTGAACGGTTACAATCGACATACAGGGGATAAGCTGTAAGACATCAGTCAGTTTGGGTGTGAGAGCGCATTTGCATTTTCAAAGCGTGTGAGTGCATTTGTGCGCGCGTGTGTGCGTGAGCGCGCGCGTGCCTGTGTCTGTGTGTGTGTCTGTGTCTGTGTCCGTGTCCTTGTCCACATGCGTGCGTGCACGTGTGTGTGTGTGTGTCAGTGAGAGAGAGAGAGAGAGAGAGCGAGAAGGAGCGTCAGGCTGCAGTCTCCCGTATGCCTGTGAGAGGACGCATCTGTGTAACGAGGTGGCGCAGTGCAGCTGTGTCCTTGTTCATTCTTCTTCTTCAGCACGTGGGCGATAGGAGTGCTCTCCTGGCCTCGCGGTGCTGCCTGCAGGCACGGTGCAGCGAACCTGACGGCGCAGGACACGCTTCTCCAGTAATCGCGCTCCTAATTTGCTCTGCGTTTATAGTGGCCGTGTTTATCGCTGCTATTCCGCATCACGACGCCTCCGATCAACACTCGCGCGGCACGCTGCGGGACAGGCCGATTTAAAGTGATTGCGACGGTGCGACGCTCGTATTGTCCTTCCCTAGTCCCGAGCCACTGTCGATGGGCTGTGTGAGAAGCAGCTTGCTGCGAGCGCCGCAGGTAGGCAACTTCCAGTCCCAAACATCACTCTGGCGCACAAGCACGGTCATGTCCATTGGCAGACCTCACAGATTGTCCTTTACTGTTTTTTTTTGTTTACTAGACTGTAAAAGCATGAAATCACAGGGATTATTCTTCCCAGATGTGATTCCGAGGACGGTGTTGTTCACTTCAAACATCACTTTGAAACCTGTTCCCTGTTACCTGAACACAAGCACTGGCCTGCGCCAAATAAATATATATATAAATAAATATGGCTTTGAGTTATTTTTGGAATTCTGTTTATTGAAAGTACCTCTGCTTGCTTAAACTGGGTCATTCCTGTCTGGAAGTTGTGAGGTAAGCCGCACATTTTGATTCTTGAGTCAAAACTATATTTTCCCCGCTCTCTTCTGAACTGAGGGGACACATATATCGGCATACATACAGTACATACGTATATATATATATATATATATATATATATATATATATATATATATATATATATATATATGTGCTGACCAGTGGCAACCAGGCTGACTGAGCAATGCAGAATGAAATGAAGACTTTTTTTGTTGTTTTGTTGTTATATATATATATGTGGCTGCAATGTGCCTTTCTGTCCAAAAATTATTATTATATATAATTTCAAAGAGCATGCTGTCCGTATGGAGCACCAGCTGCTCAAAACAGAACACCACTTAACACAGATGGTTTTATAAAAGGAACGCAATTAAGAGTCTTAAATAAATAAATTATATATATATATATATATATATATATATATATATATATATATGTATATATACAGTATATATATAACTGCATATCTAATAATGTGCCAGACCAATTTGTAGGTTCTGCACCTGTACCTTTTTTCCCCTGATTATCTGACTGATTTCCAGTAGATAGATCTTCACTATAGTAAATGTACACCACTTCCCCGGCCCAGAGCTATTCCTTGGGTTGTATAGTCAGCACAAATACATTTTAAAACACTCAGGTGCTGATGATCTGTCACTGGGAGTAGTGGGGGGTGGGGGGGTTCGTCCTTTGTGGAAGATTTAATTAGTGAGCATGGCATATAAAAACATTTCTAGCTGACACAATCCAAATATTTTCACTCTAGATGTGTCATGTTACGCTTTTGCACGTGCATGCATGTTAGGATACCTTATTGGAGAAAAAACTAAATTAAAAAAATAATCCAAGTAATCTAATGTCACTGAAGCAGCAACATCACACTTACATCTCTGCGGCTGTCTAAAACTGTAAAGTGCTTTGAGTATTTAGAAAAGCGCTATAAAAACTGAATGTATTATTATTATTATTATTAAAACAGAAGACTGGACATATTTTGGCATTCTTTCTGAGCCAAGCCGAGCCTGTATCTTATTTTATTTATTTATTTTTTTTATAATCACAAGGGACCCTTTTTGTTCACTTAATGTTAGTAGATGCTCTCATCCAGAGCAAATAAAGGAATGGAGCATGTAATAAGACTGGGTGAATAGCAGTGTAGACACAGACAGCATGTGTAACAGATTCAAAGCCAAGTGACATTGTGTGAAAATGATACTGCCTTCAAATTCAATCACGCAAAGGTGTCACAGTAAACGAAATGGATAAAACAATGGTATAGCGGGTTCCCCTGAGGGCGTATAATATAGTGCGTTACATTCATTTCTTTTTCTATTTATTTTTATAAAATTTGGCACCCAACGCAGGGCTGAGCATATCCCATTCCCACCCCGGATTGGAACGGCCAATTGTCTGCCAACGCGGCCGTGTACATGGCCGGGACCCCACTGCCGATTCGGCAGAGCGTAACCATTCACGCTTCTCCTCCGAAACACGTGGTGTCGCCAGCAGCTAAAGCTCGCATAGAGCGGGGTCGGAGGAGGGACCTTTCATATGCGGCTTTGACTGCAGTCTACGGGCGCCCGATCGACCAGCAGGGGTCGCTAGATAGCAATGCACACAAAACCCTATCCGACTGAACCCTCCCATTCCCTGGGCGATGCAGTCGGCGATTGCTCGTCTGTCACCCTATGAAGCTACCGGCCACAGCCGCACTGGCACATTGCACTCGAGGCCAACTGACCTTGGGTAGAGCATGGTCACTGTGGCTGCCTTCTGCAGAATGTTCTGGAAGTCTTTCCGACCTGAAGCCTATATAATATAATATATATTATAAGCTTATGATTAACACTCAAATATATTCCACTGTTGTCCACATGTTCCTCTCAATATCTAATTTCTTGGGGTAAGGGAGGTTTTCGGATATGACGCCACTGCAGCATTAGATACAGTGATTCTACAAACCCCAATTCCAAAAAAGTTGGGACAGGATGTAAAATGCACATAAAAGCAGAAAGCAGTGATTTGTAAATTCTCTTTTACATATATTTAACTGAAAACAGTACAAAGAAAAGATATTTAATGTTTTACCTTATCAACTTTATTGATTTTTGTAAATATACGCTAATTCCGAATTTGATGCCTGCAACACGTTCCAAAAAAGTTGGGACGAGGGCAAAAAAAAGACTGGGAGGTTCAAAAAACACCTGTTTGGAACATTCCACAGGTAAACAGGTGATGCTATCATGACTGGGTATAAATGGATATCAAAAGACTTATTTTTCATAGTTCCAATAGGAAAATTTGTGAGGAGAAGTGATCCATCCATATCTACTGCACATCTGGCAGCAGAGTGATGGTTTGAGGGTTGTTTGATACCTCAGACCCTTGATGACTTACAGCCATTTAGCCAACCATGGGTTCCATACTATTCCTGTGTAATTTACAGTTTAATCTAGTCCCACTCTCCAATTCCCATATAGATCCATTCAAATGCAGAAAGGTTAGAGCATCGCATGTTAAGAGTACCTGAAAATAAGATATCAAGAGTCTTTTGATATCCTTTTATACCCATGATAGCATCACCTGTTTACATGTGGAATGTTCCAAACAGGTGTCTTTTGAACTTCCCAGTCTTTTTTTATATATTTTTTTGCCCCTGTCCCAACTTTTTTGGAACGTGTTGCAGACATCAAATTCGGAATTGGCGTATATTTACAAAAATCTATAAAGTTGACAAGGTAAAACATTAAATATCTTTTCTTTGTACTGTTTTCAATTAAAATTAGAACTGCTTTCTGCTTTTAAGTGCATTGTACATACTGTCCCAACCTTTTTGGAATTGGGGTTTGTAAATCAAAACTGTAGACACAGTGATTCCAAATCAAAACTAAAAAGTCTGAACCTTAATCTGCTATTTTTTTTGTATTCTTTTTTTTATTTTTTTTTATCTCCTCTAGGTAAGTGAGAGCTGGAGTTGGAGAGGGTTTCCTGGTGTGAATGTGATGGCTACCCCAACATTACACACTTTTCTGGCCCTTTGTCCTCCTTGTTCCTTGAATGCTCTGAACATAGTTGCATGGCGCACAGGTTTGATAATTTTTTTCCATTTATTGCTATTATTCTCCTTCAAATATCCGTGCCTGTGTGCGCAGCTGGTGCTGGACAAGTGTTGCGATAGTGAAGTGGAAACAAAATAACCTGCCATATGTGTGCAAGGTAATTTCCACAAGTGGCAATTCCAGGTAATCCAAGTGGGCCGGAATTAATGATTGAAGTCATGGGGGTGCAGAAATATGCATTAAAAATAAGAGACTGCCATGGAAACGCGAGTCCCTTCACTCACTGATTACTGTGAACCTACAGTATGTGCAGGAAAATTATGAACTCAAGTAGAAGATGCTGCAAGTTGCAGATGGAGCTGCATTTGATTCCGCTTTGTTAAAGGCATAGTGAACTTTGTTAGAACATAATATTGTATAGCTACCTGGCGCCGATATGAGTCATAATATTCGCGCTCCTCTTCATGGCTTGCTCCATTGGTCGGCAACTGGCCAACGGAGAATTCAGTTTTTTCTCTCTCCACTCATTCCCATTGGATGGCGAAACAGGTCTCAAAAGCACACTTTTATCACATAAACAAATGAAAAACAACGTTCGGTACTGGATGTCCTGATTTTATATATCGGCATAATTTCTGTTTGCATTCGTTTATGTGCTAAAAGTGTGCTTTTCAGACCTGTTTTGCCATGCAATGCGAGTGAATGGAGAGAGAAAAAACTTCATTCTCCGTTGGCCAGTTTCTGAAGTCATGAAGATGAGTGTGAATATTACGACTCATATCGGCGCCAGGTAGCTACACAATATTATGTTCTAACAAAGTTCACTAAGCCTTTAACGGTGTTTCTTCTAAGATTACCACCACAACAGTGTCCCAGACTTATTTCTTCATGTGTGAGGGGCTGGCCCTCCTCTCCCTTCTGATGTCATGATGAGCAGTTGTTTCGAGTAGGCAGCTGTTGAGGCATTTAGTGCCACTCTGGCTATTTCTGCCTGTCTGTCCGTCCTCCACTTCAACGCAGCTGGCAGACAAACTACGTGTCTGCCCTTCAAGAGACTGCAAAATTAATAGGTAGGGGATTTGATTTCTTCCAGAGGAGCCGAAGAGCTGCACTTTTCAGACAGTCCGACCTTTAGGGGCCAGGAAAAAATGCGCTTGTAATATGCACAGTGATGCTGCCTTTCAAGGGTTATGCAACAGCGTGAATGAGCGACATGTTCAATGGACTTTTTCCCTGCTTTCAAGTCCTTTACTCAGATTGGAGGGGGGAGAGGGTGGGGGGGGGGGGGGGGGGTTTTCAATTTTTTTTATTTTAAATAGCCATTCTTAGAGGTCTGCATCGGGCTAGAAATGAGTCCGGCTAAGACGATGGCCAGACCCAAACTAGCCCGACAAGCTCTAGCCAAAGAGTGCTGACCGTTTACTGGCTCCCAGCTAAGATTAGATTTGTCTTTTATACCAATCAGTGATGTAGTGATAAAAACGTCGGCTAAACCCTAATCTCTAGGCCTACTACTTTGGTCATCATCACCTTCAAAGTACCACAATTGTTTCTAATTGTTACTTATTTATATATTTAATAATATAATATTATATGTTTATATAATATAATGTATAATATAAAAATGTCTTAATAACGCTACTAAGACACGCACTGGTGCAACAAAAATGAGCACCCTGAGACTTGTGCCCTTTCCCATATAGAAAACCGTACGGCTTTTTTCTATGCGTTTCCCCTTCAGAAATTATATTAAAAGGTGTGTAAATGAAAAATGCGCATAAACGCTAAATGCAAAATAAATAGGTGGGTAAATGACGTTTACATGCATTTACCCTCCACTACATCCCTGGTACCAATCAAGCGTGGGCTTAAAGAGTTTGCTGTAAATCCGAGACAAAAATATATAGTATAACATGTTGCTGTTGTATTTCAATTTTTTTAACATTGCTTTCATAAATGCCATACCAATATGCATCCGGCACGAGGCTACACAGGATCATGGAGATCAAAAACCAGACAGTGGCTCAACGACGGATGTCTGGCCACCGTACGTTTATACGGTAGTCGCTGTTTGTATTGATCACAACAAGGTAGCCAGCTGGCTTTAGTGTCGTTTTCCTTCCGTCAAACATTACATTAAAGGGTTAGTTCTGAATTTTGGACATAATATCTCATTTACGACTTAGCCGTGATCTTGTCAATCAATGGAGACCGTTGTAAGCTGATTCCATGCTGTCCTTCATATGGACGTCCGGCTATTGCTAATGATAGCGCAACCTAATGGTATCAGTTAGCATCCATTACCAAACGCACTTAAACACACTCCACGTGCACCCAAAAACAAAAAAAATACCACAACAGACTATCGGGGAGGATATTATGTCCAAAATTACTAACTAACCCTTTAATCGCTCCTGTGCAGTCAAATACGGACGTGTTAATTTGCTAGTGATGTGTAACGGTACATTACAAAAACTGGAAGCTTTGTGCTATTATCAATCGTTGTTTAACCGCTGGCAGAAGTGTTGCTACGCTGCTATTTGCAAACGTCCAGGTTGACAGCAGGCCCGTACCTGATCTGACCCGACGACACAGTGCTAAAAATAGGCCCAATACCTGCCAGATCACAGCATACCTTCGGGCCCAGTTGGGTTCGGGTCAGGCTGCAGCAAAACTAATTCCTAGTGGAACAATATGCTACCAAAAAAAGACAGAATTGCTTTTGGTGGTAATTTTCCTGATGGATCTGATCTCTTACAGGATTAACTGTTTTTGCTCCAGGCGCACATGGGAATATGCTGTTGGAAATGTTTTCCCTTAATGTGGTTTAGTTTGCTACTGTAACACATTATAATTTATATTTTAGAAAGCAGGGTGCATGACACACAGCCAAAGCTGTGCGTGTGCAGAAAACGCTGATGTTATTGCCTCTGTGAAAGGCTCCATCAACACCTCCTCTGACCAGAAAAAAGCCACCTTCCATTAAACTCGTTACTCTTAGCGAAAGTGCACTGCGATTAGACTGAATGTATGCATTGCATACCGATGGGTCAATTTGCAGGTCATTGAAACAGGTAATGCTTATTGAACATTATGTACTGTTCATTATACCGAAATAAGTAGTATATAATCCATTTCAATCATTGTAACTAGCAATATTTTAAGAAGAAATATATTCAGGCATGCATATACTGTACTGCAGAACATTAGATTTGAAATAAAACTATGAATGTGAGTTTATAGTGCCGGGTGTAATTCCTCACCCAATATAGATGGACCTCAAATTAAAGCTGAAAGTCTGCAGTCATTCATTGTTTTATTCCAAATCTAATGTGCTGGAGTACAGAGCCAAAAAAACATTAACTCATTGTCCCAATACTTTTGCACTTAACAATACAATACAATGCAGCTTTTATTTTGCGCCGATAAAAGTTTGATGCAGGCTCATAAAGAATGATCTCAACAGTAAAGCGCGGCAACTGAAAACCAATAACCAAATGACAATACCTGACCGCCTTATAATCCCAGGAAATGATTGCTACATTATGTCCCACTTGAATGGAGGGAAGACTGTGTGCTATTAGACTTTAAAGAATACATACGAATTGGTATGCAGTTCCCTCATGAATGCAAATAGTCATTCTCCTGGTTCTGAAGTTCTGATTTAAGCATTCAGGCTTGAGTATGTCTGTGCCCTCTTGCTAGATTATAGTAATGAAAGAGGGCCGAGAGGACTGTGTCTGGAGGTGTGGGAGTAGCCTCGGCTCAAGGTCATTTTCGAGTCAGCGAAAAAGTCATTAGCCGGGCTTTTTTGATGTATGCTTATCAGCGCTTGAAATGAGCCAGAGGCGTAGGACAACTCAATTGCCGTATCGACTGCCGATATCTCAGGATGGAAAAGAAAGTCAGGAGCGTTTCAGTCCGTGATCCTGCTCCCGCACCCCATTGGAATGGGCTAATGGTGTTCCCAGATTAGACGGCTCTCGGCGTATCCGGACGAATCAAAACGGCACCGGGTTTAATTCCGCGGCTGAGGTGAACGTGTGCACAAACCACGCGGCGCTACTGAAAGCCCAAGCAGCAGAGGGAATACAAACCTGGTGACTCAACGGCCACCATGGGTGAGTTTATTCAAGCTTCCCACGCAACCACATCAGATTGCTCATCATTACGAAAATAAAAAAGAGAAAAGTGTCTGTATTCAGCTAAGATAAAATCTCAAGATAACATCTTTCAGGTGCTCGTGTGGACACCACGATTAGATTTTGTTCAACAGGCAAAATTACAATGGAAAATACATGCAATGAGGCTGTTCTGTAAGTAGTATTTATTACGGAGTGTTTGCATATACTACTTCAAAATTACTGACTGTTTAAATACCAAAAAAATACACAACGATTTCAAGATTCACAAGTTGTCTTGTCATCATTGACCGACCTGGCTACCAATTGACTCAATTGAGTGCAATGTATTTAGTGATGGTATTTGCACTTACTGCAGGTAAGAGTGTCTATGATACCTACAGGATAAACAACATCTGGTCTTCCCTTAACTGCAAGCTCGCCATTGCCTCAGGGAGTCTATCAAGTAATTTCATAAACAACAGCTTCAACTAACATAATTGCTGACTTTTTGCCGAGAAGGCAATCACTGAGGACACGAGTCTTTGAGTGAGTGTCATAAGAAAACAAACAAATTTGTAGAATTGACAAAAGGATGACCTTACTGCAATGTCCTGATATGAAGATGCAGTGTGTTTACAGAATATAAATAAGGGAAGAAAGTGTTTCCAGTCCAGAATTTAATTATAATTTTTAGTGCAAGTGTAAAACATACAGTATACTAAAAAATAAATAAACAAAAATAAGTAAATGGCATCAGTGCAGTATATTCTCCAAGGGGTTACTGGAGCAGTCCACTTAACGGAACTTACTTTGCCATGTCATCGCAGGAGAGATTCTCATTACCCAGTGGACACAAGTCATCTACTTAGGTGCCTGTGAGAGACACAGCTGTTCTGCTGTGCAGAACATGGCCTGAGCACCCTTTCAGAAAATATATTTTGAATGTTAGCTACTCCATATTGTTTGCCATCGGCCTTGACCTGAAAACCTGATACCTGTCAGCTCTCTGGAATATGAAAATGTATTACCCATGAGGACTCAGTCTGCCTGGTGCCTCTGAATATTAACAGAATATAATCTGCGCACTTGTCTTCCTCTTTGGGAATGTAGGTGTATTACGGCGAGGGGGGGGTGGGGTGCGGGGGGATGTTGAATGCTGAATCTTTACACAGTGGGCTACAGAGTGTGGGCGGTGCAAGGCATGAGAACAGGACCTCTATCCAGCTAGCATCCTTTTTGTTCCCCCTAGGGAAAACTCACCTGTCCCAGGGGATTGGTTGTACATGGAGAAAAGTTGTGTGGTCATACAGAAAATGGCTGAACAGTTTTAAATCGCACCAGAGCAGCATTTACCCCTTATGATGCCCTCTAGCTGCGTACCCTCAGATTAGTGCATTTTGCTGCATGAGAAAATTTGCTTGTGGGGTCCTTTATACAGGTGGTATTGTGGCATAATTGTTAGAATGGGGTCAGGGTTCAAATCCTATGTGAACCATTGCTGTTGTAGACTGGATTAAAACCCTGAAGATCTACGACCATGTAAAATGGTACGCACATAAATGCATCTGCAAAGCAAATATCAGTAGCTTTTTCACATGAATGGAAGATTGGATATTGCCCCCTCTCATTACACGTTTTGACTAACAATTAAAATTGAGAGTTTTTTTCTTCTTCACAAGCACAGTTCAACGATCACTAAAACTAACTTGCTAAGCTGAGCTTTGTGAAGAAAGAAATAGCCCTGCCTTTAGTTGTTCATCAAAGCCAAGGATAGATGTTGATTGAATCCATGCCTCAGTCACGCATCCTTCTCCAGCTTAAGGGCATATCCAATTTAATCAAAGCAGGCTTAAGTTTTGTTCTGAATTCAAGCAGCTATCCTTAAAGCTCTTGAAGACAGGACAATCCAAGACACAGGGAAGATGTGACCTGAAAATTGTGTCACCTGGGCTGAAGGTGAGAAGTTGAGTTTTCCCTTTTTAAACAAACCGTTGGCCTTGTGTGTAAGTTCCAAATATCTTTTTGTACATGTATTTCCTAATTCTCTAGGATGTCTTAAAGGTGCTTGCTGAAGAAAATCACAGATTTTGAAGGTTTTTGAATATATTTTGAATACAAAAACAAAAGGTAATTTTGGGTCATATAGGCCCTAACATAATACAAAGGTTATATAATCATAGTCACCATCTAATATTAACAGCATATGTATGTAGGCAATATTGTTTATTTAATAATGAATGGGGGGAGTCAAACATTGTTAAAAAAATAGTTTAGACTAAACGCTATTTAATGTGTCATTAAAATGATAGTTTGAGTTTGAGTATTTCATACGGTGGATTAATAGTTCAGGTAATTGGTAGTGATCAAATACATGCGGATGTCATACATGCACGCACATACATTTTTCTCTGGACATTGTCTCCTCATAATGAGAAACCTTTTCACAAGTTGCTCACTTAATTTCTATATGGCATTAAAGCAAAACAGGCCATACAATCTCTTACTAGAATGTTGATGCAAAATTCAAAGCTGGTTTCCTAATGTTTATGCAGTTATGAGACATGGCTTTTTGCTGCCCAGGTAACTTTGAACAAAACGGGAACCGTTGTGTGCAAATTCATCTTCATAAAGATTAAAAATAGCATAAAACGATGGCAGCTACTAAATGGGAACAGTTGTTTGTGACCAACATATCTCTACAATGTTTTTGTGTCTCTTCTTACTTGTATGATATATTGCATCTCCAAATTAGCCACGCTTGCATGGGTCCACATATAGCTCTGTGAATAAAAGCCGGCTGGTAGGCATGTGCCCTTAAACAGGGATATCCCTGTCAGCAGGCTACTTGCTTATTGACAGGGCTAAGCTCAGTAGAAATATTTTCTAATTAATTAAGTGTCAATAAGTGTGGTCCATTGTGGTCAATAGAATCAGCATAGAGCCATCAAAGGAGTTATTCTTACAGAATTTACTGACTTCAGTGACTGATGAAGTTGTAAATACAGTAACCATTTGACAAAAAAACATTATTTATAGTCTTTATTCAAAGCTTAGGACAACATTTTATTTCAGTTACATTTAATCTGGGCACAGAACTCTGGGTGCAGTTCATATTAAATATTTCACAGTGGTAGCCCTCACGTATATAGAGCGAACAGAGTAGTCCCTCTGCCCCCCCACCCTGTCGAGCAGAGTCGCATCAGCCTTAGAACGGGATGTGGGGAGTGCCGGGTGCAATGGGCTTTGAAAGGAACAGAGCCATTTTTATAATGAGCAGATTTACGAGCCGTGGAATGAAAATGTCCGTAGCTCTGCTCCATCACATTAGAAATTTCAACTTGACGAGAATGTGTGAAAAGTTCACGTGGTGCATTAATCGAGAGGAAAATTCTGGTATTTGGCCGTTAACTTGTGAAACACCATTGTGCTTTTGTGGCAATTACATTCTTTTTTTCTTACTCACACTAATGTTTAACAGCTTGTTAAACAAGTTTTGAAGTCCTCCCCCTCTAGACCTGCAGAGTTTCCGAAGCCTGTATTATTGTTTTGGCCCAATTAAAATTTAATAAGAGAACTCTGGCTATGCCATTCAGTTAGTACAGTGATGAAAAGCTTATATGCTTATAACACACTTTACCTGTAGGCTACTTCTCTTGTTTATAGTTGTTGTCAATGCATATAGTTTGGCTCTGTGTTATGAAATTGAGATACTGCATATCATACTTGATTCAGTTCATAATCGTATGTAGTAACTGAAGATTAGTAACAAAGATCAAAAGTAGTAACCGTCTATTGGTTTATTAACAACCCACATTTTAAGACATATCTCACCTCGATTGAATAATAGCTTTGCAAACTTTGGAAACTTTTGATATCTTTAAAATTCGGATTACATTTTAAAATCCAAACCTCCTTGGCCAAAAAGTAAAATATAAAATAAAATAAAAATAAAAAATAGGATTGGCCTGAATCGTTCAGTGATTCATTTCACCGGACCAGCATACCTTACACTGACAAGTGTAACATGTTAACATTGCTGGAGCTGCCACAGTCTGCCCTGTAGAGTTTGAGACAGAGAGCAGGTACCCTACAGACCCTGAGATGTGTTCAGGATACTAAGGATCCTTGCCTGGTAGTTACAGCAAGCTGTGCCTAACGTGGGCACGGTATTGTCCTTGGAGGATAATATTCACATGAATTATTTACCTATGCTTTGTGGAAAACTAGGAGAAGACCCCTCGTGTGATTTCTAACTCAAATACCCACCAGGAGGCCTGTCTTTGGGTCACCCCGTTATCCTCACGATGAGACGACTGTCTGACTTTTTTTTTTTTTTTTACCTTTTCAAACAAAAACAAAAGAATTGGTAAACTCATTTCCTGTGTCGTTGTGGAAAAAAAATGTTATGTCATATCCTGTTCAATGTTTGCTTTGGATTTATTTATATGTTTAGAAACTTTTCATACTTTGCACCCATCGCAAATTGCAAAAGTAGAGAACATCAGCGTTTGTCTCAGAAATAAGAAAATGAGATCATCAAGATGGTACAGAAGATCAATTTACAATCAATAAGTGCAATGTTTACGAATATGGTCTGTTGTCTGAGAATGCACTGCTTTTTACTGTACACAACTTTTGGTAGAATAGATTTGTATGTGTACAAATTGAAAATGACACAAACTTGTGCCCAGAACAAGCCCGGACGCATTTCCTTTAGGAGGATTATAAATAATATTAGTCGTTGTCAAAAGTGATTGCAATAATGACCATAATGAAGTGTGGGAGTACACAATTAACACAAGTCATCAGATCCATAACCCTGTTAGGCCTATAGTTGCCATTTATGCACTGTTTCCTAATTAATGCCCCGTAATTATGCAAACAGACCGATGGCAAATATCCCAAGTGGCACATAGAAGGGAGAATGAATTGAACAGCAGAAACATGTTTTTATCGGATTGAACTCATGTTTTTATTGGATTGAACTCATTGTAACTGCGGCAACATCAAGGCCTAGTCATTGGGTTTTGAATAATGGGAGCGTTTCTATGCAATAAACAGAGTTCCAAGTGTCACACCGGCTTAATAAATTAAACTTTACTTCACAGTCTCATTACTTCCAACAGGTTCACAACACAAAATTGATGATATTCTCCTAATTACACATGCAGTGTTGGAAAGCGCTTTAAAATCTAATCTTGGAAGAAATGTATCAAATTTCATTACCTGCAGTTCTTCAATAATGCCTATAAATGTGTTCTCCGAGATATAAAAAAAACACTGTCCACATACGGTTGATATAATATATGTGCAGTTGCGCCTTATGGTGTTCATGTGTCTGGCTGGTTACTGATTATATTAGGCATATTGGCTGTTGCTTATATGCCATTAGTTTGCAAGCCTTGTCAAATTGCTGAAGGTTCTGTAGGTCACTATTAAAATAAATAACATACGAATGAGTTTCCTTACAGCACACGTGTATGCTTTTTGTCACAGCTTGAGAATTATTGCCAGCTGAGTCCACATGGCCTTATGCAGAGGATTCATTGACAGTGACTGAGTTGAGTTGTTATTTGTAGCCTATTTGGTTTATGGTAAAACCTGCTTTAAAAAAAGAAAAGAAAACCCTTCAAAGTTCAGTAGTTCAGGTTAAAGAATGCATTATACTTTTTTCTACATAAATACAGCAATTTGGTGGGTAAAATTATTGACATGATTACCTCACTAAACCATGAAGAAAAAGTACCTAAGAATTGTATATCCATCCATTATCTAACCCGCTTATTCCTGGTCAGGGTCGCGGGGGGTGCTGGAGCCTATCCCAGCATGCATTGGGCGAGAGGCAGGAATACACCCTGGACAGGAGAATCGTATATAACGGAAGTGATTCTTGCATTCATTTGCAAATTCAAACAAAAGCCGCAGTTTTCACAGTTCATGGTCCCTAAGAAAACTGAAATGTTACATTTGAATTTCAGCCATCAGTTCTGCTGAAAAGGGCATGCACCGTTCGGATGGCGTGATCTCGTTTCTCTTGCTCGTATCTTGCGAACAGTGAGCTACTGATAGACACACTAGTTTGATGTGACTATGAATCCAGTTCTCAAGCAGTCAAAAGTTTCCCTTGGGTGTGGAGTTTCATTTCCTCACGAGAGTCTCTGAGAAGGTACGTGAGTTGACGCAGAATTGCACCTAGCAGCTTTATCAAAAAATAGTTTTAATTTAAATAAATATCTTGAAAATGAATTGCCGACCTAACCTACCATTATTATTTCATATAAAATCATATTATCATTACTATATTACATGGTGAAATAAGATGACTTGAAGTCAGTTTTAACATAGTTTGAGCATGCAGTGTTTTGACCTGACTTCCACATTTGGACAGAAGCATAAAACAAAAACACGGATTCATTTTACATAAAATAAAATTGGACGGATCGATCGTTGTTTTTTGCAGAATCATCCATTTAGGGCAAATGTTGATTTAATCTAGGCCCCTGGCATCGAATGTGTAGTTTTCTGGGTATAAAAAAGATTATTATTCTCTGTATGATTATTCATGACTAATTCCACTTGCATCAGAAATGATCCGAGATGGCCGCAGAGCATGAATTCAACTGATTTGTGAATTTTTCATGTGCAGCAGACTGCCTGCATGAATTATTTTCTGTGATGATGATCGATTCTGAGTCTCCTCATAAGGTTTCTCTAGGCTCACTGCTTCCTAAGCTGTCTCTCCCACTTTATACCTTTCAGTTTAATGACAAATAAATTATGGCCTTCCTCTCCGAGTGCAAAGACAAACTGTCCGTTTTGATGTATTGACACAATATCGCCAATGTTTTGAGGAGTCAGCGACCCTTATCACTGGATTTATAGTGATGCCAAGCTTTTTCAGTTTGAGCCCTATCACCATGGAAAATCCTTCATTTATATGACCACGGTGTTTGTGTATTTAATATCAGGCTTTGTCAGTTATTTTGTTATGTCGTTTAAAAGCTAGTGATATACACATATCAGTAATATCAGTCACTATACTGAGTAAAATACACACACACACACACACACACACACACACACACACACACACAAATACTAGTGTGTGTCTCTCTCCTGTAGTGTTGAACACTTGGGGGGTAAACTCTTTAATAATGGTATCATGTCATAGAGGGAGGTGTGATTTGTTCACACGCAGTGGGTATTTTTTTTTTCTCATTTTGTGTGTGTGTGTGTGTGTGTGTGTGTGCGCGTGTTCGCATGTGTGCGTTGACCACGGAAGCTGCCATCCAATGGCTTTGTCTTTGAAGAAGTGCACAGAATGGATAATGTTCCATAAAAAGGTGATCCTCCCCACACAGAATTGATTCTTTGATTCTTTTCTGATGGGATCCCAACGTGAAACACACATAAAAAAAAAAAAAAGAAAAAAAAAATGACACTCTTTCAAGTTGTGTTCATGAAAGGACCTGAGCTCTCTGATGGGAGTCAGAGAGCTTCCTGCGTGCGTGCCGCTGACCAGCTCTGCTCATTCTGAACAGCGGTCAGCGGAGTTCATGGGGGAAGGTTTGGGAGTAAAGCTCACGATTGCCTCCCTCAGAACAGCCTGTAGTGCAGAGGGAGTTTTGCATTCTGCTACGGTTTCATTGACCGCCCTTTGGCAATCCAGGCAATGGGATGGCATACACTTGCTGTGAAATGCTACACGTTGCTTGCAGACGGTCTTTTAAGAAGGGCATGCTTGCAGCCACCGGGACACTGCTCCAACAGTCTAATGATCCACTGTGTAGAAGCTTTCTCCAATGTCTGTGGTAATCAGCATTCATAGTAATATCAGCTTCTCCTGTAAATAAACTATTGCCTGTGGATTTTTTTGTTGTTTTAACATTCTCATTTTATATGTGCAAATGGAAACTGGAAATGGCCATCAATAAATAAATAAATAAAATTAATTCACTTAGTATGGTGTGTATAATAACATTTTTCATCAAAATCAAATTGAGACTACTAAATAAATGTTTTACAAGAGATGCGTAGGTTGCCAATTATTCTCTCCAAAAATATTTTTATATCTCTTGGGGAGCTGGTTGCTCGACGTGTAGTATCTTAAATTATGATTTACTCCAAAAGCTTTGCATGTCATTTTTGATTCCTATTATATATTTATTGTTTGACTAATCTTGAGTAACCTTGTACCTCTCACACAGTGGTGTGATTTTTGAAAGGAAGGAGTTGCCATGTCATCACTGTAGAAATCACTGGCTGTTTCATGCTGAAGCAACTGTCAAATGATATAGACAGCAACTCCCCAGCTGAATGTGTGATAATTTCAATGTTTTAATAGGATTCCCCATCGTATTAACCTCTGTTTAATGGCATGCCTGTGTGTGTAGCGGATTCGTAATACGGGTATGTCGGCCTGTGTTGAAATGAATGAAAGGAAAAGGAAAAGTATAAGCGTAAAAAATATGTGCACACTTTATTAGAAATGGTATTAAAATGAAATAATAACAGCAGGCACCTGGCAGGCATCAAACTGTACAAGACTGCAATCTTCCCCCAGTACCATTGTGAATTGTATTAACTGTGCACATTGTGTTGCCTACTGCGTAAGTGTCAGTCTGATTCATTCTGATAAATATCTAGCTTTAAGGACTGGGTTTTATAGAATAACTTGTCATCATGCAAACTTCCCTCAATTATCATGAAGTAATCATGGATAAAAACATTGCGTTCCTGTAACACAATTTCCGTTATGGGTCCCAGTTATATAAGCAGTGAGGAATTAAATTATAATTTACTAGTTCAATTTAAATATAGTAAATCTGTTTGGACACGTTACACACTCGCAGAATATCATCAGACTTCATAGAGAACCTTGATTGTGTGGCTTCAAGTGGCTTCCAATTGACCTCCTGCATTTAAATGGTTACACAACCGTGTTCTTTTTTTGAACCTCCAACTATTTTCTTTCCTTTTAGTACCAAGTATTACAAAGATGGCAGGAAAACTAAAATGGCTCTGCTCAAATAACAGCTCCAGGTATCATTACTTGTTCAAGAAAGCCATTGAATTTGCGAACTAGCTAAATAATGAAGACTTCAAACCTGAATTGCATGAGGCCTTGTGTCACTAAGTGGCCAATTCATATACTCGTGTATGTTAAAAAAGTTATTTTTGTGGGAATTTAAACTGAAATGTGTGCCGTGGTATTTAAAATGTTAAGAACGTTCATGTCATTGAAATTGAATCCATCATAGATAGGAATGCAAGGATTTCAACTTGTGGGTGTCTATTTTCAACTTTTCATTTGCAATCCCGTGATACAAAACATGCTTACACAAAAGTAAGATAAAAATATATAGGTACACATAAAATGTATTGCTCATTTGTATGTCCATGATATGTGATACGATGAATCAAATTTGATTTATAAATCTAAATGACAATTTAACGTGTTCTGTGGCCCGTGCGTTAGAATGTCTCTACTGCGCTTTCCTTAACATGAATAGACATGTCGGCCCGCAGTCCACATCCCCAGAGACAGATAGAGATTCAGATTACAGCCACCAAGAGATCGACTTTGTTGATAACCGCATTGTCTATGTCAGCGGTGTCAAACTCCAGTCCCGGAGCGCTGCAGTGCCTGCTGGTTTTCAGTGCGTTTCAGTGACTAATCTAAGTCATTGATTGGCTAAAGAGTCCGCACACCTTGTTTAAAGGCCTCAATTGGTTCTGATTGAAAGGAAACTGCAAATACCCGCAGAAACGGCGGCCTTCCAGGTCTGGAGTTTAACACAGCAGGTCTATGGTATACAAAGGCATTGCATTCAGTGCCCGCTCCTCAGCGTACAATCTTGCTTTCTAGCTTTAAGACTATTTTATAAGCAGAGGTCACATCTGGTTGGGCTCACACTTTTTGCGAATTACAATCGGGCCCATTTTTATACATTTCTTTGCTGCCTTCTCAAACATTCTTGTGTCATAATGATCAGGTCCAAATTATGTTTATTTTTTTTAATCTCCTGATTTTTAATTGAGTGACTTGTGCAGAAAAATGTCACTTGTTAGGTCTAATTTCCTCTAAATATTATGACGACATTACCTAAATTGACAACACCGTCTTTCTTTTCCCTGTGAAATGAAAGTTTCCTCTTGTCCTTCAGCTTTAAATTTGAACACTTATGAATTCTCTGTTGCCCTAATTACGTCTTACAGCAACAATGAGAGTCCTGTGCAAAGAAAATTGCTTCTTGAAAGCGAAATGTCATCAGTTTCCTTTAAATGTATTATTTTTTTCTTTTTATGTCAGACATAAAATAAGTGGAACACTTCTGTAGGGATTTGTTTTTATTGTCAGGATGAGAACACATTAAAATTGAAAAATGAATAAATGATCAAGCTCGAACACCATCTTTGAAGAATGGGTTGAAAGATACATTTCCCCATTTAAGTTGTTTGTTCTTCTTCCACAATTTGTTTGTGAAGACAGAAAAACTGTTATCTGTTCATCTCAGTTTACAGAAGTTAGTATTGAAGGCATTTGGATTCAAATGTAACTCTGCTTTATCTGCAAAATCTGCATTCTTTAGCAAAATGACCACCATTCATGAATCAACGTGCAGTAAGTGTACCCTTTAAAAGTTGTTATATAAAGGGTGCATTGTGGTATGTTTTAACACATTACTATGTCACTGACAGTATGTTGTATCTTTATAATTAATTACAGCATACTTTCCAGGATTATTATTAACCTTTATTTAACCAGGTAAAAGTGAGTGAGAGGAATGTGCCTAGTTGGTTTGGTTGAGTGGTTGACGCGGTTCGCCCTTGATTTTGTTCTTCACCCGAGCGCCCAGACGGACACGCCGCACCAAAGCCGCAGGGAGGGAATCGGATAAAGAGATTTTCCGTCCCGCTCGCGCCGGGTTCAGGCGGCAGGTGGGGCTCCTTGGCAGCGGGGACCAGCCGTGCGCTTGGTCATCTCTTAGTCCCCCGTTGCTCCGTCGCCGTTAAGCTTCTGTCTCTTGAGTCAGCTTTAGAAGCCAGAAGCCCATCTAACCTGTGCCTAATCGCACTTATCAAAGTGATTTTTAACACATGATTGACAGAGATATTTTTAATGTGGTAATGAAGTGGGCATGTCTTCGCAGTATGGGTCATCGTAGCTGAAACCAATAGTAAAATATACATACAATATGTGAACCAGGCACCGATTGGGGAAATAACTTGAGTTATTTTAACCACCACCTACCTCTACTACCAGCTGCTAGATCATTCATTCCATTGGTAACATTTCATATGGATGCCAACAGCATTATAAAATAACAATGTTTGAGGACCAGAAGATACCTTTCGGACCATTTTTGCTCATCAGCTTGTTACAAATTTCTGTTTAACAATGACCTGTTGAGTTTGAGATGTGCGTGAGACGAGGACATTCTGAAGTCAAAAACGCAATCAAAGTTTTTATAGTTTATTTTCAGTTGAACTCCGGGTAATTGGAAGCGGGGTGATAAAACTCCACAAGATTACATTGGAAAGCTACAATTATTTGACTTTTTTTCTCTCTCAAAATTGTCATTTAAACTCTTCTGTTGTCGAGGGTAGGAACAATTTATCTGAGGAGCTATGTGGAGGTGGACATGAATAATAAGACAAGTAGGTATTCAGTGAGCTTTGCTCTCAGTTATATAGTGGGTTATTGCAAACATGAACAGCATGTTAAGTCCCTTGGATAAAGTCTTCAGTTTCCACAAGCCTATATATATATATATATATATATATATATACAGTTGCACTCAATGTTATTCAAACCCCTTCACTTTTATATACTATAACCTCTCTGCATCTGAATGGATCTCTATGGGAATTTGGGGGTGAGACTAGATTCAGCTGTAAATTACACTGGTACAGTATGGAACACATGACTGGTGAAATGGCTGTAAGTTATCAAGGGTCTAAGCTATCGAATGAGCCCCAAACCATCACTCTGTTGCCACATATGGAGTAGATGTGGATGGATCACTGCAAGGGTTATTTCTCCTGACTCATTTTCCTATAGAACTCTATGGGGGAAAAAGTCAGGAGAAGAAACCCTTAAACTGATCTATCCACATCTACTCCATATCTGGCCGTAGAGTGATGATTTGGGACTCGTTTGATACCTTAGACCCTTGATGATTTATAACCATTTCGCCAGTCATGTGTTCCATACTGTACCAGCATAATTTGCAGCTGAATCTAGTCTCACCCCCCCAATTCCCATAGAGATCCATTCAAATGCAGAGAGGTTATAGTATCGCTTGTAACAGTACCTGAAAATAAGATATCGAGAGTATTTTGATGTTGATGGGTCACAGACTTCAGGAAGTAACAGCATGAAAAGGATATGCGACCAAACATGAAATATGATACTTTAAAAATACATTAAAGCAAAGGGTTTGAATACTTATGCACATGAGAGATTTCAGTTTTTGATTTTTAATACATTTGCAAAACTTTCTAAAAACATGTTTTCACTTTGTCATTATGGGTTATCGAGTGTAGATTGATGGGCAAAAATGGCAATTTTATCCATTTAAAATTAAATCTACAACACAATAAAGTGTGCAAAAAGTGAAGGGGTTTGAATAATTTTGAGTGCAACTGTATATTTATAAAACATGTTTCATTTGCACAATATATCTTTTGAATAACACTGGTCTGAATAGTAGTATAGCTGCTCTATTCAGGTTATTGTGACATTTCAATTGAAATGTTTTTTGCTAATGCGATCGAGGGTAGAAACTGTTGGTTTGATATGTGTACCTACAGCACCCTCTGGGGGACATAGGTGGTAGTGCGTTCTGGTTTAGAAGTGCGTTTCGTCCACTCCATTGCACCTTCCTGATCCTGGGTCAATGTGCAGAATTTAGTGTAATTACTGCTCATTAAATAAATGCATAAATAAGGGAAACAAACTTTCCCCATCTCAGCTTACAAGTTTAAACTAAACTCCACAACCGTCAAATTACTTTAGGTTAATTCAAAACAACAGTGAATTGTTCATTGGGTAGACTTAGGTATAATTGATCAGTTTATGTATAGTTGGCATAGTTATGTTGTCAAATGTTGGGAACATTTTTTTTTGCCAAGACAATGGAAAATGGCTTATGGTATACAATGAAAATATGCCATGCCCATTTAAATTGTCCAGTACTAAATACATTGGAAATGTTAATCAAACAGGTCTGTAGTGAACTTAACATCATTACAGATCTGTTCATCAGATTTTTTAAAGTAAGCTTTTCACCCTGCTTTGTTGCTGTTTTTTTTATACTGCATGTGAAAATAAATTCATAAAGAAGTAAAATTGTAGGCTTTCGGTCATTGCATTCAATCAGAAAACTCTTCAGTGGTCTCTCTGTTAACAAGGTAATTTTATTGTTTATTTTATGCAGGATAATGCAGAATAAACTGGTCTGTGCTTGATGAGTGCAGTAGGAAATAATTGGAATACTAAGAGTTCATGAAGTGCTCTGTTCTGAAAGGCTACGGGTGCATCGGGTCCATGGTAGTGGCAATACAATGATGCTGCAAATCCTCTAATTAACTAATGAATCATTACTAAATAACATTGAAATATCTTGTCAAAACATTTTTGTGCTGCTCTTATTGTTGTTCTTTTTTTTTTTCTTTTTTTTTTATAATGTTGAATTTTGTGAAATGAGAGAGAGAGAGAGAGAGAGAGAGATAGAGAGAGAGAGAGAGAGATTTAAAACATACTGATACATGCATTGAACCTCCTCATGCATTAAGAATCCAGCAGGCAGTAGAACTATTTCTTTCGTGAAGCATTGCCCAGCCTAGGACTATACAAGTGCAGCACAAGTACATTACCAATAGCTTATGGGTCACATTCTGTTACATTGAGACCCAACGCCGTTGAGCGTATACCACAACCGCTCCGGTTTGCTGCTCTTTGCAGCGCAGTGGAAGCATCTTTCAACACTGCTGTAGCTGTTCCATGCCCGTTCTGTTCTGGTGCTACCCCACACAATGAAATATGGCTGGTGCCCTATGCTGTGACCGCCTTCAGTGGAATCAGTTAATGTTCAGCCTACCCAGCATGCTCTCCTCAGCGAACAGCAAGGCCAGTGGAGTCCGAATAACTGGGTTTTAACTAAGTCGGTTTTGTTATCATTCTCATCATCTATTAAACTTGTTGTGTTTTTTTTTTTTTCTGTTGTTTACCCCATTTGCTGAAAAAAGTTAATGCATTCTATCATTCTTCCATCTTGAACAGTGCTATTTGCTAAATTAGCAATGTTCTGGTAAACCCCATCATCTCTAAGCCTTGTCCTAAACAATATAGTTGATGCTGAAATTAGAGCACAATATCCCATACACACCATTATTAATATTGACATTGCTTTTAGCATCTTTTTGCAAACATCCTTATTATGGGTGTATGATAGGAGCATGTGTGTATGAGTACTAACTGAGAAATGAGCCAGAAATGTATCTTCAGTAAACAGTTCATATATTTTTTATATACAATATATAATGCAATCTCAGTATAAATCATTCATTGGCCATGAGAAGATGGGCCTAGGGCTACCCTCAGTTAAGCTAATTTTGTTATGCATGGGGAATATTGTCCATGAGATTGGTAACTCATTTAAACCATTTCAGCCAAGAGTTCCACACAAAATGGCACAGTTACTGCTGTTAGGAATACTGAGAGTCACAAGAGATTACCTCATAAAGACATATCTGTGTGTGACAAATTATTTTTGTGTAGCAATTACACATATAGGCAAAATAGACTTAAAAAAAACACTCCTGAAATGTATGTTTGTCTTTAAGGACAAGTATTGTTTGTAGAAATATTTGTACTTGTGGTGTAGCATGAAGCTACTGGAATGGAAACACATACTCACAGTATTGTGAGGCTGCCAATCAGTGCCTAAAATGTAATAGCGAATATAATTTACTAAAGCTAAAACAATAAAAATAAAAATGTTTCCGATGGCCATTCCCTTTTTGTGAACCATTTGCTTTTGTATTTATTTATTTTTTTACAAAGGAAAATAATCAACACCTTGGAACAAATTGAAAGTAATCCTGCCTTGAGCATTTGTGGATGTCCTAGGTAATGTGAAATCGATTTGTCCGGCAAGCCGAGCCTAGCTTGATGGATGCAGAGACAAGGTGTGGACATTCCCATGTTTGTAGCATTGACACCCCCACGATCTGAAAGACATGTACTGAAGAGGGCCAGTAGTATTTTCAGAGAGTGATGCATTTCCGTGAAGGCTGTCAGGGCGCACTAACTTCAGTACCGTCTGATTTTTCTAAATGGTGCTGCAAAGCCGTTACTTCAACTACATTATGAAGTAGGAAATTGTATCTGTGTTCACAGATTGTAGAGACAGGATTGATACAAGCTGTGTTCTTGCCTTGATATTATATATTTTTTTCTGCCATCATTATAATGGCAGGATAACTGTAGTAAATGGTCTTAAGGCAGACAGCACAGCTAAATGATTTTGTTTGACCGCTCTTGCTGGAAGATTATAGGCTTCTATTTACGAGCACATCATTGCTTTTAGGGAACAAAATCTTTTAGGGCCTTTAAAATCCTCAGTCCTCAGACGGCTTTTCTCTACAAGATTCAACCATCACTGTAAGCTAGAGTGGGCTTTACTTGACGAAAAAGATGAAAGCATGAAGCATATAAATCATGTTCATCTATCTTATATATATATATAAATGTATTTATAGTATATATATCTTATACCCACAATTGAATATTGGCTCATTTTAAGTCAACAAGATAATCATCAGTGGCATTATATTGATGTTCAAGGTACTGGTCTATTTGTATATGACACAAGTAACCTTTGGACACGTGGTGACCTACTGAGAAGAATGGTTTTGAATTGTATACATCAAAGCACCAAGGAATCTGGTTAAAATATATTTCAAAAAATCATATTATAAATATTCTTACATGTTTATTATGAACCTTTTTTTTATACATCAAACAAATATAATGGTTTGCATACTGCACATTAAAAATCAAATTACCTCAAATATACTGCATGACTCAAAATTATTTTACTTGAATTTGTAACTCTAGAGTGTTTGGGGAACAGAGTGCATGGGCCTTCAGCACTACAGAGTACAGACTAAATCTATTTGAGATAAAATTGTAAGCCAATCCAATGAGAGTGGTTTTGTTGAGTCCCCTAATATACCTTCATGTGTTTTAGCTCTGTGTTGGCCTTAGCCTTATTTTTGATTGATTCTCTAAAATAGTACATACATGCAAGCTTCAGCGGCTTTGCTTTACTTAGTCACTGATGTTTAACAATAAATGCTGAGGTAATTGCAAAAGACATACGTATCATGCACACCATACTGTATCTTATTACCTGAATGGGCCTTACCTGATTCTTTTGGTTTGTACCTGTGCTCAATTATGGTTGTGTAAACAAACACACAAACACACACACACACACACACACACACACACACACGGACATTGCACAGAGAAACACCAAAGGCGCTGGTAGAGTTGTGGAATGATTAGTGGTTTACTCCCCGTCCTCTGCATTCTGCCTGTATTAATGAAGAAAACACTGCGGGCACAGTCAGCAGAGTTCAGTGAAGTGAGAACCATTAGCATCCGTCAACACGACACTAGGCTGGCATCTGTGTGTGCCTTTGCTTTCTTCCTCCGCTGCCAAAACTGATTAAATCTGAAGGAAGTGGTCAATTACAATGTATTCAAAAAGTCCTTACATGACTCATTCGTATTAGAGGATTAAAGACATAAGCATACATGATTGCTAATCAAACTTATTTATTTACTTTTTTTCTGAGGGGGTTCACAGTTTTCATGTGCCGATAGTTAGAGTTTTGTGATGGCAGAGGTGTAGCAGGGAATTGAAATCAACACTCTTAGGCCACTAGGCATGATTTGGGCAGGGAAAACCTCACTTTGCTGGTATTCATCCCAGCTGAGTTCTGAATGGATTTAGATTGCTTTTTCCAATTGGTGCATTCCAACGACAAGCAAATGAGAATCGCTGTTTGATCGCATTACTGCTGATTTCTGATTTTTTCTCTACCCAAACAAATGAGACAAGATTGGAAAAAAGATTAAAGCTTACTCCTAAAATCAATAGCATTTTACGGACCTGTTGCAATGACGTGAAAGGCGCCATCACGAGCAGCTGTAATGAGCCGAACCAGCGGCATGCAACTCTTTACGCTTCTCAAAAATGTGTCTTAATACGTGGGACTGGATCGCTCATGCAAGTAAGACACTGGACACTGCGTATGCACCCCCAAAGGCTGCTGCTGAATCCTGATCGTGCCAGTGCTGACCGTGACCGGCATCGCCTGATGAATATGTGCAATTTGAATTGTCCAGATAACGAGGGTTTAATTTGATGGGTTTGTCAGTCTGCCTGCATCAACTGTGCATGAAGTCTGCAATTACTGCTGCATGGTGAAAAATAGCTAAAACAGCTAAGATGACAGCATGTTGCCTGTTTAAACTGATGGAAGTAGCAACAGTGAGGTGGGCCTATGTATGAGGGTTTCAAATTAAGAGAAAGGCAAAACATGTTTTGAAACAATGTTTTGAAATTATGATGGCAATACCATTGCTTGAATGTAATATGGAAGACAGACTGATGATGCCTTCTGTGCTAAACTTCATTAATAAACTATCTTTTAATTGGCTGTATTCGCTGGGTAGTTTTTAAATGGAGACAAAACATTATTACAAGCTTCAAATTGCGCTCTATGCGTTGTACGAGTAAAGAGCTACGCTTTTTCTCATTTAAAGACGACGGAAATCCCTGATTACTGCCAAGTTTTTAGTTGGCTGCTTTTGCCAGCTGGTGCAGTGCTGCCTCTTGGGAACTGTAGTTCATTTCCTTGTTTGTACAGGCAAGTGGGGAGTAGGAGGTGTTTAAGATGTGACAAGAACATACTGTTTCATGTTGCTTTATCACAGAATAGAATAGAATAACTTTTATTTTCCATTTAGGGAACTTCAGTTGTAGACCATCATCAACAAAAAAGACATAGACAGTGGGGCAGACCCACAACACACAAACAAACATATCAAATAAAGACATTCAATAGAATAATTGCATTAATCAAACTAATGAAGTGAATTAAAGTTGAATACAGCCATGATTAAAAATAGCCCCCACTGTCCCGAGATTTCCAGTGTCATTAAGCTGTCCAACACACAAACTCCGCCTCCACGACATTCCTCCATACATGCAGTGTTGCGGTCTCTGTACACTGTCGAAACGGAGCACCGAACTGCGTCAACCTTCCCAGGCTGCATCGCAATATTCTTCACTCCCCACCTCCTTTCCTCCACTCTCTCACTACCACTCCTCTCCTACCCGGAAGTATGCAAAACTGCCTCAACGTTTTACAACGAGTACAAGTATTTGCATGTACGGTATTAAATGTACCTGGCATTGCGGTTTGCGTTGAGATGTTAATTAATATGTAACAATTTATACATCATTAATATGTAATCAGCAACTTTAGATTATAACACACGGAGTAGAGGAGGCGGTAGTGGAGGAAGGGAGGATGCATTTTTCGACTATTGGGACGCACCCCCAGTCGTCGCCTCACTCCTTCCCCGCATTATCTTCTGCTTCCATTCCCTGGTTGCCTCTTGGAGATTGCCTGCACTCCCGGATCAGTCCCGACATCTTCAACTCCGATGAAGAGCGATGCTAAACTTTGTAGCTGCAGATTCAACGGACATTCCTGAGCATATGTTGCGAATGCGTCTCCATGGTGATGACCACAAACAAAATTATCCCGACTAGACAATCCATCAATATTATCAAAAAAAGCAGCAGGAGTGCCCTGAAAAATATTCAGCCCGCTTCCCCGTCCCACAACAGACACACAGCTCATGAAAAAAACAAAAGGCAAAAGCCCGACACAACAAAATACATTCAAATTAACAAACACGAACACGAGAGACAGCTGGACTACATGTCGCCATTACAGCGCCACGTGACGTGACGTGTATCATGAAAATCTATGTGAATATTTAACAACAGTTTGTCTAATTTTAAAAGGTTTTATGACATGAAGTTGATGTGATGAGGAATGTTATACTCAAATACATTTTTATGAAGCAATAAGCTAGATAGCTTTGGTGTTAGCAGAAGATGGATTCAGCATACTTATCAAACCAGAAATCCACCCCGTGTTTCATAATGGGAATTTGTATGTCTTTATAACTAAATATAGCCAAATAATACTTCTATCATGATAATAAAGGGTGTTTCAATGGTAATTTCAACATTGAAATCTTTATTTGAAAAGGTTGCATAATCCAATATGTGTAAGTATATTTAAACTGCTTATTAGGTGAATATGTGTGGTTTATACCTTGCTAAAAAAATGCAACATACTCTCCTCCTCACCACTTGGGGGCAGAATTGTTCTTCTAAAACAAAGGGCACAAATATTCTAACTTACATGACAGTAACCATTTTTATTTTGTTAACCAGCTGTTTCCAGGCAAGAAATATATATATATATATTACCGAATGTGATTAGTATTCCTAAAGGGTTGGCACTGCGCCAATAATAAATTTTTATTATGATGGGAAAATGTGGTTGTTCAGAGGCAAACTTTATCATTATTAGCATTAATGATAATATTAATAATAATCAGTAATCACTACTAATAATAAACATAATCATCATAGTCAAGCCAGAGAAAGAAAAAAAAATGATACACAGATGAAATAATGAACAGTGACATACGAGGCAGACAGGAGGACCTGGTTTACCGCAAGGTAGCGACGGACAGCGCATTGTACGGGACGCTGTCTGTGTGAAGCCTTTCATCGCTGAGCCGGACCCACATGAGGGCTGGGCGGCACAGAGGAAGGGGGAGCCATCCCCGTCA